>OZ024829.1:48412927-48850427 GCA_964016985.1 Anodontia alba
GTTCGCGTGTATTTTCACTGAACAAGTGATGATCGAAAGAACATGGGATTACACTGTTGATATTGCTAATTACAGCTTAAATTTCTTGAGAATCAAATAATGAGCCGCCAAAGAGAAAATCCAAGAATTTACGACTCTTGATTGGCAATAAAATGTTCTTCACTGCGATTTAAATTACAATTCCTGAATGGAGATTTGTAAATATTAAAAAGAGAACCTTTTAATTTTATGTTCATAACCATGCATGCAGTCTGCCTCAATCTAATACACGTGTGCAAACATCTTACCAAATTTTGCTACCAATTGAATTCAGCCTTCGGATATGTCAGCTTTGTGCTTTTCATTTATAACCGGTAGGTCATGGAAAAGAATGGAGTCAAAAGCTAACTTAAGGGGCCATAATTCACATGGTAGATTTCCTGCCATGTCTTACAAGAGAAAACTTTTGTGACATTTGTTTGCTTTCCCGTACATAAAGCCCCTTCCAAAAAGGGTCTTTTCTAAAGGAAAGAATTTGCACCTGCATTAATGTAGTATGTAGTTTTCTTTGTAATTATAAACTGATATGAAACGCTATTTGCGTAATTTCGCAATTTATTTTGTTTTCTAAGGGTTTGGAAGTGAAATGTTACACATGTATGGATGGTAACATGTCTTAGATGTAATGGCCATTATAGTTGGCAAATATACTTTAACGGGCGACTTCATAGACATGTACACATGGTAATTTTCCGCCATTTGTTACAATGGGAATACCTTTTGTGACCTCCCGTTTGTGTTCACATACACAAAAACCCTCACGAAAAGGGGTCTTCTCTAAACAGAAAGAGATGCGCTCCCATTTAGAGTAGTTCCTTTTTAGAAGCGATCCATGAACACTACTGTCTCAACACCATTGGATGAATGGCAGACAACAGTGCAGACCTGATCAGTTCTGACCTGGATCTATCCTGGGCCCAGTTGTTCAAAACTTACGATGTCGTTAGTTAACGTATCGTTAAAACTTTGATCATTGAATATGGCATATATGCTAATATTTTTGCTGAAAAAAATGTGAGCAGCTTTTGCCTAAGACAAACAACATACTCGGAGCCGAAGACAAACAACATACTCGGATTCCTGCGCCGCATCTTGAGACATGCCAACAAGGAAAGCAAGCTCAGGGCATACATCAAAATGATATGATCGGTCTATTTTCGCATCAAGTGGAATCTTTATTTACAAGATCAGAAATATCAGGACAAAATGCTCCAGCGTTGAGCTACTCGTTTTGTGATAAATACCCAGCTAGCATTCTACGTAAATCTACATCGGGCCGTCATCGGCCCGTCAGCTACCCTGACGGGCCGATGACGGCCCGATATAGATTTACGTAGAATGCTGACTGGGTAGGTACATAAATACTAACAACGTCACTGATACGCTCATGAAGATATCCAAGAAATGCCACAAGCACGAAACAAACCCTTCCCAAGGCACCAAAAGACGGCGATATGAGAAGCAAATGACGACAAAACAAACGCCACATATGAAACTACCGACGCACAAAAAAAAAAAAAAAAAGAAAAATTGCAACAGAGAAACCGCCTAGGGACGGTCAGTAGAAAAAGTACTGTGAGGGTAGGGTTTGAGGCGCTTTTACCAGTTTTACTCGCGCAAAACCTCACCCTTATCGTCTGATGCAGCTCCAAACAGTAAAGTAATACAAACAGAAAGAAAGGCGCATTAGCGTTTTGGCTGAAAACGAACTGCTATGTGATAGTGCACATTCCAAGATCCGAGTACTTAAAAAACAACCAGTTCCAGGAACCGACCAATACACTGGTTCCATATTCAGCTGTAATCTTCACAGACGGGCACAAGAACCACAGGCTATTATCAATATTTAAGCCTTTCGACCCGGCAGACCAAACTCAATACCAGTGCAGAAAGTGTTGATCCAGATGAGACGGCTCTTTACGAGCCGTCTCATCTGGCTCTATACTGTTTGCCATTTACTTTTTTTTTATTATAGACTGAAACCTCCGTGGAACATAACCCCTACCCCTCCACACACACACACACACACACACACACACACACACACACACCACACACACACACACACACACACAATTATGTAAGTTGATTTTATATTCAGATAAGTTGGGGTAACAGAGTCTCCACCTTTCTGGGAAAGAGTTGCCAACTCTGTTTGCCATCTGCACATTTTGTGTTTGCTTTATTGTAATTGTCTGTCTTTCCCTTTGGTGTTAGGGGCTTGATGTGGATCTTCTTGTATAAGTTCCTGAATTCTCTTATTTACTTTACACTAGTTTCACTCTACCGAAAGCGATGCTGCTCTAAATTACAAATATATTTTAGATTCGCGAGGGACACCTCTACCTCATTAGAGAAATATTACAGTAAAACGATGAAACAGAGTGGAGTAATTTTGGGCTACATCAAAGTTAGGGCAGGCGGTTTGCGCGAGTAAAACAATTTAAGCCTCTTCACTCCTGCCTCCCGCCCTACCCCTCTCCACCCATTCTCAACATGTCCGCCGCGAGTAGGTTTTTTTTCTGCTGAGTGTATGAAGGCAGTTCATTTGTTGAGGTTCTTCTTCATTTATTCGTATGTCGGATATTGAAAATGTACTGTTTGTTTTGTCATTGAATGCCTTTGGAAGACTGAACGCTGGTTCTGCTGCCCTGCCTTTGCAACCAGTGTAGCTCCAGATCAGTTGGTTTCTTAAGAAGCCACTTTGATCTGGATCTGCACTGTTTGTCATTAAGTACGTGAATTTGTATCAACAACCTGGATCAAGTAATCTGATTGGCTGAAAATTATAAGTGGGGGTAGCATAATTTATTCAGCATAGCAAGGTTTAATTGTGACCTTTCAGGGTAACTTAATGAAAATTTTACACAGTGCAAATACATTGTTATACACAAGCCAGTCTGGACATATCCGATTTTTCGAACGTTATGTGCTTTTGGGGATGCCGAAAAACGTCTCCCCGTACTTTAATATAGTGCAGATCATTAAATTTTCTGGTTCTTTGAGTTAACAGAATTCTTACGTGAAAATAGAATTAACATAATTAAAAGTGATAAGCAGTCAGGGCCCAGTTGTTCAAAGCATCGTTAGCTTAACGAGCTCGTTAATGAATAACTAGTTAACTGTTGTAGCTGAGGTATTTTCAAATACACTGATATGATTGCTGCAAACAAAATGAATAGCTTTTGCAATGCACAAGCGACTCACTCTTTTTTTCAGCAGAATATATCAATGTATTTGCCATATTTCAAGACAGAAAATAACGTCACGTTAGCTAACAACTTCATTAAGTTTTGAAAAACTGGGCCTAGGGCTTTATTCCGATTGTTAAAATCTTGATTTTGGGATTTAGTTAAAGTTCATTTGAAAACGTCAGGCCATGGGAAAACTGAACCAGTACAACTAGATTGGCTAGCAGATAACAAACACACTGGACGCCCCTAAATCCAAAGGTCTTATCTGAGTGCCACTGAACTTAAATGAAGTACACAACTGGTAAATTATCTGTTTGAAGTATGGCTAATATGCTGACATTATTGGCATTTCCATCAAAGGGCATGAAATTTCTGTTGATTTTTACGATTGCTCTGGCTCATTTCAGGTAGGTTACAAACTCTGCTTTCAGTCTTTTCATCTTTTCACACGAACCCTTTGGTATATGTTTGAATATCAAATATTACGTGACCGACACACACACACACATACGTAATCATTCACTAATGATGTACAATTAGTGGCGATTCCAAACTGTGTGAATTGTAAATTTCTGAAAGTTCGAATAGTGTGACATGTACATATGCGATGTATTTAATTTACACGTTTAAGAACACTCCGTTGCGTGGCATTCACCAACATTGCCACCAGAGATATTTCACAAGACAAAATAACATCAACTGCACTAATGTAAATAGCACCCAGCGTAAATGTCCAAGTATTTCGTAAACTGTTTTAAGCGACTTTGTAAAAGGACAAACTAATATTGAATAAATTATAAATAAGAAATACATTAAAATGATTTTCTTTAATTTCAAGTACAAAGAAAACCAATAGAGAACTAATTTTGTGATGACCACTAAAACTTTCCTGAAACAATTACAATGCAAGCGTTACGGAAGATTTTAATTTATGACAGTTAACCACAGCGAAATTTTATTAGCTTTTTGCACCGGTTAAGTCTTCGAAAGTCCAGAATACAGGATAATATATCTGCAAAATAATGGCATTTTACAACAAAACAATTTAACCCATTTATGCCTAGTGTCCCATAAAAGGTACATTGGCGATCAATGTAGACATAGATCAGACGCCGCAGAACGCGTCTGATCAGTGTCTGCTATGTTTGCATCAAGTACACGAACTTAGGTAAAACATGGTAATAATCAAATCTAACTAGACACCCCTGTTCTTTTTTAAATGGACCAGTCTAAAGAGTTGAGGTAGAAGAATACATTCGGCATAAATGGGTTAAGCGTTACATTGGAGTCGAAATTTTCCTATGCAGACAGATGTGTACAGAATGTTTTATGGCATCTAAATACCCGGAGAATACCGCAATATGATGTTTCTGCATCACCTAAACTTCTCATTGCGTCATATTGCATTCTAAAAAGATAAAAAGATATTCTTTTCTTGAGGCCTGGTCTTGGATACCTTCTGGACCAACAATGTCCTGATTGCCACTGGAACGGTGTGTGTAACATACATTCAGGAAAATGCATGTGCTACGATGGTTTCTATGGTGACGACTGTTCCACTGATTGCGGATGCCAAGGTCATGGGTACTGCAAAACAGGTATGTATAATTATCACACTGGTTCGTGGTTCATACACGAATATTAGAAACACTCAGGCAAATCTATACAACCTCTGTCATGATAAAGATCGTATTTACCTTATTTGGAAGTATCTGAACACAGCCCATTTGTTTCACTATTTGTATCTCAGTAGCAATATTATGGGCCAAGTCAAGCGAAAAATACCTTCGAACATGCACAAAATGCACAGATTCAGATCATACTGTGCACGTCTGTGCCTTTGCCCTCCATTCATACATCTGTAATATCCAATATTTCTGTTAGTGGACAGTGAAGGCCCTGATCAGAACACGTATGCCATGTATGTCACCTTTAAACAACATCGATTCTGTGATTTTTGAAACACCACCGACACACAGACTCATTTTTCTAGATGTTAGAACTATCATTTTTGCCAGTATCTTTAGTAGCCTGTGGTTGTCTCTGCGGACAGGAAAGTCCATAATCAGACTAGGCGGATGCTTACTAACTAGGCCTTCATTGTCCACAACCACAACCGTATGCCTCGAAGACACACTTTCCCATGTCGACCCAGGAGCATTCTTACACAATACAAGGCGTGGTCCCATACCTTTCGAGCACTATGATTTGATGAGAACGGAAAAGAAATCCAGGAGATTCCTATGAAGAAGCACGCCAAAGGGAAACGTTCAACTTCCTAAATGCTTCCGCCTATATATGTACTCGAACTTCCAAGACAGTAGTTTTCAGCATCTGCAAGCCCTTAGCCATTTCCACCCAAAGTTTATGAAACGGATGTTTCTATTATTGAATTTAGATATGCCCATTATTGCATATAAGAATGCTAGTCAAATATCATAACAGAATGGCAAACTGTGTAGATCCTGATGAGATGGCTCATTATCTCATCATGATTTATACTCTTTATACAGTATCTGGTTTAGTCTGCAGGGTTGAGAGGGTTAAAGAGGAGAATGGATACACTTTTGCAGAAATAAATTGTTTTGTCTTCCTTCTGAAAAGGGTACCCAGCTAGCATTCTTTATAAATCTTTAGCGGGCCGTTATCGGCCCGTCAGGGTAGCTGACGGGCCGAGAACGGCCCGCTATAGATTTATAAAGAATGCTAGCTGGGTCTACCCTAAAAGGGCAGATTTTGCTTTCTTTGGCAGCAAAGTCTTAAGTCTTTTTTTGTTTTAGAAGAGACTTTTTTTCATAAGCTTCTTAGTGTGCAAGAAAGCAAACTGTGTCACGAGGTGTCAAAAATAGCGAAAATGGACACAGTGTATATCATTGTAAAAACATCCGTAGGTTTTACGGTAAAATACCTGGCAACTAGCTGACAGCGCATCTACCGTTAATTTTACGGACGCCCGTGGATTATTTTAGTGAATCGGTTTTGCAGTAGTTAACAGGTTATAGCAAAGTATGGTAAAGCATGCCTGGGTAGGGGTATGGGCTACCCTATCTTATGGTAAAATATACGTCAAAAAGATTGCCTTTGGAAACACACTACAGATAAGAAAATGGGAGTCTCGGTTTTATTGAGACTCTTCATAAGCAGCAATGAAGTTTGTAACACTGCTCACGCCCTATAGCTATAGCGTTTACACGAACAGAACTCCATTTTCAAAGATTCCACAATGGGCCCAATGATCCACAAAGAAAATAAAATATAATCTGCGCTATGGTAAAGTAAGGGGAGACTTTCTACCGCCGCCACACGGCACGAATACCAGCTGCAGTGTAGTAAAATAAACGTCCAAACATTGCCTTTGGAAACAAAGAACACACTACAGATAAGAAAATGGGAAGACTACCCACACTTGCCCTATACTGAAAGGTAATTCTTGCTGAAGTTACACGGGCGTCTGTTTCAATAACAGCTGATTGCCAGTTATTTTACTGTAAAATCTACGGGATTTTTGTTTTGTATATCTAGTCCTCTTAACGGTATGGAATATTATAAATAATATTACCCAGGTTAGGCCACAAGCACGAAGAAAAGCCTTACAAAGTTATTGATTCAAGAACGGATATGGAACAAATTTTGACAAAATAAAAACAGCACAACAATCTACTGATGATTGTTTGAACTAGTTTTACCAGCGCAAAACCTCACCATATTCAAAGGGAACTCAAGACAATAATAACATGACACACACGAATGAATTCATGAAGAGAAATAAACTAGAAAGCAAAATGGGCAGCTGTGGAAGAAGGTGACAAAATAGTACTAGCACATGGCTGAGCAGACAAGAATATGGAATTCAATTTAGCCTGCAGAAAGACTAGAAGAAGTTTAACTCATTTATGCCTAGTGTTCGACAAACAGTGTAGACCCAGACCAGACGCTACAGAACGCGGCAACTGATCAGGATGAACACTGTTCGCATTAAATACAGGAATTTCTATAAAACATGGTAGTACAAAAAATAACCAGACATCCCTTCCATTGGAAATGGACTGGTCTAAAGAGTTATGGTAGAAGAGTCTACTCGGCATAAACGGGTTAATGTCTTGGAGACAGTTGTGTTGTCTAGATGGGATTCAGGCTCTTTTTCTTATTACACTCCTCAAGTTTTCAGAATTTGCGTACATCTTATTTACAATATACATGTACTATAAAATTGTAAATACGTTATTTAAAATAAACTTTTCATATTTGTTTTACTGCAACAATATATTTATTTGCGATTTTTGTAATATTTTACAGTCTTTGGCGTTAGCGAACGATTCTAAATAAAGCTTGCCAATATCCAAAAAAGGAATTTCAAGTGTTTTTCTGAGTACATATTCTGATAAAAGGCACCGTGAGGAACACAGAGACGCCCCTCGTCTTTCCATGCTCGTCCTAATTGCCCTGTCGCGAAAACGCCGATATATATATATGTTTTCAGCACTTTAATAGAGCTTTCTGTATTTGTCCTGTTAGTATGAATTGTTATTGTGTGATGTTTTATTCCCAGACAGGACGTGCGACTGTGAAGCGGGCTGGAAATGGTCAAAGACAGATCAAAGATGTGTCATGGACTGCAGCTGCCCAGCAGGTATTACCTATAACTGGAAACAGTGTAGACCCAGATCAGACGCCGCAATATGCGGCGCCTGATCAGGGTCTACACTGTTTGCCATGCATACAGGAATAGTTTTTGAGAATCAACAGGTAGTAGAATGGACTATTTCAAATAATAGTTCAAGCATGGTTAGTAGAAAAGGTGTCCCAATACTTAAGGTTTTACAAATACATGCACTTGTATACCATACTATTCGGATAGACCTCGTCGGGACATACGGAAACAACCGACCAATCTGACCAGGGTCTTTGCGGTCTGTCGATCTGTTCTGTCGCATTCATTGAGTACCGTATTTGCCCTAAGTATTTGGATGGACTGGCATGAGCAAATAGTTTAGACCTAGACCAGACGCCGTGTAATTAACGTGGTCTTTACTGTTTGCAACTCATCCAACAGGTTTTAGCCACATCAACTGGCAGGTAAATGGAAGCAGTTAAGCTGTAAGATAGTTATGGTGAGGAGTTAAGATGTCCGAATACATGTACATAAGGTAAATAAGGCAGTTTGTTAGGAAATAGCAATAAGCCCTGGTCCTTAAAAGACTGTGTTGATACACAGATTAATTAGAGACTACGCTGACCGCATGTGCTTCGAAAGCCCATGTTCCCGTGGCAATCATTATCCGCGACAATTTAAATTATGCCTTACTGTATTTAAGAAAGGTTCTGATCCACATCTGACAGTAAGGCTTCAATGACTCGAATACCGATGGCTGATTCGAACTCGTTTTTTGAGTTCCTATGGATTTTTTCCGATATCTCAAGAAAACATATTTAGGGATATTTAGGGATTTTTTATTATAAAAAAATATATATTGTATGTACTCATTAGAATCGCCTCATCGGGGCAATTCTAATGAGTACATTCAACATACCATTATATATATCAAAAAGACAACCCTAAATTATCCAAATTTGCCTCCTGACCTAGCGCTATGATTTACCCTCAGTGACTCGAACTACCCATGTCTAGAACAAATCCCATGGTCCCAAATATGTTTGAGGCGTTGAAGTTCGACTGTATATGAAGCATAAAAGTGGGTTCCCGTACTTACCCTTTATATTCGGACACCTTTACTTCTTACCATGCTTGTCCTAGAATCTGAACATGTCCATCTGGCTACCTGTTTTTGTGTATAAATCTTTTTGGTGAGCGACAAACAGTGTCGACACTGAAAAGATGCAGCACCCTGCTGTGTTAGATCTATGTCTAAATTGTTTTCGCAGGCATGTATGCCCGAATAATTAGAGTAAAAACCGTAAATTTGCATATACAAATACACCACAACCTCTTTATAACACTATTGTTGGGGTCCATAGCATAAACCGTGTTAGTTAAACAACCGTGTTATATCAAAACAAAAATGTATATATTATATTGAAAAATGACCATTTATGGTCATTTTTCAATATAATCTATACATGTTTTGGATCCATCTTTGAACCGTGCTATATACAAAACCGTGTTATAACGAACCGTGTTATAAAGAGGTCATGGTGTAGAACTATCACGATCTTTCAATGGCACAAACAAACTACAAACAAAGGCAGTATGAGACAAGCCACTGTATAATATTGACTCGATTATGTCAGGAGTCCCAAAAAAGGGACATTGAAAAACAGTGTAAACCGAGATCAGGCGCCGCAGAACGATCGGGTTCTACACTGTTTGCATTACGTACAGAAATTTCTATTAAACATACTGATAAAAAAAAAAAAAATAATCAGACACCTCTACTAAAGGAGAGGGTCTGGTCCGAGGAATTCAGGTAGAAGAGTCCACTCGGCATAAATGGGTAAAGAATGGCACATGTAGCCGTATGTAACTTGCTATCTGCATAAACTATTTTCACAGCCTTGTTCAATCTTGATAAAAGTGATCTACTATATTTAAGCTATATGTTAGGACCGACAGGCCTGAGAAAACAGTGAAGACCCAGACCAGACGCTAGAGAACGTACCATCCTATCAGGGTCTTCACTGTTTGCCACTCGTCCAACAATTCTAGCTACATCAATAAGTAGTGAAACAGACGTACTCATACTCTAGTACAAGTAATGAAACACCGAGTCCGAATACTTAGGGTAAATGGATGCTGTAAGCATTACAATCCTTTTGCTTGCACGATATAGATTTAAACTTTTCATCCCCGAGTTTCTGAAGTGCTCTCTTTCATCCGGGAATTTGGACATGTCCACTGCTGCAAATAGGGGTTTCAGTCTAAAAAAAACCCCCAAAAAACAACAACAAAAAACAGAATGGCAAATAGTGCAGATCCTGATGAGACAGCTCGTTACGAACCATCTCATCTGGATCTACACTCTTTGCACAGATATCAGTTTTGACCTACCAGACTGAAAGGTTTAATATATTTTGATATTTGTTGATATCGGGGTAGTACAGAAAATAGTAGTTTGAGATAAATGGCGCTGCATTTTAAGGAACATATACCAAACTTATTCATATTTTTGTTTTACTTCACTGCAGCTGGTATTAATGCCGTGTGGCGGCCGTAGAACGTCTCCCCGTACTTCACAATAGTGCCGATTATATTTTCATTTTGGGATGATTGGGCCCATTGTGGTATTTTTGAAAATTGCGTTCTGCTCATATATATGCTAGAGGGCTTAAGCAGTGTTGCAAACTTCATTACTGCTTATGAAGAGTCTCAAAAAGCCGGGACGCGCATTTTCTATATAAAACCTGTTCTTTATATCCAAAGGCAACCTTTTATATTTTTATATTACATTGCCGTTTATCGAGTTAGACTTAAGAATTAGTTTGATTTATCAGTATTTGAGATACTGAGTGTAAATTGTATTTGGATATTTTTTAGTTTTATACATCTTCTTATATTACGTCTCAATGTGTACCGTGTTTAAACTAAAAGTTAGGGCATCTGAACTCCTCATCATAGTTGTCATGAAATAAAAATAGTCAATTTTACCTCATTACGAAAACAAGCCTATTCAAATATACGCAAAATTTTACCAATAAAACAATGATAATTTTCAGATAAAAATTCTGATACTGTTCATATTTGCTCAAAACATAGATTGTGGGTACCCGTTAGAACCGCCTCTCCGAGGCGGTTCTAACGAGTACCCACAATCTACGTTTTGAGCAGAAATAAGAAAAATAAAGTATACCCCTGTAAACCCCAGTATTACTGTATAATAGTGGGGTTTAAGGGGGTCAACATTATATATATAGGCGTGTTTTCGTGATGTGATGATATGTCTGCATGTGTGTCAGACTGTGTAGAATCGGTTTTGCGGCGTCTGATTTGGCCTGCATTGTTTGCTCATACCTGTCTGTCTCGATGCTTTGGTTTATTACGGTAATGTACAGGTGTTCCGTGTATTGCCCCTGGTATCTGTGGTTGTTCCCAGACTTGTCTCTATGGCACATGCTGGAATGGTCAGTGCGAATGCTGGGAGGGATACAAGGGGAGCACGTGCAACCACTATGATGCTAGCATGTAAGTTTCCATCTACAATCAGATCTTTGAAACAAAATGAATGCACGTGCTTTTCTACTTACAGTGGCTTCAATGAAATTATTCCCTATTTGTATTTCTACACGCGCGTGTGTGCATACATACATGCATGCATACATACACGCATACATACACACACGCGCATACACGCATACATACATACATACATACATACATACATACATACATACATACTACTGGTGATGCTAAGAAATGTAATGAAATCAGATTTTAAATGATGCTTTGAAAATTTGTATACTGCATACCTTTATGTTTTTATTATATTTTGAGAGGGGGTTGAAGTGTGGTGGTGGGTGATTCGTGACTATCGAACTGTCAATGTGGTGTATCAAAACATTCCAAGAGAAAACAAGTCGACATTTCATGTGAATCGTCTGCTTGGCAGACGATTCACACGAAATTTCAAGACTTATTTTGTCTGAAAAATAGGAAAATAAAATAATAATAAAAAATTGCCGTCTGCTGCAGTTGTGATAGGCGCTTTAAGGGTTAAAATTTTACAGATCCGATTTTGTTGAACATTTCAAATAATCTAAACGAATGGCTGGAACTGACAGCATAAATTTGGTAATGGTCAAGAAATATCAAATGCAAATGCCGTGGGTGCAGTAGTTGTTCAACAATTAACTCTTAAAGCGCCAAGCAAAATTTGTAGCAGACGACGTTCTAAATTTTCTTTTTATTTTATTTTTCAGAGAAAACAAGTCTTGACATTTCATGTGAACCGTATGCATGGCAGACGATTCACATATGAAATGTCAAGATTTTTTTCTCTGAAAAATAGAAAAAAAATGTCGTCTGCTGCAGTTGTGATTGGCGCTTTAAGGGTTAAAATTTTACAGATCCGATTTTGTTGAACGTTTTAAATAATATAAACGAATGACTGGAACTGATAGCATAAATTTGCATTGATCAACATTCAGGATGATTGAACTGTAAACAAAAACGCCTTTTCCATAAATTCATTTTCAAATTATTTAAAATAAGGATATTTATACTGTTCACTTATACCACATCCGGTCTCTTAATATAGCTTTGGATTTTTATGTATGGAGAAGTGTTCGATTAGCGCAGAGCGCAATTTAGTAAGTTTGAATATGATCTGCAGTCCGTCTTTGGTAAGTTTGACTGTGACCTGTGGTTCATATTTAAAAAATTCAAACATATTCATGTCTGACGCATGCTAAAATAAGCTCTAGATAAGATCTGGTAACTTATTTATAATAAATAAGTTCTGTTGTTTTTTGTTTTGTTTTTTTTTTTTCAAATAATAATGTACAAACTAAATCTCGTGGAGATCCTAATATGACTAGGAGTCGCATATTGCTTGACCAAGAAAATTCATAAAGCTTAATAAAAGCATACATTAAAGGATCACATTGTTGTTCTTTTTAACCTATTAAATTGAAAGTTTATTATTTTTTAGTATACCCCTGTTCCATATTTCTAAGTAAACATGAACAAAATTTGCGCCGGTACTTAGACGTTTACGTCTAAATATTTTGTCTTGTTTGTCTTAATACAATTAGAGGTGTACCAGTAATAGCTAGATGTATCCAACTGAATTTGTATGATGCAGAATCTTAATAAATGTAATATTTTCTGTGTAATTTGTTCTGCGTTTGTAGATTGTTCTCGTAGCCGTAAGACCCACTGATATGCACAAAGTCGTGATTGCGATATAAATTTATATCGCATTTTAAAGACCCCGTGTGTCTTCTACTTAAAACTAATTTAACCGATGTCACTTGACATAGCGTGCAGTGTACCGAGAGGTAATATGTTTGCTAAAATTATTAAAGACGAGAAATTATTACATAATTTAGATATTATTTGAAATTATGCGCTTTTATAGTACCCCTCATATAAAAAACAGCATCAGTTTAAATAGCGACTTTGCCATTCTGGCTTTTTGCTGTTTTTATTAAAGGAACCTCGTATTTCTATACTCGTGGAAATGATCCAATATAGAAGAAAAATGTCGGTTTTCGTGTACATTAATAACGTTTCTTATTTTCAGCATGGTAAATCGGAATATTTCTGTTGGTATTAATCTCGCTGGGCTGTCCTACTGGTCGTCAGAGATGAAGTTTGTTGACGTAGCTAGACAGTCTCAGGAATGGATCACAGAACATACAGAGGGACCAAATTCCCACCAGTGGGACACCCATGAACATGACAATATCACGTGGCGACAAGACGGATACCCAGCGTTTCTTCCACGTAATAATTCCCGTCCCACCCCCACGTCACGTTCCTGCTGGGCTATTACGTTGTGTGTCTTTTTTTTTTTTTTTTTTTTCATTTTAAGCTTTAGTACCATGTAGGCTAAACCACTTAATAAAAAATGGCGATATTGCCATTTTTTCACACTCAGGAAATAACTTGACATTTCATTCGGAGACAATTATTTTGGACGTGCATTTCAGCAAAATATATGCGGTTCTCAATAACAAATAACCATTTTAACACACACAAAAATATTTTGAATTTTACCCCTATTCCTTTTAACTTAACTGGCGACAGTCAGTAACTCATCAAACTATTTTTTTGTGTGGCATCTTCAACGTTGTACTATTGCTGGAAGCCATTTTGTCATTTTGGAATGACGTAATAAGTGAACTCTGACGTTATTCAATTACTTTGGATCCTGAAAGCAATTGTTTTCTTAAAAGTGGCTACAGCACCTGTCTGAGTATAGTTTGTGTAAATAATGGCTCTATATCTGACTAGAGGCATTAATTAATAGTTCATTTTAACGAATTAAAAAAAAAAAAAAAAAAAAGAAAAAAAAAAAAAGATATTAGTATGTTACCAAGGTGTCTAACTTACGCCATACAAAACAGTGAAAAAGACTACAGATTGTTACAAAACGGGCCCGTTTTAATCGGTTAGTCGTTATTATTATTATTTACATAGTTTTAATTAAAAATAGAATATCACAATATGCGTGTACACAAGGGCCGCGCTTTGCGAAAATGTGTTTTCTGGCACAAATGGACAGCCAAGGCCCAGATCAGGCTGCGCATCCGCACAGCCAGTTCAGGGCCTTCGCTGTCCGGTAACAGAATCATTGAACACAACAGAATGTGTCAAAGGAAAGCAAATGGCCGAATAAGACCTTGCGCATACCTGAGATGAATCTGAATCTGTGCTTTTTGTGCATCGAAGATACCTTTTTGCTTGGCACGGCCATAATGACGTATGGTAACTCTCTAATACAGCCACTTTGAGGAATGAATAAAATGGGTTTGTAGGGCGATAGGTATTCATATATGGGAACTAGCCCTTGTTGACAGATGGTCATTCTCAGAGGTTCCTTTGCAACTACTTCATGGGTCTCGCCAAGGGAAAAGGTGTCTTCAAACATGCGCAAAATGCACAGATTCGGATTTATCCTGCACATGTGCAAAGTCTCATTCGGACGTTTGCTTTCCTTTGATGCATTCTATAGGAGCCAATGATGCTGTTACCGGGCAGCGAAGTCCCCGATTAGACTGTGCGGGTGCGCAAATTGATCTGGGCCTTCGCTGTACGCATATGTCTGAAGACACGTTTTCGCACAGTGCAGCCCATATAGAAGTAACAAGAAACTGAATAGAAGAAATTCGCTTATATATAGTTCATTTCCTTTTTATTGTTGATAAATAAAACAGTCACAGATATTAATCATGTAGCTCAGATACGCATGTTAATCAAAATCTGGACTTTTCTCATAATGACTTAAGGGGCCGTGGTAAACTTTTAGGGGAGGCAACTCTGTCAAAATAATAATTATCTTCCTCCAGAAGACGGCTCTTCTCTGAGGGGAAAAGAATGTGTTCCACATTCTTTGCTTTTATTGTGCGCCACTTCGATGTGCAAGAAAAACAAACCGGAAGTCACAAACATTGTCTTCCTAGTTAAAACAAGGGGAAACTCTCCGAAGTAAATACAGTCATCTTAATGTTTGTCGCAGGCGATACAATCAAACATCACAGCATGTAAATATCTTTTCTTGGTTGCAGCGACAATGGTGGTTGGAAAACTAGTCCTTAGAGGTGGCGCAGGAATCCACGGACCTCAGGGAAATTTTACTGTTCTGTATGACGGAGAAGGTGAATTACAGTTTAAACTGGCGAGATACCACATATTCTACAACGGAAAAGGTAAAATATATTATTGCATTTGAATACACATGTATAATAGAAGCCGACACATGATAAAGTTTATTTTATCACATCTGCACACAGCGAAGACGTCTGCGCAGTTTGAATGGTTTGCAGTGTCCACCGAAACTCCTTTGCTCCATGGCTATCTATGGCTATCGGCACAGCACTGTTCACCTAAAACGCATTTGGTCCATCTCTTTATCTAAAATGCCTTTGCACCATGGCTGTCCACACAGTACTATCCACATAAACGCATTTGGTCCATTGCTATCCACACAGAGCTGTCAACATAAAACGCCTTTGCACCATAGCTATCCACACAGCATTGTCCACCTAAAACGCCATTGGTCCATTGCTATCCACACAGAACTGTCTACCTAAAGCTTCATCGATCCATGGTTATCTACACAGCACTGTCCGCCTAGAACGTCTTTGGTCAAGGCTATCCACACGGCACTGTCTACTTAAAATACCCTTGATACCTATACCTTTTTTAAACCTATTTTGTCCATGGCTATCCACACAGCATCATGCGTAGCTGAACAGACCGTGCTGATACGCAGACCTATAGACTAGACGCTTGTTTTATAAAATTTTGTGAATATTTGTTGATTTATGAAACAAAACATGTTATGTTTACGGAATTGTTTCAATCATTGTGACGGTTCACTCATTGTTGTCAGAAACAGCATAGGAGTACATTTAGGGGAAGGGATACACTGTCAGGGGAGGCAACTCTGTCAGAATGGTTTTGCCTCGCTTCTGAAAATGGGTCTTCTCTGAATGAATAAAATTTATTCCCCTTCGGAGCAACTTTCTCCTTTAAGATTAGACCGCATTTCAGAAGAAAGCTGAAGCACAAGATGGCAAACAAAAAGTTAAAAAAGTTTGTTGTCTCCCTTGTAAAACAGCAATAAAAATTACCAATGTATCCCCTTAGCCCATTTATGCCTTGCGTCCCCTAAAAAGGACATTGGTAAACAGTGAAGTCTCAGATCAGACTCCACCGAACGCGGCGTCTGGTCAAAGTCTACAATATTTTCATTAAGTACAGGAACTTCTACAAAACATGTTAAAAATGAAAACCAACCAGACATTCCTTTCAAATCCAAAGAGAGAGGTAGAAGAATTCACTAGGCATAAATAGGTTAAACTCAACATCAAAGAACACGCAAACATCAGAAAGTAATATCCGTATTATAAATATAGAGAAAAGTATTGTAATCTTCATTTAAGGGGACTTGATACCTTTGGTAAATATTTCGCCATTCCTTTACAAGAGAGTCAACTTTGATTTTCTGTTCACTATCCCGCACGTCGAGCCGTTTTTGAATTAGAGTCGATCCAAAAACGGAAAGAATTTGCTCCCCTTTGGAATAGACCCCAAGCAGACACACACGTTTAAACGACGTCGGTTCAACGTTGATTAGACGTCCTGACGTTGAATCAACTTTAAGACATTGAATCAACGTTGAATCGACGTTGTTTAAACGCTGTGTGCCTGCTGGGTACCCTTTCCAGAACGGAGGCAAAGCCATTTGGACAGAGTTGCTTACCATGAAAGTTTCTCTATCAATTCTTGTGAAATTGTTTTGTCTCCCTTCTGGAAAGGAGCTTATTCTAAATGGACAGAATTTGCTTCACTTGGGAGAAAATTCCTTGCTTTTTGAGAAGACCTGTTTTCAGAATGGTGTTTGTGTGCATGAAGAAAAAAAAAAAAAAAAAAAAAGAATGAACTCAACAAAATTATTTTCCTTGTTAAAAAGGCAAAGCATCTACTAGATATTTGGCCCCTTAAATTCTAGGAGTAGGCGCATCCAATAATCTTCTGTATAACATAAGGTGTTTTTTTTTTTTTTTTTTTTTTTTTTCAGGACGAATCATTGTAAACTTCAATGAGAGTCAGGGAGGAATTTTCATCAAGATAATGAAAACGAATCCAAATAATCCTATACATAATATACGATTTATAATACCCGGCTTTGAGGCAAGACATGAGTCATTTCCCTTTTACCCACAGTTCCTAGAAAACAAAGCACGATTTTCTGTGTTCCGCTTCATGGATTTCTTTCATACCAATGGACATACGGTAAGTGATTCAGCAAACGAGGTTTATGATTAACCCCTTTCAGTATAAATACTCCCAAAAGCGTAACTGCAAACCGTACAGACCCAGATCAGACGCCAGATCAGGGTTTACACTGTTTGCAGTAAATGCAGGACTTTCTATAAAACATAGTTATAATACAAACTAACCAGACACCCTCCTGTTGGAAAATAGATAAGTCCAAATAGTTGTGGTAGAAGAGTTCATTCGACGTAAATGGATTAAAAAAAGGACAGCTTCATGAGAAGAGCAAAAAGCAAAAGCTCAACGGGGCAGTCTGAGCCGTTTCTTTGCTCATCATCAACATTCTGTTGCATCTATTTATTCTCTAAAGGATAGAGCAGTCCAATCTTTGCCTCTGCTGTCCGTAAAAGCACGGAATTAGGGTCTCCACTGTTTGCAAACGGTTTAGCACTTGTTTTCTCTAGGAATAGCTTTTTCACATAGTCTGGCATACCTAAAATTGAAATGCGAATCTTCCAATGCATAGTGTGGGGGAGTTTATTCAGACTTAAATGGGGTTATACTTTGAACTGTATCGAGCATCACATACATCTGGCGGTTAGGCTATCTGTTGCTATATTTTCAAGTAAGTTTATTCTCCCTACAGCTGCTTGGTGGTTATGCATTATCTGGCCCTTCACCGCACATTATCCCCACCCCCTCCCACACACACTCGGTAGTACGGTAGGATTTGGTCATTACGGCTAAATGAGCCTAATTTAGTTCATCGGAAAATAATTTTCTGCTTAACCCTTTCAACTCTGTAGATCGGTACAAATATGTATGTAAACAGTGCAGATCTACACACAATCTACTCGTATGTTTTGAGCAGAAATATGAAAATATGGAAAATATCAGAGTTTTTGTATCTGAAAATGTTGAGTTTTTAGAGATGAAATATTTAAATAGGCGTGTTTTTGTAATGACTATTTGCCAGTCAATTAATGATTTTGAACAAACAACACTATTGACAGCCATAAACTTGACCAAGTATAAAGGTAGAAGAGTCCACTTCAGAAACTCAAGGGTGAAAGGCTTAAACTGATGCTTGAGGGGATGCGATGTGTTGCAGACAATTTCATTACTCATGAACAGACACAATAAAGCCGAACTACTATTTCAATTCTGATGTGGTCATTGCTTTCAAAGCATCCGTCTTTCCAGAATAAATTTATTTTCATTACACTTGGTGTTAAAATGCTATTGGACGGCTGCAAATGTCCCCATATTTAATTGCAGTATGGTTCATAGTGTACAATGTACTTTGGAACTCTGTAGGACCACTAAACTCATTTTGTTGTTCATTCCAAAATAGAGTACTGCACAAAATAGTGTTGTGTACACGTAGATTAGCAGTGTTACCTATTTACAAGTAATTACAGCTCGGAAACAAATCCAGCAAAACTATAACCCATTTATGCCTAGCGTCCCATAGAAGGGAAATTTGCAAACAAAGATCAAGTGACCAAGATCAGACGATGGTCTTGGTCTACACTGTTTGCAATAAAGTCAGGAATTTCCATAAAACATGGTAGTACTGAAATAACAAAATATCACATCTATTGGAAATGGACCACTCCAAAGAGTTAAGAGTCTCCTCGGCATTAATGCGTTAATTCAACCAGAGCCGTTTTGGTATATAATAAAACCACAGCTACAGACATAGAAAAAAAAAAAAAAAAAAAAAAAAAAAAAAGAAAAAAACGACTCGGAAACATCAAAACATTTATTAACTTATTTATGCTTGTTGAATCGTCAAACTTTGATGTTTTCGTGTGAAGCAGTTAACCTTTTCAGCCATGTAGACCAAAAACAAATACCAATACAAACATGTAAAACGAGACAGCTCATACGAGCTGTCTCATCAGGATCTACACTGTTTGCCATTCTAGTTTTGATTTTAGGCTGAAAACCCTATTTGCATCAGTGGACATGTCCAAATTCAAGGATGGAAGAAACTCAGGGATGAAAGGGTTAATGTGCTATTTACAATAACACGTGCTTCCGTTTATTGAATGCCAAATAGTATAGACCCTGATTCGTCCCTTCTGTGTCTGCACCCTATACAACGCAATCTTCGCAGGACAATTAACCTTTGGGCTAATTCAGCAGACGACAGAATGACATTTTTTATAAATTTTGTCCCACAAAACAGGATTTGATATTTTTTTGTCTTGCTAGACAATTTGCATGAAATGTCAAATTCGGTTTTCTGGGGAAATATAAGAAAAAAACATATGTCGTCCGTACAAAATTTTAACCCATTTAAGCCTGGCGTCCCATAAAAGGGACATTTGCAAATAGCGTAGACCCAGATCTGACGCCACAGAACGCTGTTTGCATTAAGTACAGGAATTTCAGTAAACCATGGTAATAATAAAAACTTATCAGACATCCCTTTAACTGGAAATGGACCGGTCCAAATAGTTAAGGTAGAAGAATCCACTCGGCATAAATGAGTTAAGCGCCAACGGGTTGTTACTTTTTATTTTCTAGCCAGAGCCTACAACATGGTCATCCCGCATGTTGCCGAATTTTCACACCCAGGCATCCAGTAAAGGAGCTAGCATCGAGTATGCTATCCAATTAAGCAACCTGATGGGTGCTAATCCTTGGTTTAATCAGCCTCACGCTGCCGACGACGACTTTGTCAGACACTTTGCTACAATGGTTAAAAGTAAGCTTCGTCCAGATCTGAAGGTAGGAGTATAAGACAAAATTGCCAAGGTTGTCTTCGGAAACAAAAGAACGAAAATCGAAGATTTGGTTTTATTAAGTCTCTTCATATGCAACAATATAGTTTACGAGACTACATACGCTCTACTCCCCCCTCCTCCCCACCCACCCTCTAGCATCGGCATGGTTGGCATGAATGAGCAGTTTGAGCTGGGTGCATACGATAGTAAACTTCTTTTGTCTGTTTGATTCGGTTCCCTGTTATTGATAGGTGTCATAAATGACATGCCATTCCTTATAATGCTATTTCTAACACAATAGTATATATGCAAAACAACGTTAAGAGAAAAGTCCAGGAAGTGCCACAATCACAAACCGCAGCCCTTCCCAGACACCAAGAGGAAAAGGAAACCGACAAAACCAAACAAGCACAAATCGAACAAACGTACGAAAAGCACTAAGATTAGCTCTCTCTTCCCCAAGCGAGGTAATTGCAATGCTAAAAGGACTGAAAAACACAAGAACAAACTAACACAAGGTAAGACACAAAACAAATCACCTCGTAGAATGCAAGTTTTCTATACATACAACAAAGCCGGCTGAATTCTAATCCTTCCTATTTGAGAAGTATAAATATAAATATATGATATGAAAGAGACGCCGGAAAGTAAATTAACAAACACTATATTATTAAAACTCCAGGGGCTGATTTTGACAGCAACTGAAATCTACAGTTATCATAAGATTTTAACTTGTATGCCCATGCCTCAAAGTTATTTTCAAAGTTTATCGTATATATCCTAAGTTACAATGTACAAACTGTGTAGACACAGATCAGCTTTGAGACATATAGTCTTGGAGTCAAACGGACAGTTTCTCATTTTTGGACAAATATAGTAAGGACTTAAGTTGTCCGAATATTTAATGTAAATAGTACTTTCGATGCTCTATATCAATTTGGTATACGTGTTGCAAAGAAATTGTTTCATATAATAGGAATTCATTTATTCATGGTTTTAGTTAGTTTATGTCAGCTACTGTCTTTTTTCCATTTATTTATCATTTTTGTCTTTTCTTCCGTATATTCAAGTTTGTGTCCAAATGACAGCCATGGCAAGGAGTAAAGATATCCGAATACTAAGAGTAAATGCAAGAGGTAAAATTGGAATACCGCTCGCAGTCATGTCAGCTACGTTTCATCTCGTGTTAATGCTTCGTTTCGTTGTAGGTATATCTTGAATATTCGAACGAGGCTTGGAACGGAATATTCCGTCAAACGCGTTACACTCAGGAGCAGGGTACGAAACTTGGACTGGATTCACACAGCTATAGTGCGGGAATGAAATATTACAACCAACGATCGGTAGAAATCATGAATATCTGGAAATCGGTAACTATAAGGATTACCCTCCTTTCTACATTTGAGCCGCAACGTCAGAAAACGTACATTCGTCATGTGCACCTAGTGAAGATTCAGATAAACTTGTGCATTTGCGCAGTCGCATCCTGATTAGAATCTTCATTGGGAGCATTTTGGGTAGCAGAGGATGCAACGTTTCTTCATGGAAACAATGAATGATCAGACTGCGCGGATGCGCAAACTGATCTCAGCCTTTAGTGGGCGCACATGTCCCTTGACGTTGCGGTTATTTAATTATTGAATCGTATTTCTAATGAATGTTTTAAACATCAAATTTAACCCTTTTCAACCCTGCGTTTCTGATATGGACTCTTCCGTCTTTGAATGGTCAAACTCATTGTTCCAAATAGGGCTCTCAGTCAAAATTGAAAACGGAATGGCAAACAGTGTAGATCAGGATCTACATTGTTTACACAAAACTTCCTTTGGTTTTCAGGGCAGAAAGGTTTAACTGCTTTCTGGGCTAATTCAGCAGGTGACTAATTAACGATTTGATTAAGCCCATTCCCAGTCTTTTGAAAATTGATATAAAGATTACTGATGAGTCCTAATTGGCCCAAACTAACTAGTCCCAGTAAAATTGACACTTCGACTATTTAGCTTAAAGACATAAAATCTGATGAGTCTGCACCATTAGTCTTATCTCTGGTTGCAATAAAACCTGGGCCCGGTTGTTCAAAGCGTCGTTAGCTTAACGAGCTCGTTAAGGGTCATATCATTTAACAGTTTTAGCAGATTCAATATACAATATTCTGATATTTTTTGCCGAAACAATGTGAGTAGCTTTTGCACTGCAAAAGCTACACACATTTTTTCAGCAACAAAATTCAGCATATTTGTGTATCACTCGATTTAAATTTTAACGAATCGTTAACTGACGACATCGTTAGCTTTGAACAACTGGGCCCTGGTATTCTGTCAATGTAAGATAAATGGGTAGAGGCTCCATAGGGGGGATTATAATATTGGGGAATTTAGTATTGACTTATTTATCTGTTCTATAGGTAATATCATATGAGCAGGCGCACAGCTATTGTCCTTCAAAGTTACCTGTTGTCTGAGCGGAGAGTCACACCAGTCTGCACATCTGAAAAAAAAACACTAAGTAGACTATGGATGTGCAGGCTGGTCGAATCTTCACTATGCACAAAATATTTGATATCCTTTAGAACCCTTTAAAAGACCAATAAAGCAATAAAGACATAGAAAAAATTATAAAAGTAAACAAATACTCTAACATTGAAAGAAACGAATTTGAAAATAAATAAAAACAATTATTTTTTCGTTTTTTTTTTATTTATTTTTTTTTTTTCAAAAAATAGATTTATTGTTATCCCCAGTTATATTTATAAACCTTCAGAGTGCAACTTAAATGCATGAAATCAAAAAAAGTATTTTAAAAAATAAATAAATGTATAAATAAAAAGAACACTATCGTGTCTACCCTCCAATTTTCCGAACTATGCTTTATTCCTTCAAAATATTTATTACCCTTCAGAAGCATCTTAAGTAAACCAAAAAACAAATGAACTAAATAAAATTAAGTAAATATTTTAAGTTTGAAAGAAACAAATTAATAAATAAACCATTCTAATCTGTTCTCCAAATATGTCAATTTTCCAAACTATCTGTTATCCCCTCAAAAATATTGATTACCCTTCAGTAGGCCTCTTTACTACACCCTGCAGGTAATTCATAATCACCTATTTAGAACATGTCTTTGATCAACCTTGCAGAGGCCATAAGTAGGGGCAATAAAATCATTAGTGAGTGGTACCACTTTTGGCCTCATTTTGGCTATGTCTTTAATGAGTGCGCATATTGCTCTCAAGGGTCATTCGTTTTAGTATATATTGATTCAATTTTGTTCTTCTGTGTTCAAGTCAAAATTCATTTGTTGACTGAATATAATTTTTATGTTGTTTTTTATTTTAACTTGACTAGGAGGAGTTATATTTTATGACTGCGCCAATATCTGCTTTACAGATTCGTATAGTAGCTTATACATTCCTAGTTTTTCACCGTAATTTATTAACCTGCACTATGTACACAGTCTCAGAAGTAATGCTGGACAGAAAAGCTGCTAGGACAATATGTTGAGTCCCACAAAAGCATCAGGATACTAGGAGATCATACCCATTTGTTCAAATCGCATTTGTGTTTATTAAGTTGTGGCTCATGGCAGACAAAACTGTTGATTTTGACCTATGTCAAAGGCAACAACGCCTACGACAACAGTCGTATATGCCAGTTTATTGAAACGTCATAACCGTTATCATATACCCAAATTACGAATGCAATCCCATTATCGGTAACAGTGATATGGCCCCGGACGGATAAATGTTGACTATTTATACTGTGTAAAGCACAGTAACTTCCACTGCATTAGGTTCATTCAGACCCAATTATTAATATATCATTTATCCTAAGTATGAAACAAAAAAGGACACCATACACGCCAAATATGAAACCACAGATGCGCAAACAAATAAGAACTGTAACAGAAGAAATGCAGAAAGGAAATGTGATACGCGTTTGTGAATGCAATCCCTAAGGATGAAATAATAACAGGATTAAAACACAAAGAAAACCAGCACAACCACCTTAGAACGGCCAGCAGTAAATGTATCTCGAGCTTGAATCGAGTTTAGTGGTACCAAATACTCTAGGTTCAACTGTTATAAAATACACAAAATGAGCATTTGGCTCCCATACTGGTATAAAATATCCCTAACTCAATAAAGAATGAAACAAATCAGAGAAAATATGCAAAGCAGCTTGACATATTTGGTGAAACAAGGAATATGGCTCGTTGTAAACACCTCTGACACTAACATAGCTAAGAAAAACCCACTGTTTGAACCACAGAGGGCCCGAGCAAAGGCATAACGTCAAATATCAATCCTAATATGAAAGGTTAGGTAGGCTGCGTCACAGAATCTGAGACTCGCCCATCGGCGTGCAAGTAAAGAGAAAAGCATAGCTATCAAGCATAAAGGCGAAAAAAATGAGCATCGAGTCTGTCTGTTCAAAAATGATTTTTTATTACAAGTACCTTAGGTAGGTGCAGTAATTTTCTGCATATGACAGCCTAATATTGCTAGTACCAGGGATCAACAAGTTCTATACCAATATACGAAAACATTTTTAAAGGTCCCGACAAATAACATTCAATACCTATATGATATTTATACCACATGTGGTCAAACTTTCAGAGCAGAAGATAATAACAAACAAATAACATCGTAATAACGTCATTTTGACGTCGGGGCGACGTCATGATGTCGCTGCGACGTCATAACTACGTTACGACAATGTGTGTTTGCTGGGTAGGGATCTGTGCATACCAAATGATAAATGTTTCTGTAAATGTTCTATTCCAGTGCACTAGATCTCCATGAATTGTTGCCGTTTCAGAAAAAGGAGAGGATTAAGAGACTGGGGATAAACTTGATAGATTTTCCACCGACTTTTACAAAGGAGAGAACGTTTGTGATTTCTTGTTTGCCTCCCGGCACACCAACTCGATTTAGAATCTGCTCTAAGTGAATGACAGATGACGGCCCGATATAGATTTACGTAAAATGCTGACTGGGAAACTCTTTCCTTTAAGAGTAGAACGCTTTTCAAACGGGTGTATAAACAAATTTAACAGAATTTTTATTTCTGGATGTATATCGATACCCAGAAACAAAGATATGCTGATGTTGACTTTAAGGTATAATGATGAGTCCATCGCTGATAATAGTTTTTATCAGAAATATTTGCTTCAGTGTCGGTGCCTACATGACTTTGAGTCAAATGGATACGTCTTTGCTATCAACGCGATAAAAAGAAAGGAGAGGAACACATTTTTATAAACAAAAGAAATGGTCCCTCAAAATGAAATCTGGTTACTGAATTTTGAGGGACCAAATACAACCGAGTCAGCTATTTCCTATCACCATTTTCTGCATTTTAGATTGTTTTGTTTGTTTGCAGGTGTTTGGGTCCAATTCGGACCGGCTTATTCCTGTGTGGGCGTGGCAAACCGGCTATCACGACTACACAAGACAAGCTTTAGAAGATTTAGGAGCACGGGCGTCAACGTTTAAGGCTCTGGCTATCACTAGTTACTTCAGCTGCGGACGTGCTACGCATCTTCCTGTAGGTCTATAACGCAGATTGGGCAAACATTTCAACCCTGAGTTTCTGACATGGACTCTTCCACCTCTGACTTTGGATACATCCATTATTGCAAATAGGGGTTTCAGTCTAAACTCAATAGCAAAATAGCAAACAGTGTAGATCCTGATGAGACGGCTTGTTACGAGCTGTCTCATCTGAATCTGCTCTTGTCGGAAAGGTATCAGTATTGGTTAGGGATCTTGATAATTTTGTATACAGTTTTGTCATTTATACAAGGGAGATGACTTTTATGACTTCCTCTTTGCACTCCTATACACCAATCTCCGTCGGAAAAGGGGTCTACTCTAGAAAGAATTTGTTCAAGAGAAGCGCGTTTGCCTTTCTATGCATCAGTCCCATCCAGGAAAGGGTCCACTCTAAAAGGAAAGAGTTTGCTCCAAAAAGGATACATCACGAAAACACGCCTATATAATTTTGACCCCCTTCTAACCCCACTTTTATATAATAAAACTGGGGTTTACAGGGGTATACATTATTTTTCTTATTTCTGCACAATAACATATAGATTGTGGGTATTCATTAGAACCGCCTCGCGAGGCGGTTCTAACGAGTACCCACAATCTATGTTTTGAGCAGAAATGTGAAAAATATTTAAATTTTTTGTCTGAAAATTTTCAATTTTTCGTTGATTAACTTTTCAGTATATTTGAATAGGCAGGTTTTCGTAATGAAATCATTTTCTTTTAAGTAGAGCCTTTATCAGAAGGGAGGCAACCAATTTAAGAGTTGTCTCTCCTTCTACGTGAATTCATTCTGCTTAAGTCGCAGACGAACAGTGAAGTCTCAGGTCAACCTGCGTATCTGCGAATATTGATCCAGAAGTTCGCTTTCTACTTGAAGACATATCGGATACCGCATCGTCTACAGATTAACGACTCTGTCCAGACTAAACTAGGATGAATCACGTTTTCGAATCAAACCTATTTTTTTTTCTAATTAAGCTTTTCGGTCATTCCGCATGGAATTAGAGGCGTGTAATCGAAAACGTGTCTTCGAATTATAAAATATACAGATGCATGTCATGCTGAATCACATGAACGTATTATAGACTCTGAGCCCGCCCGCCTGATATTCCCTCCTCCCTTTTTTACATTTTATCTTTTGGAGAATTTGCGCGAGTCCTCCTGGACAACTTTCTCGCTGGACATGTATTTGCAAAATAACAAATAAAAAATATCGCCGAAAATCAAGCAAAAAGTAAAAAAAAATGGAGTTCAGCACACTGGGAATTGCCTTTGAATACGTGTGGCATTTATTTTAATTAATTTTAGTTTATCTAAGTGGGTGCAGATATAATATAGAACTTATTTAAAAATCCCACTGAAAAGTGGTGGAATCCCATTTATCACCGGCGCATTAGACAGGTTCTTCCGCCCACAGAGATTTGGCAAGGTCTAACGTCAAAAACACGCTTGAGTAGTTCATTCTGAAAGGCATAAACGTTACCCTTCACTAACTCACGAAACATGCAATACTTATTTTCATTCACATCGTTTTTTTTTTTCGCATAAAAATAAGACGACATTTCATTCCAGTTCATTATATAGTAGACAAATGGAATGAAATATCAACATTTAAATTATGTAGATACCCAGGTAAAGTCGCAATCACGAAGCAAAGCCCTCCGATGATACCGGATGTTTTTTAATTATATGAACTTACTACATAATACAGCACTTTTGCGAACACTAACCGATGAAGGACAGAACAGACAAACACAGAGAAACTGTAACCGAATTCTCGCCTTGGAACGGTCAACAATAAAACTGTTGGGTAACTTAGACCTGTTGTTTACGGATGTCCAAACCTCGCTCATAATAAAGCCCTATTCTCAGTAAAAACATGAAAACAAATATCCGTATTTATTCATCAGTTGAATTAGCTTATAGAGTGAGAAAGCTTAACGCTGATCCTGATCCTGCTGAACCCGGGTATGCCCTGCTTTTGCAAATAGTAAAGATCAAGATCAGTCGGCTTCAAAAGTCGAGAGAAGCCAACTGATTTAGATCTGCACTGTTTGTCATTCAGCATGTGAATTCATATCAACAACCTTGATTCAGTAATCAGATCGGCTGACAATTACATGTTGGTGTGGCATCTTAAATTATTCAGCATGACAATCATTTAAGCATGACAATCCTGTACGATGGAATAGGTAAAGTGGCCATCTGAATGGCCTCGTCAAAACATCCCCAACTAGCATTCTACTAATATCTTTATCGAACTGTCAGCGACCCGACAGGATTTATGTAAACTGGCTCTAATTCCCCCAAAAGCCATTTTTTCTCAGTTCCCATACGATATGAGAAACAATACGTCTGTTTTCTCAGGGATTTCTGTGTTAATACTTAGAATTATTATGAGATTCGCAAACAAACGACAAATAAACAATAAAACAATACATTAAGAACGTGGTTTTATTTCAGAATTTCAAAAATCTAACTTTCGATGAAGTTGCCAAATTATGTAAAAATGACACAGTGAAGGTAGCGAATGACTTCACCTACTACATGGAAAAGGCGAAGGTGGGTAAAATGTTTACGTTTTGTGTGCTTAATGTGAATGATTAGGCCTCAAAGAGAAATCACATTATCCTACATCTGTTCTATCCATCTCAAATACAGTTACACTTAAGGTACAATGTTTCCAGTTTCTTGCAGAAATCATTTCAAAACCCACGGTTTTCCGTCCATGGCGGTAACTAAGTTCATAGGTCGACCAAACTGACAGGTCGCTTTGATAATTATCAGTATACATTAACTGCGTAAAGATGTTTTCTCTGTAAAGATGAGCGAACATATGCCACACGCGGGATTTTCTGATTGTATAGTGGACGATTCCTTATGAATGACAAATGTAAAGGTCACAGCAACTGGTCAATTTTGTCAAGCTATAACTCTCGACCACATGCCACATTTTGCAGCCGTTTATCAACAATATATTAAAGGACACTGTTGTATCAAAATATAAGTAAAGATATCTAGAAATGCTATAGTCACGATGCACGGAGAGACGGAACAAATAAGGACAACACAAATGCCACATATGAAACCACAGGCACACAAACAAAGAAGAACTGCAAAGAAGAACCTCCTTGGAACGGTCGGTAGGAAAACTTCAGGGGGAGGGGTGCGGGGCGTGCGGGTCTAAGATTAGTTTATTCGCTCGAAACCCATACCGGGCGGAAAATCGAAGGAAAAAGAACATTCATAGCCATGACATATACCTAAACGTTTAGCTAACGGCTCACTCTCGCTCTAAGGTCAAAGCTAGACTGTAGAGAACAAACAAAAACAAGGCATCATGCAGGGTCAGATAAAAATAACATCGTAGCCAGGGACCACAGACGTGTAAAGAAAGAGCAATATCAGAACAACTGCCTTAGCAGTGTCGGTGGCTTAAAACATTGGGATTTAAACCAGCTTTAAATCGTGATTTTATGACAACATTAGAAGCGCCTCGCCGCTGCATACATTGTCGAGAGATGACAGACAAATCAATATTTTTGTTTGAAAAAGAAAACACTTTATATAGAGCTACGTAAGAATTAAACATACAGTTTTATGATACTGTATGCCGAGATTGCCCTCTGCTATAGACAGTCGCTTTAATGCAAATGCAGGGTATCACCAGAAAAGATATCACGACAGTATCAAGATATCAAGTGCCGAATACGATACTTTATCACGATATTTTAACCCTGTTTGTTTCAGTATTAGTATTGTGTGAATACTTATCATCTGGATCAGCAGCTGACAATTTGAAAAAGTTCTCTTATTTTCCCCCAAAAAATATGCTTTGACATTTCATGTAAACTGTTATGCAAATTGTCTACCCAGGGGACAGTTTGCATGAAAATGATAAAAACATATTATAAACCTGTCATCTACTAAATTAGTCCTGAGTGTGGTAAAGGTTACTGTCCTCTTTATATATATAAAAAATGTGGATTTTGTCGGTATGAAGACGTATCAATACTGATCACCCATCACAATACAGTATCGTCACAAAACTATCGTGATATATCGATGCATCGATGATATCGCCCCAACTCTAGCATAGACCTAAACGATAAAGCACCCTAAGTAGAAACGGACTGATCTCAAACCTAATCTCAGATCAGAACCAGAGATTTAGTGTTTATAAATTTAGGAAACTATGCTATGAAGTTAGTTTTACTTTAGAAGAGTTAAAAATATCACCCGTTATAAAAGGACAGAATATAGCTTGGATATTATGCGAAAGACTGTATGCTTAGTTTTTAATGTAATCATGGTTGATAGCTACGCTTTACTCTTCAATGTCATGACGGTGTGTCGGGTCTCAAGCTCTATGAAGGTGCCGAACTAAAGATTTCATTAGTGTAAAATTTGACAGTTTGCCTTTGGAAACAAAGGACACAAAAGAGAACGAAACTCTGACTCTCGGGTTTCATTAAAATCTAGATGGTTGATGTCTGTTGTTATGTCTTTGTCATTACGAAAACATGCCTATTCAAATATACTGAAAATTTTACCACCAAAATCTGAAAAAATTCAGATAAAAGATTCTGATATTTTTCATATTTCTGCTCAAAACATAGATTGTGGTACTCGTTATAAGAAAAATAATGTATACCCCGGTAAACCCCAGTTTTACAATATAAAAGTGGGGTTTAAGGGGGTCAAAATTATATAGGGATGTTTTCATGTTATTCAGGCCCTCCATGGTTTAACTAGTGATTTTCTTTAGATCAGATTGCCAGCGTCTGAAGTGCTTGCCTCCTCTCCAGAACCGTGTTTCATCACAGTGATTTATTTTGAGTTTACATGTTTTTCTTGTGATGTTTCTCTGAATGAGATAGGGAATGTGAGCCAAACATTCATTTTGTATTTTTATTAGGGTTTACTACTGACCGTTCTGGTGTTGTTTGTTCTTTGAGTGTGGCTTTGTGGCTGCACGCTTCGTATCGTTTTTTCTTCTGTCTGTTGTCATATTGTTGTGTTTAGTGGATTTTGCCTAACAATGGGGAAGCGAGACCTCATTGCTTTGCTTTTCTTTGGTTTGGGGCTCGTGCACTGTTTGTCTTGATTTGTTGGCTCTTCCTCTAGGTGTTATTTTTGAGCTTTATTCTGTGAGTGTGGCTTTATGTGCGTTTGTTCGGTTTGCGCTTGTTTGGTTTTGTCTGTTTCATCTTCCTCTTGGTGTCTGGGAAGGGCTGCGGTTTGTGATTGTGGCACTCCCTGGACTTTTCTCTTACCTATTTTTTAATGGTCATCTTCTATACTATTTGGCATTATTTTTTTCTGAGGGAGATCATGCCAGTAGCACCGCATGCTACTTGCCTTGTATAGAAATATTTTAACAGCTTAATGGGAAGTGAACCATTTTCATAGGAGAGGAGGTAAAACACTGTTTGAATTTAATAATTTGTCCTCTCCTGAAATGTAAACTGTTGTAAAAGGAAACATTTTTTCTCTTTCCCTTTTTTATCACAGTGTTTGTGTTTATATGTTGTTTTTTCTCTGTGATGTTTCACTAATGGTTTACACTTCTGCAACACGGTATATCGGAATCAGAATTTTATGGTGATTTAGGGTACAAACAATTGCGGGAAAATCTAACTTTTCGGAGCAATTCAAAAAACTAATTAACCGTTATAAGAGAATTGGCTATAGCCTTGATATTATGCGGCAGACTGCATGCCTAGTTGTCAACCCAATCATTGTTGATGGCTATGCTTCACTCTTTAATTGCACGACGGTGGTTCGGGCCTCAGACTCACTGACGACCTCTTCGTAAAACTTTAACCAGTGGGTTGGGGCTCGACGATATGTCTTTGGCTTGGCCCGGCGTGATTCAACTATTGGTTTTCATTTACTCTGGCATACAATAGAATGAGTCATGAGTACTCGTTTTTGTTTTTCATTGTGATTAATGTGATTTTTATGTTTTTGCGTTGATGCTTTAACTGAGTTGGGAGCCTTTAAGCGAACCGAATTTTTATGTATTTCTGTATTAAGAGTAGCACAGGGACCCAGGGTGAAGTTGGTTAGCTGTAAAAGTGCTTTAAACCTCCCGGTGTTTTGTTTTCTACTGACCGTTCTAAGGCGGTGGTCCCGGTGTTAGTCTTACTCTTTGTTGCTTTGTGGTTTATTCTACGATGCGATTTGTTTTTGTTCTTGTGGTTTTCAGTCCTTTTAGCATTGCGATAACCTCGCTTGGGGAAGAGAGAGCTACTCTTAGTGATTTTCGTACGTTTATTCGATTTGTGCTTGTTTGGTTTTGTCTGTTTCCTCTTCTTCCTCTTGGTGTCTGGGAAAGGCTGCGGTTTGTGATTGTGGCTTTCCCTGAACTTTTCTCTTACCTTTTTTTGAAGGAGCACTCTGCAGACCGAACACATGTTAGTAACTTAAAGCTGCATCAGAATTAAGGGCGCGGTTTCACGCAAGCAAAAACCTGTTGAAACACCCTACTCAGTAGACTTACTTTTGACCGTTTCAAGGCGGTTCCTATGTTACGATTCTTCTTTGTTCTCCTTTGTTATCGCTATAGTAGCGTACTTATCGAACCTCTCATCACAGGTACTGTTGTTGATGTATTTGTCGATTAGGTGATAAATGAAGTGTGATAAAACAATAAGACAAACATTAACAGTTATTTTAACAAAGTACAGAGGTGCTCTTAAGGATTGCCGGTCAAGGAGTGGCTCACTGTTACTGCCTTTAAAAATTATGTGATGCGAACTCCTGCTAATAGGAGTATGCTCTGTATATGTCGTCAGCAATTATGCACGGTGGCGTACGAAAGAACATTTCCGCGCTACAATAATAAACGAAAACGAATGCTGACGACTAACCTTACACCTTGAAGTCTCTATGGCAACAGTGGTGTATGACTCCATCATGAGAAAAGGTGACATATAGCTGCAAAGTAGCTACGGCATCTTGGGCTGCATCAGAATTAAAGGTGAGGTTTCGGGAGATTAAAACCGGTTTAACCCACTACCAATAGTTTTCCTACTGACCATTCCAAGACAGTTTCTCTGTTGCAGTTCTGTCTTTTTCGTTAGTGCTTCTGTTATTTATATTTGCACTTTACAATGGGGAAATATCTAATAAATAACACAAAATAGTCAAGAAGACGAAACAATAAACGGAACGCAAAGCAACCAGCTCTCCCTTCCCGAACGAAAAGGTAAAATAGTCAGTCAGCCAACAAACACGACAGTAAGACTCTAAACATAGGACAAAATACGAAAAACAAAAGCTGCACAATGAACGAACTATAGCCACAAACAGCCACAAGGCCGCAAAATAAACGAACAAGGAGTGCCGCCCAGACCTAGCCGGATATCTTGTTCGTTTATTGTGCGGCCTTGGCACTGCTGACACTAAAATAGTCGAGGAGATGTAATGAAACAACGAAAAGCAAAGCAACCAGCTCTCTCTTTCCAAACCAGAAGGTCCAAATAATTAGTAAAACTATCGGGAATTTAAATCGTTTTTACTGGTACCAAATCTTCACCCCATGAACTGTAAAATCTACAAAAAGTTGTACGGCTCCCGCACGGGCGCTCTGCTGACTTATTCAATGAAGCATCACATAAAGCAAACTACAACCTGTAAATCAAATTTAATCACTAAGATGAAATGAAGATGAGGACTCGTGGCAAACACCTCAGACAATGACGGTCTGAGCTAAACAAACCCAGAAGCAGAACTTCGGAGGACCCATACAAAGTCATAATATCTGGAATCAACTATCTAAAAAAAGCTGAAAATGTCTTGACCGTCATAACATCTGAGACCCGATCCACCGTCGTGCAATTAAAGAGAGCATAATTATCAACTATGTCTGGTTTAAAAACTAAGCATATAGCCTAAGCACACAGTCTGTTGTATAACATCAATGTTATATCCCGTCCTTTTAATAATGAGAAATTCTAATCAGAGTTAGTATATGGCTGTGGATTTTAAATATATTTACTTACCAATAAACAGTGCAGATGCAGATATTCTGACAGGTATGTCTGAGCAAACAGTATAGAACCAGTTCAATCATATCAAAGTCAGAAATGTTTTTCCCATGCAAGAGAGTACTTTAAAAGTATCAGTCGTTTTCACATCTTCCTGAATTCATATGCACTCATTCATGGTTTAAGATATGTACTGTCAGAAGCTCGTACAGTAGCGATTACGTTTTTCTTGTCCGTTTATGCGTTTGGGGTGCGTTTTAAAATCGTGGCATAACGTTTGCGTTTCGACAACGTTTCTAGCGTTTCATATCGTTTCGGCCAATCAAATTACAGAGCAAAGCGTTTCACTCAAACGCTTAATTTGCATATGCGCACTGAGGAGATACAAACGTTTTCTCGAAACGCTTTTCACCGTTTCGGCCAATCAGCTTGCCTTATCGAAACGCTTTTTCCGTTTCGGCCAATCATTTGACCGTTTCGCACCGTTTGTATGTTAGACCAATCGAATCATAAATACCTGTTGGACCGTATTAAACCGTGTTAATTTACAACTAAAGTACTCTGTATCTACGTATTAAAATTATATTTATTTTATTTTATTTTATTTATTTATATTTTCTTTATAAAATATATTTTGGTATTTTCGAAAGAATTAACATGATTAATTATTATACTTTGTGAAGCCTATTATTTTTACACTGCAATCATGACAATCAACGTCTTTTGACAATTATATGTTATAGCACATAGTACTCGGTATAAAATATTTAGCAGATGACATTTTGAAGTTTATATAATTTCCTGAAAACAGATTTTGGCATTTCATACAAATTGCCTGCAAATGATTTGACAATATCAGAATGCCTTAACCAAGAAAATATTTATTTAATTTATTTATCTTACTTTTATATTTTATTTTATTTTTATTTATTTATTTTTTTATTTTATTTTTATTTTATTTTTATTTATAATAATAATTATTATTATTATTATTGCATAATTTTAGATGTATGTTAATGGCTACGATTTGTCATTTAAATCGGCAGGCTTTTCTGACTTATTTTGTTTTTAAGGTGTGCGGTAAAAATGCCAGAGCTGAAAATGACATATGCAAAAATGTTAGAGGAAAAATGCAACAAATAAAAATGCTAGAGGCTACCTGGTAAAATGTCATAGGAAATAATCCCATAAGTAAAAATGCCAGAGATAAAACTTATACAAGTTTAGTTCTTTATTTGACTTCCATGTAGCACAATTTGACAGCATCATGGGAAAAGGTGAAAAGATGCAACAAGAGTATATATGTCCAAATAGACTCCACCACACTCTATATTGGAAGAGTCTAATTCAATGTTAGGCATGTCAGTTTATGTGATTTAAATAATCCTAGCGAAAAATGACTGAACTGTGCAAACAATGGCTACCCTGATCAAATGCCGCATTTTGCAGTGTCTGATCTGGATCTGCACTGTTTTCCAATAGCCTGTTTTGTGTCTCCAAATTAAAGTGAGTTAAACTGTTTTCACATCAAAAAAAAAAAAAAAAATAATAATAATAATATCATCTGCTTATATCTAAACAAAGCAGGTTAAATGTTAACCTTTACCACTCTGTTTATTCAGCAGACAACAAAGTGATGACATTTTTTTCGTTTCTCCAGAAAACAGGATTTGACATTTCATGCCAGTTGTCTCTATTCAAGACAATTTGCATGAAATGTACAGAATAGTCAGTTGATGACATTTTGAAATATTTTTCTTATGTTATCCTGAAAACAGGTGTCGGCTTTTCATACATATTATCTCCACAGGACTTCACTTCCCCTGCAAATTGTCTTCAGTGGAGATTTGCGTGAAATGTCAAACCTGTTTTACGGGAGAAAATAAGAAAAGAGTTCATGAATTTGCCATCTGCTGAGTTAGCCCAGAGAGTGATAAAGGTTCAACTGGACAATGAATCGTTGACATAATCCATTCTGTTGGTGATATGTGTAGACCACGATCAGACTGCGCGGAAATGCCGGTTCACCTTGGTCTAAGCTGTTCTCAAATACCATAAGGTCGTTTCTTATTTCTATTCAAAGGGGCTAATATATATTCAACCAGTGCCGACCAAACCAGATCAGCTTGCGCAGCAGGATCAAGATGAAAGATTTTCTACACCAGTCTGAACTACGTCGAACCTGTGAATTGCCATTATTGTTTTGAGTAATATTTCTCCCCCCCCCTCCCCCTCACGTCCCTCCCCCTCACGCCCCCACCTTTTTTTAAAATGAAATGTACACTGTCGTTTAGACAAATGGTTCTGGAACAGATGATCTGCTTTACTGAAATTTATTGTTAGAATTATGTGTCACCAATACTAATCCTTTCATTAGATCCTTATCCAGTGAAAACGTCCCTCTGAGCATAGGTGTTACTCGGATTAAAGTGAGTGGATCAGTCTAGTGCATAATGGTGTCCACTCAGTTCACTGATCAGGTCATTAGTATAAAATACTGTAATACATGAATCGCTCAGTATCCATCTAATACACAGACTGATCAGAATCGTAAAATATAAATAGGTCCATTTTTACTTGTTTGGGCCATTATTTTTCGAATACGATGCACTGTGCACATCATGGCAATTATGTGGACAGTCGGCAAATATCTTGCTGGAGGGCTTTCATGAAAGTATATTCTCACTATGAAAACATTTTTGGCATGTATATGCAAAGCTGTTAACCTTAAGACCGCTATATTTTAATATTAGAAGACGATGTGCTGGATAAACAGATCAAATGTATGGACGAGCAGCAATGACCCAGAGCAGAGTGCGCGGATGCACATTCTAATCTAGGATTTTGCATATTGCAACCTATACTTAAATATTAGAAGACGATGCACTGGAGAAACAGCAGATCCTTTCGAATAATAATGATAATAAAAATGTACAGACGAACTGCAACGAATCAGATCAAAATGCACGGATGAACATACAAATCAATGTTGCATTTATAGCACATTGTAGTCTGGATACTCCTAAAAGGGTAATTGGAAAACAGTGGAGACCCAGATCAGATGCCGCAGAACGTGACGTCTGATCAGGGTATCCATTATTTGCAAATAGTTCAACCATTTGTTTCTCTACATAACATAGCCTGGCATACCTAAAATCGAAATTAGAATCTTCCAGTATATAGGGTGGGTGAGTTCATTCAGTAACAATAGGTTAAATATTAGAAGATAATGTGCAAGACTATTGGCAAATCGTATCGAATAAGACAATGTACAGATGAGCAGCTACGAAGCAAATCAGAGTGCGCGGATGCCCTATATTTATCACATATTTTCATGTATTCCTCTTTTTTAATATTGGTAAAATTACTTTGTATCTACATGTATTCGATAGTTTAAAATGAAAATGACTTTTTATCAAAGATGAATGGATGAAATTGAAATGTTTTTTTGTTTGTTTTTTTTTATTTGTTCAAAACTGACTTAGCAGTTTTTAAGTAAGTCTTCTTCGATATATATTTTTTACATTACGCCTGGTGTTGTCTTAATTTCAAATATACGAGCATTATATCCTTTTAAGGCATTACCTGCTTATGCATGCTGTTTCTTTTTTTTCTCATCCAAATAGATTTGGAAGTGCACCTGCATATCATAAAACTTCCAATAAACAATACATGGAATGAGTATATCCTATACCTCACCCTCCTTAAGAAATACACAGGCTAATATTATGTAACATTTGAAAGATCAAAAAGGGGATAGTATAAATAAAAAAAAATATGTAAATAAATAAAAATTGGAAAATATCATGATATTATACGCATTAATTGCACAGTACTCCAGATTCATGTAGCATAGAGTATTTGATAATAATTGATGTGTGTCTTCATTTTTCCACTTAAATAATTTTGTTGTGTATATTTATTAGAATCACCTCACAGAGGTAATTTTAATGAGTACCAACCATATATTTTCTGGACGAGAAACATGAAAATACAAGATATGATCATAATCATAAATCGATCATAAAGTTTCTCAAATGAACCTCATTTATTTATTTATTCATTTACTTATTTTTAAAGTAAATAAGAACACTTCAAAAACTGGATCCTAATTCTACTGATGGAGAACTGTATAATAAGTCTGATAGGAAATTTAAAAAAAATAAAAAAATGATTGTATCCTAAAATGTGAATATTTACTTTCTGCAATTGCGCAAACTGAATTTTCTGAAACACAGTTATTTCTACAAACTCTGTATGTTTAGTGAATATTCAGATCAGCCTGTACGTCTGCACAGTCTGATCAGTCTTCACCACACGCTCTAGAAGATCTACTGCTTCTTCGTCCAGAAATACAGACTGATAAGATTACGGGATGTGCAGACTGATCCACATATTCACTGAAAGTACATTCTTTTTTGCAGGAATTAAAGTGATTCTGTCAAAAACTGTTAAAATTCCTTTTCCGTTGTATATTGCATTTTAAGACACAACGTGTTTTCCAGTACTTTCAAAAGTCAATAATCAAACATTCTTAACTGGAAGTTGAAAGGCATTCCTATCATTATTCATTGCTAGGAATGAATGAAAAATAAAGATTTTGTTCTTATATTTCCCGTAAAATGGCATTTAACATTTCAAATCCTATTTTTCAGAAAAAATAAAAACAAAATCTTATTAATTTCTTGTCTGCTGAAACTGCCCCATAGCATGGTAAATAATTCTTAAATGTCTTTGCGAAAAAAAGTGCTCCAAAATTATGCTTTTCCTGAACAATGGATTTATTTATTATACCCTTTTTGGTGATTATCTTTTAGTTTGACGAAGCTTTGAAATTGTGCTAATGGAAATTTATGCAGAAGAGGGAATTTGATGATAAACTAGCATATTAAGACATAAATGTTAATTTATCCATAATTTATCCATAAAATATGTTGTGGGTATTCATTAGAACTGCCTTTGCGAGGCGATTTTATTAAAAACAACCAGCTATATTTTAATGAGTAAAAAGAAAAAAAATGCACACCAACCTTTCGCCAAATTACCGACCTTATCTGTTTCTATGTTTTAATCATAAACTTTACTAATGTCAATAATTTCCCCTTATTAGGCCCCTACCTATAAGGTTGGCCAAAGTCACCAAGAACTTCTTATTTTTATCTGCTTATGGCCATTAGCGTGTTATGTAATCTAAATTGTGTCTTTAATAGCTAATTGCCACAGTCTAATATCCTAAATCATCGCGGAAGGAAAATATAACGAAATACATGTATTTACTCTAGATTTTTTCCTACCGCTACTTAGCCGCAATCTTGGACAGGGAACTCCCGTATACGCTGATACAGTGAAATGTTAATCTGCAAAACCGTGACATAAAAATACATGTTTAGTAATCGTTATTATTATTATTATTATTACTACAAATATTACATTCATTGATGTGAGTCTAATCATTGCATTCAATATAATCAAGTGGCTTTAATACCACTTGATGTAATTTATAATCGAAATATTTATGTACCCAGTGTTTGTCTCAGGTGAGAAAATAGTGTGCAACAAACAACTATTACCTGACTGCACCGGCAAGCATCGAACCCGCGACTCCTGATCACCATTCAGAAGCGCATCCGACTGAGCTACAGAGTCCGGCCACTATCACTGGCCGTCAAAACACATTTCCTGTTTATTGCATCAGATACTGGTCTCCATAAAATTATTTGACTATTATTTTTATTAATTTTATAACAATTATAATTAAGTGAAATTGGAAAAAAAAAAAAAAAAAAAAAAAAAAAAAAAAAAAGATGTAAAATAAATTGAGTCCGCGGGATTTTGATTGGCTAACTCTGCAAACGCTAAAACGTTTGAAACCAGACATGGTTTCCATGACAGCGTTTTCCGAACGCTAATGTGATTGGTTAATATTTGAAACGCTTGAAACGTTTCAGAAACGATGATCTGATTGGCTAAAACTGTAAACGATCGTTTAAGCGTGGTCGAAACGCTGCGTTTCCAAACCGTTAAAAAGCGTTTTGCATGCGTTTCCGTGGACATGAAAAACGCTGTCACCACTGTACATGTATGCATGTGCATATTCAGGATAAATGCCTATAATGTAATAACAATGTTTATTCTGAATATTGGGACATCTAAAATCATAACATGCTTTAAATTTCCAAATACGTGAACGAGTCTCGGCATTTTTCTAGGTGTTTATGTGTCAACAAGCTGATAGATGAGTGGCAAACAGTGTACATCAAAATCAGTGCCGCGCATCGCGGCGTCTGATCTGGGTTTACAATATAGCGTTTGATCTGGGTTTACAATATTTGTTTGAGTCCTTATACTGAGGGTAAATATGATAATGTATGATTATGCATGGTATTTGGTGCATTTTCTTTGCAGAAATACAATCTTAAACTGCTTTCCTACGAAGCCGGCCCGGGATTAGAAAACAGTAGAATTAACGATGATGAAGTGACCAAACATGCCGTAAAATTCAACGCCCACGGTTTTATGGAGGATGCGCTCACGGACATCCTAGAAACATGGTACAGACTTGTCAGTGAAGACCCCTATAATACATTCCCAGGTACAACTTTTTAAAATCGTAAAATATCCAGTCACATTACGAGAGACGGACCCAATTAAAAAAACCACTCATATTCGAAAATGAATTAAGTTTGTTTGATATAGGAATCCAGTTTTCAAGGCAGAATACTCATAAAGGAGAAAATTTGCTTCCATGGCAGCCCAGATGTATTTTCTGATTAGTGTACAAAAGGCGATACTTAAATCATGTTTTCACGGAAGACACGTTTGTGACTTCCTCTTTGTTTTGCTATAAAACAAGCGCCCCCACCCCACCTCCACGCACGCACGGACACACACACACACACACACACACACACACACACACACACACACACACACACACACACACACACACACACGACAAGAAGTCCTTTCTAAAAGGAAAAAAAAACTGGGCTTCCTGTTTTTCAGGAGGTAAAACAATATCAGTTAAACGTCATAAAATCGGAAAAAAAGTATTGGCAATCCTGCTTTTTCTGATAATAAAAAAAGCTTGTAAATAATACTAGTATAAAAAAGTTAGATGTAAGGTAACTGTCATCCCACAGGCCGCATTCTTCGAGATTAACCCAGAAAGAATTTACTAATTTACTGCCCTACTTATTTGCACGCCGGTAGGCGAGCCCGCAGATTCCATGACCATATAGGTGGTTCTACTTCTATACTATGGTCGAGCACACAATGGTTCTTCTGCTGTTTTGATCAAATCTTCAGTTTGTGGTCAAGCCCTCATCTTTGATTCATCATATCGTTTAGAATCTTGATGTGTACCCGACTGTATCAGTTTCTGAGTTCTTTTATTTACTTACACGTTAATTAATTTGTTTTCTTTGTTGACTGTGTTAGAGTGTTAGCAAACCCTATATAGACAAAATTGTAATGTGTAACTGGAACTTATTAGGATTAAGGATGAGGGTGAACAATCTTAAGACCAGATTAGGCCCCATCACTACACGTAGTTTTACTGTTGAACATTCTCAGGCGGTATGTCTGTTGCAATTTCTCTTCTTTTGTTCGGTTTGGTCGCTTTGTTTTTCTGTGGCTTGTATACTTCTGTCTTGGTTTGTTTGCTTTTCTTTTTGTTGTCATTGGTGGGCTATGCTCTGCGATTGTGGCCCTTCCTGGACATCTTCTATACTGTTTGGGCCGCGCCATGCGAAAACGTGTCTTCGGGCATATGCGGACAGCGAAGGCCAAGATCAGACTGCGCATCCACGCAGTCTGATATAGGCCATGCGCATATACTATATAATGTACGAATAGAGATCAAAGTCTGGATGATACTTTGCGCATGCGCAGGATGATTTGAATCTGCTCATTTTGTGCATGTTCGAAAGCGCTTTTTCGCTTGACATGACCCATTTATCGTTAGAGTGTTGTTCTGTGATATCCCGTCTAATGTCATTCTGCCCTTGTTCGGTGCCTAAGTAGGGCTGTGTTCTGTAGTTGGAACCTTTTCTAATTCCCATATTTACATTTTGGTACTTGGTGACGTGTCTACAAAGCATGGACGGAATCACAAACCAAGTACATCCTGGTCTCACTGCTCCGGGTCTACACTGTTATTCGGGCTTTTCTGTCCAAATACTTACGCTTAATTCGGCATTCATGTCCATAAGCACAGAGTGTAAGAGGTAAGAAATCTTGACATTCGCATTGCTTTCGAAAATACAAGTTACCAAGACAAGAATATGGGTAATAATCCCAATCACAGGCAATGTTTTGAATCACAATTTGTAAAATTATTTTTGTGTTTAATAAATTGCTTTATTGTACAGATTCCTTTTGTTATTACCTTTAAACCCATTGTAGTCTGGAGACCCCTAAAAGGATATTTGGCAAACAGTGCAGACCCAGATCAGACGCCGCAGAACGCGGCGTCTGATCTGTGTCTCCACTGTTTGCAAATAGTTCACCCAATTTTTCTCTAGGAATATCTAAATTACATAGCCGGACATACCTAAAATCGATATTAGAATCTTCCAATATATAGTGTGGGAGAGTTCATTGAGTCTACAATGGGTTAATTGATATGACTTAAGGCAAATGGATACACTTTCAGTCAAACAGATTTTGCACCTAACGGAAAGGGGTATGCTCTAAAAGGAATTCAATTCTCTCTTTGAGGGCAAACGCTTTCCTTTTAGAGTTAATCCCTTTGCAGGAGGGTATTGATATGCGGGAACACGATTTTGGATTTGGCCCCCTCTGGTAAGGGTCTGCCCATAAAATAATCAATCTGCTTTCTTGGGAGCAACTGTTTTCCTGATTAGAGTAGATTAAGGCGTGGATTGGTGTATGGGAAAGCCAACGGGATGTCAGAAATATTTTCCCCCTTATAAAAATGACAGAAATTGATTCAGCCTCCTTAAATAATGTTGACCATCATCATTAAACTGTTACTCTAATATTATTTAAATATGATTTAAATAACTTGCTCATCACTATGAAATGTTAGGACTCCCTTACCATAATTATATATATACATTGCATTTTTGTTTTATTTTCGTTCGTGTTATCACAATGACACCTTTGAAAAGCGAAAATAATTGCGACGCGTTCTGTTGTGTTTGGGCCTTGTGGTATTATGACCTCATCTCGAGATAACGTGCTCACAAGCAGCGTCATAAGCGCAGAGTGAAAGAAATTCCGTCAAAGAACTTTATGTGACACATTCACGACGTAACTGGATTTAAGGGCATCTATGTTATAATGCAAGTTAAAAGTTTACGTTTGTTGTGTAGTCTGTGTTTTTTCCTAGGTCATTGTACGCACCCGTAATACCCGACAACAAAAGTTTGACAACCGGACATTTTTTAAAACAAAACAATTAAATAAATATTTGTTATTCACAAGTTATCTTTTGCCTTTTACATGCACTGCATGTTCTACTAAGAAGAAAGTGCCTCGGATATAAGTCAAGTACATACAATGTCTGCAGGGAGCAACATTATGCCCTGTGAAAAACACGAAGTGTTTCTTGTATTAAGTCTTGTCTTAGCAATGCTAGTGTAATAAGTAAAGAAAGAACATACCAAAGAATGAAAATCGGACACTCGATTTATAATGTTTCTTCATTTACAACGCTGTAGTTTCCAGGGCACATATTTTTTGGTGTTTATTATTATAACTCTTTTTAGAACATCTTTGATTTTTTTCTAGGCGTTGGTTACTTACATATACAAATTACTGTAAGTAATTCTACAAATCGTAATTAATAAGCCTACAATTGTATCCACAATTGTTGAACTCGTCCACTGGGTGGGGGTTCACATTTTAAAGATGAACTCGGTTGGGTATTGTAAGTCTAGTTAGGGTCCTATTAGCGTATTCCATGTTAAACACGAAAAGTGATTATAGAAAGAAATAGCATTTTCTGACAGAATTCAGTTTTTGATCTACTAAAACGTTGAGGACAAGGTCCTTCATCCCTACTTGGACGAGTTCATTTTCCTTCCGCACTGAAAAATAGTTCAAAGAAATTATATACTTTACGTACATATGAAACTGTTGCAGTGCGCTAAATATAGTAATACATGTGAATTTTAATTGAATAGGTCAGCAAAATGTTGACATTTATAACTTTTTTTCGTTCGACGGTTTGTTTGGATGTCCAAGGGCAAATCACGATCCAAGAATTATTCCGCTGTTCAAGTCGCGACCCCATGTTGTAGAAACTGCCGAGTCCGACGCAACATTATTTCAAAAGAAACAGAGGCTACTTCAGCTGTGGTAAAGTATATTTATATTTCACATTGCATTTTTTTTTCTTTTAGTGCCATCTAAACCGTACATTATTTGTTTACGTTGAACTTCTGATTAATTTTTTGGCAGTGACGTTACAAGCGATTTGTTAGTTGTTTACGGTGGGCTTTGAACATGATAGTGTAGTAGCAAATGGGAATGGTATGCATATTTTTTCTTCTTTTCTTTTTAGCGTGAAATCGTTCGGAGTTAATTTGATGTTAACCAGTTACTATATAGTATAATTCTGCAGCCACGAACGATGAATTAGCGTTATTCCAGTAGCCATAATGCCATAGCACAACATGACTTCCGGTGAAAACGAAAGTAGAAAAAAAAAAAACAGTACTGAAAGCGTTACGTTGACATTGTTTTGTTTGACTGAAGATGAATTATTTTCAAGATTTTCCATTTAAATCAACAATGAGAATACTTGTAAGCAAATAGTTTAGATGGGCATAAAATAATACCGACCATTGGGTTTACTTTCTTACTTTTATCCTTGCAACAATTAGCAGGAGCTCCGGGAGAAACAAGTGCTAGATGATTTAATCCCGACATCAGTATTTATACCCGTCATGTAGAATTGTTTGGAAAGTCTATATTTTCACTCTGAGAAATATACAAATGTTTAAATCTCCATATAAGTTTCAGGAAGCTTTACCCTTTATAAACAGACATTCACATATTAAGCAGAGAATTACACTGTAAGCCAGTGACTGGCATATAGCAATTGCAAATTCAAAAATAAACACACAATCTAAAATGGCATAAGACAACTCCATATCACTGATTGGTTGGTTGATTGATTGATTATCGGACTTAATTCACAGCATAAAATGTACATTATTTTTTACTGACAGGGTTGTTGTTGATAGTTGTCCATTATAATATACTTGAATATAAAGACCTAGCTACACTCTTACCCAGTGTATCAGTTAGTAATCCAGGGTATAATGGTCTGTCACATGGAGATTATGTCGGAATATTGATCAGCGACAGAGTAAACCAAGATCTGTATTAGGCTACACTAATAATAAAGCTGTCTCATTAACATTCTTTGTTTTTGTCACTCAGACATATTGTCCCATATACATAAAAGCAGTAATTTTGCTAGCTTCTTCACATCACGAAAACCTGCCTATATAATATTGACCCCCTTAAACCCCACTTTTATATAGTAAAACCGGGGTTTACAGGGGTATACATTATTTTTCTCATACTTCTGCCCAAAAACATAGATTGTGGGTACTCGTTAGAACTGCCTCACCAAGGCGGTTCTAACGAGTACCTACAATCTATGTTTTGACCAGAAGTATGGGAAATATCCGATTTTTTATCTAAAAGTTTTCATTTTTTGGTGGTTAAAATGTTCAGTATATTTGAATAGGCGTGTTTTATTAATGAGTGTTAAAGGAACATCATAGTAAATATACAGGATGTGTTATTTGTGATACCATTACTCTTATAAGTGTTAAATTAAAATAACAATTTTACAAGAACTATCTTATGAAAAAAACTTCAGGCTCAAATACCTTCATGTCTTAAAACTTGTTAAATAACATAATTTTGGGATTTCAACATCAACATATTAAGAAGGAAAGATTAATGATTTGATGTACTCATGCGATAATTACTATCAATGTATCAATATGAAAATCTTCTCCTTAATGACATTTCTACCTTAAAGGATTTTCAATACACACATTGAAATTGTTGTTGATTAGCAGATGCAATATTGCACTGGCATTTTCCTATAGGTGCTACTAAGACGTTCTGCTGGCACTATTTGCTGGTCAGCTTGTAAATTTATAGGTCTTTGGGTGGCTCATTTGTAGACCCATCCACCAGGTATCCGGATGTTGCTGGTTCGATCCTATCCCTGCAACATTCTGTCATGGAGGTTGATCATGAAATATTTTATATATTCATTTTCTCCGTTCTGGCTTCTGCTTATTCAAGAAGGACAGTTATTGGTTTCTGGCATTATCTGGATGTTGCTGGTTCTACCCCATCCCTGCCAGATCTGCATACTGGAATACTTGTGAAAAATTCAGGAATACCTGTGAAAGACACCTACTGAAGAAACCAATACTGGCTTTAATGTAGAAATCCATATACATTGTGGGGAATCCATGTGATCAAATGACAAAGTACACAGAGTTTGTTACTATTTTTAACTCCACTTCAGTAGGATTTTTTAGAATATCTCTATTCATATCAAATAGAAGTTGTGGAAATAAAGTGCAGAGTACGCGGAAAATGAAGCTCTTTCTGACGGTGTAAGCGCTATTCTGTGATCTGATCTCATTCTCGAGAACATTTGAAGAATGATATTGCTGTCAGTCTGGGTCAACAGGACAATGCATGAATTTTGACGAAAAACAATCAGGGGGGGGGGGGGCGGGGGGGGATGGGGTGGTCGGGTGGTGCAAAGGTGTTGTGTACCTTACATCACTGGGGCGTCCAATTGATATTGGCTTACAGTTGGGCAAGGCCTGCTATCCTTGTAACAGGTAAGGGTAGAGGGGGAATGTTTTTATTTCTTCTATTTCTTCACTTTCACTCCTGTTCCGCTTTCTTCCCTGTCCCTCTCTTTCATCTCTTCTACTATCTCTTCTTTCTCTTTTCTCCCTTTCTCTGGGAGACGACACAAAATGACCCTTAAGGGTTGACGTGTCGTTAAACCCCAACACAATCAAAATCTTGAGAATCAGAACAGATTACAGAACAGTGCTGACACCACCACAAAGAGCTTGATTTTCTGCTTACTCTGGCCTTTATTTGAAAAAAATTCCATCAAGTATAAATCAAGATATTAAAAAAAAACTTACCTGAAGCGGAGCTAAAAGCAACAAACCCAGTCATTTGGTCACATGGATTCCCCGCTGTGATACTCCTGAGGATGATCTTGATAAGCCCAGAGGCCAAAAAACTCGTGCGAACGGCAAAGACTGATTTGCAGGCTGATTTGAGTATTCCCTTGTCACACAGGTCTTATTGTCCTAAAAGTGTTTTCTGAATTTTCATGATCACTATTCTTCCAGGTTAGTTTCATTCCCTTGTTTTCTGTGGCTTCTGATTTGGGTCTACATTGTTTGCAAAGGCCTGTCTGTCCCAATATTTAGGTTCTTTAAATATAAATACATGCCAGTTTCATATGCATTTCTGACAAGAAAAGGCTCTATAAATTAAATTTGTTTTTCTCCCGAAGTAGTTTCCCACCATGACCAGGTGACATTAATGCTACAAGCACTTGGTTTCTTCATGCGGGGCAAGGGTGATATTGCTTTGTGACTGTTGCATTTTCTGTTTATTTCAGTTATTATAATGTTCTGTTTTCTGCGACTGTTGCATTTTCTAGTTATTTTCACATATATTTGTTTTGAAATCTAAACTGGAAATGAGAATGTCCCAGAATTGCGTGTAGTTGCACAGTAATGTATCTGAGCAGACCCATGATAATCTACATAGGGATTGCTAAATAGGCTCTGCAGGATTTAGAAACACGAATAAATGTTTTGATTCGCAAACTGCTATCTCACAAATTAAGCGCTAAGATACTGTTTTGCTCTTTTCTCAGAAAATGATGATTTGCACCCAGTACTTGAGTGTCTCCTCTAAGGGAAACAATGACTGTCTGTCAGATATCTGTTGGAAAAAAAAAAAAAAAAAAAAAAAACACAAACAAACAAAAAAAACAGCACGCCTATTAATTTTCATACAGGTTGAAAAAATCAACAGCAAGGGAGGCAAAATAAAAGAATTAGCACATAGAAAAAAAAAAGAAAAAGCAAAGAAAGAAGGTTTAACCATGAGACTTCCAATTTTGTCCTATAACCAGGCCGACCTGAGCAAATTGTGTGGACAAATTGTTTTTAAAAGGTAACACTTCAAAGACAGTTTGCAAATTATTTGTGGTTACAAGTTAAAAGACTTTCCCTTTATCTGTATGTTGACATATCTTAATTAAAGCCACTAATGGTGTCTTCAGTACATGTGTATGTGTCTTTCACAGGTATTCCTGTATTTTTCACTGGTATTCTGGTAATTTGGTCAGTCGTGTGTGACTGGCTTTTGACTGCTTGCCCCCTAGTATGTCATTGTGTACAGGCTGTCAGTCTAGGGTCTGTCCAGTGGGAATGTACTGCTAATTAATGGAAAGTTGAAGTAACTTTCAACAGAAAACAGAGAATAAACAGGGTTCCCACTGCATTTTGAAACTGTCAGTAAATACTTCCAGTGTACAGCAGTATATACAAGTAGAGACTCTCCAATTTTAGGGAAACAAGACAGGTTTTGGGGTAAAAGAAGAAGAAGAAAAAAAATCTCTGCAAAGGATAAATTGTAATGCTGATAAAAGTTGGTAATTTTTAGCTTGGCTGTTTTTTAAGAGAACGATTAGGTATTGTCATAGCTCTGGCGTCGTCTGCGTCGTCGTCGTCGTGCAAAATTTGGACATTTTGTAATATCTCTATCATTTCTGAAGATATTTACTTGAAACTTGGACTAGTTGTTCATTATGAAAAGGGGAACTCACACCAATAGGGGAGGTAACCCTCTAAATATTTATGGCACAGTTATGCCCCTTTTTCGATTTAGAAATTTTGTTGAAAAATGGTTTCTCTGTGACTTTTCAAGAACTGATGGATGAATTCTGATTATGTTTGGTATTTAGCATAATTGGGAGGGTCTCCATTGCAGAAAGCAATTTGGTGACCTTGACCTAATTTTCAAGGTCACCACTAAACTTTGATCATTCAGAAAATGGATTTCACTGCTATATCTCCAGAACCACTGGATAGATTCTGGTCTTGTTTGGTATTTAGCATAATTAGGAGAGTCTCCATTCCAGAAAGGAATTTGGTGACCTTGACCTAATTTTTAAGGTCAAACTGCAGCCAAGCGTTGGCACCCGCTTGCGGTGCTCTTGTTTTCATAGCTGTGGGCAGATATTCATTAATGTGTTCTGCAGGGATAAAAATTTAGAACCATTTTTATATGTTTTGTACATAAATGATGTATTTTGAATACTTTGAAAGGTAGCTTGTACAATTATGCAGATGGCATCACCTTACTTTTTCATCCCAAGGCCCTTCTTCCTCTGAATATGATTTTATCACTGTGCTGTAACCTTTATCGGCTGGTTCTTTAAAAAAAATAGGAGGATTACTAACCCCGATAAACTTGTCACATTTTACAACATACTGTAATTAACTTTTAGAGTAAACACATCTCTTGTGCTGAATTCAGTAGTATAGGGTAAGGGTTTGGATCAGATTATTTGTGGAAAATTATAATTCATGGAAGTACAAGGTAGATTTGTACTAGTTGTTAGCGTGCATTAAAGTGGCTATTGCCTTTTTCTAAAAGAAAAGTAATTTCATTTTAGGGTTAGTATTCCTCTAAAAGTAGATTCAGTATTAGGGTTACAAAGAGTTTGGATAAGATTGTTAGTGGAAAGTCATCATTCCTGGAAGTATTAAGTTTAGAAATACATGAATCGGGCCCACCCCAAGTGGATTTGTACTGGTTAGTATGCGCTGAAGTGGCTATTGCTTCTCGCTTTGAAAAGTTATTTTATTTTAGGGTTAGTATTCCTCTTAAAAGTAGATTCATTATTAGGGTTAGGGTTGAGCTTGGGAACCAGCATACCAACAGGAGTAAAACAGACCATTGAAGAGTGACCAGCTAGTTTTGGCAGAGGGCTCTCCACAACACTAAAGGATAAGATTATTAAAGTATATATACAAATATATGTGCAAAATTACTATTCATGGAAGTTTTCATTTTAGAATATAAATGAAGCGAATCACCATAGCTAGAGTATACTAGTTAGCATGCTTTAAAGTAGCTATTGCTTTTCTCTTTGAAAAGTAATTTTAATTTAGCTGTTGCCTTTCTCTTAAGAAAAGTAATTTCATTTTAAGGTTAGTATTCCTCTTAAAGTAGATTCAGTATTAGGGTTCAAATAGTTTGGATAAGATTATTTCTGGAAAGTCATCATTCCTGGAAGTATTAAGTTTAGAAATACATGAAGCAGGCCCACCCCAAGTAGATTTGTACTGGTTAGTATGCACTGAAGTGGCTATTACTTTTCTCTTTGAAAAGTTATTTTATTTTAGGGTTAGTATTCCTCTTAAAAGTAGATTCATTATTAGGGTTAGGGTTGACCTTAGGAACCAGCATAACAACAGGAGTAAAACAGACCATTGAAGAGTGACCAGCTAGTTTGGCAAATGGCTCTCCACAGCACTAATGGATAAGATTATTAAAGTACGGTACATGTATATATACAAATTTATGTATGTGCGAAATTACTAATTAATGAAGTTTTCATTTTAGAATATACATGCATATGAAACGAACCACCCTAGCTAGATTTGTAGGAGTTAGCATGCTTTAAAGTTGCTATTTTTTCTCTTTGAAAAGTAATTTTAATTTAGGGTTAGGATTCTTCGTAAAGTAGATTCAGTATGAGGGTTAGGGTTGAGCCTAGGAACCAGAGTAAGAACAGGAGTAAAAAAAGACCATGGAAGTGTGATGCTAGTTTGGCAATGGGCTACACATCAGTAATGGATAAGATTGTTTGTGGAAAATTATTATTCATAGGCATGTTAACTTAAGGAATATATGAGGCAGGCCCACCCTAAGGTTTGTATTGGTTAGCGAGCACTGAAGTAGCAAATGCTTTCCTCTTTGAAAAGTAGATTTATTTTAGGGCTAGTATTCTTCTTAAAGTAGATTCAGTATTAGGGTAAGGGTTGAGCTTAGGCTTCATCTTAGAGAGAGGTTGATATCTCTTTAAATTTGCAATATATTCTGTAAAAGCCAAGCATTCAGTCCCTGAAATTACCCCATATGTCCCCTAAAATATGCGTCAAAAGAGACCTAAGTCCCCTTAAATGTCTGAGGGAAAACCCAGGGTGGGATGAGAGATATTGGGGAGCAGTTGTTACATATGACTGGTGTATTCCTGCTGAAAGAAGTTAATTCTTCCAAATGTCTGAATACTGAAGCCAGTTTATTCCCCTTAGGCAGTTCATTGTTCCATACATGCACACATCAACCTCATTATAACACAATTCATTAGAACATGGTTTTGGATTTTACGCTGTCACAGTCCAAAGATCGCTCTTAAAAATGCATAGATTATATAGAAAAATGACCATAAATGGTCATTTTTCTGTATAATCTTTACTTTTTTGTTTGGATACAACACAGTTCTTTAACCAACATAGTTTATGCTTTGGATCCCAACAGTAGTCAGAAGTTCAACGTAAACAAATAACGTACGGTTTAGATGGCACTAAAAGAAAATAATGCAATGTGAAATATAAATATACTTTACCACAGATGAAGTAGCCTCTGTTTCTTTTGAAATAATGTTGCGTCGGACTCGGCAGTTTCTACAACACAGGGTCGCGACTTGAACAGCGGAATAATTCTTGGGTCGTGATTTGCCCTTGGACATCCAAACAAACCGTCGAACGAAAAAAAGTTATAAATGTCAACATTTTGCTGACCTATTCAATTAAAATTCACATGTATTACTATATTTAGCGCACTGCAACAGTTTTCATATGTACGTAACGTATATAATTCTCTGAACTATTTTTCAGTGCGGAAGGAAAATGAACTCGTCCAAGTAGGGATGAAAGAGCTTGTCCTAAACGTTTTAGTAGATCAAAAACTGAATTCTGTCAGAAAATGCTATTTCTTTCTATAATCACTTTTCGTGTTTAACATGGAATACGCTAATAGAACCCTAACTCGACTTACAATATCCAAACGAGTTCATCTTTAAAATGTGAACCCCCACCTAGTGGACGAGTTCAACAATTGTGGATACAATTGTAGGCTTATTAATTACGATTTGTAGAATTACTTACAGTAATTTGTATATGTAAGTAACCAACGCCTAGTATCATTATGTTTTGTATATTGGAAGTATACCTTCAGCACATTATGTTTGTATCGTTATAATTTGCATGTTTGTAAAAATAATTTCACATTCCTTTACTTTGTGTCATAGTCACCATTTGTGCCACCAATTATTGCATTTAATGTTCGAACGACTCTGCTAGTGTTTGTGTTCTTGTCTGCGGACTGCAAAAGTTCAGAACAGCATGTACATTTGCATAATGCCGGTCTTGATCGGTCTGTGCGGATACGCAGGTCACATGCACATATGCTATAACGCATTTCACTTACCGAATACCTGCCACTAAAGTAATGTTCGCATCGCAGCCATTTGTTGCCGCGTCATGCACAAACGTGTCTTCTGGCACATGCGGACAGTGAAGACTCAAATCTGCCTGCGCATTCCGCGCAGTTTGATCAAAGCATTCACATCCCGCATATTCAGAATGCATAAATGGAGACCAAAAGACCGAATAATACTTTGCGCATGCACGTTTTTGCTTGCCGCCACCCGTATCTTATCGTAGTTGACACATGTACACCTCAAAGAAGCCTGTTATAGAAATATCCAGTGATCGTCTAAAGAAAATACCTGTTATATTAATTATCTTCTTATTTACACCATAATGGCCATGATGAAGTGGACATTCAGCAACAAACAAAAGATGAACGCGGACAATGGCGTTGCGATCACGAAGTCATAAATATGTTAGTGATATAATATTCCACAGAAATAATCCTGGGAAACTAAACATTTAACAAAAAGCAACAATATTAAATTTGACCATGTGCCGCCATAAGACCCAAAGGTCCATGTTGTGCCACAGAGACATGTGTCAAACGGTATTGCGTGTTGACATTAAAAGCAATGCCAGTGCATTACATGTATCACAGAGGATAAGTTCAATTTCAATGACTATAATTTACAGTACAATTTCCTATTAATACCACCTTTTGGACAGTTGAAGACGAGCAAGAAACCATTTGGAACTGGCAACAGCTTCTCTGAATACCGGAGTGGTCTTATTTACTAGGGGTTTGATAGTGACATTCTACTATCCCTGTTGTTTAGGCACGTTTGGTTCCGAAGCGACCTTTTACATTAAACCTATTGCTTCCATATCTTCAGAAAAGGAAATATATTCACATAATGTTTCTAACGTCTTCATGAAAACATGTTTTGGGTACCTATTAGATGCGCCTCGGCGTGGAAAAAAAAAAAGAAAAATTTTATTACATTTCGGTTGCAAACACAACATCAACAACAAAAATAAATCTTATTTGGAACTATGTCATTTTTTATCGTTGAAGGTGGACTCTTCAATTACTTTTCTTCTACTGGAACACCTTCCAAGTACGGCAGCTGGGGTATGCTAGAGTACACTGGTCAACAGACATCCACTGTTCCTAAATACAGAGCAGTTCAAAGGTGAGATAAAATATAAATGAGTTGCGACGTAGAAAACGTACCTTCTGATATGTGCACCCAACGAAGACGTAGATTTGCCTACGCATTCGCGCAGTCTGATCAGAGACTTCGTTGTCCGAACGAAGAATCTTTGCATCCTTGGCTATCAAAAAATACGCCCAGTAAGGATTCTGATCAGACCGCGCGAATACGCTAAGCACAGATGTCAAAGGGTACGTTTTTGACGTTGTGTCTCAATATTCTAACAGCTTTATTTTTGTGCATTACCTGATAAGCTTGTAAGTTTATGCAGACTGATCTGGACCATTGTATCTTGTAACTGCACCAGGACCTGTTACAGCTGTATATTCTACGTTTCACATTGGGCCGCCGGCTGACAAAAAGGCCCTTAGGGCATATACGAATGACGAAGCCCATGGCCAGCTTGCGCAGCCACGCGACGGGTCAAGATCTTTGCTGTTAGTCTGTTATTTTCTACAAGATCCCTAGAATAAACTAGAGCTGGTGTTTGTAAAACACTATGCCCCCAACACTGCCTGACTCTAACAATGCTTGACTCCAACACTGCTTGCCCATGAAGGTAACAACAGTATACATAGACGAGATTTCAGTTTTATTTTATTAAAAGGGAAATAACTCTAAAATTGATGATAATTCGGATAAGAAACAAAATACGGGTCACCTATATTTTCATGAGGAATCCATATAAGAAATGTCAAAACATAAGCATACATGATTCTAAACTTATGCCATGCACAATAAAGCAACAAATGGCCAAAATTGCAAAGGGCCATAACTCCAACAAAATTTCATTAAATTAGCTGAAAATTTAATTAGATAATTTCGTCCTCAGTCCCAATCAGTATACCAAATATTAAGGTTCTAGCTTAAATACATTTTGAGATATCTTGCTAACGAGTTTTTAATGTTCCTTTTTTAAATGGATAATAACTCTAAAATGGGAGATAATTTGGATACGAAAAAAAATACGGGTCATCTATTTTTTCATGAGGAATCCATATATAAATTTTCAAAACATTAGCCAACATGGTTCTAAACTTATACACATGAAAGCAACAAGATCAAATAGCCGGAAATTACAAAGGGCCGTAATTCCAACAAATTTTCATTAAGCAAGCTGAAAATTTAATCCGGTAATCTCCTCCTCAGTACCAATCAGTATACCAAATATCAAAGCTCTAGCTTAAATACTTTTTTGAGGTATCTTGTTAATGAGATTACAACGTTATTTTATTACAGAGGGAAATAACTCTTAAATCGGAGATAATTCGGATACAGAAAAAAAAAAAAAAAAAAAAATACGGGTCACCTATTTTTTCATGAGGAATCAATATATGAAATTTCAAAACATTAGCATACATGGCTCTAAACGTATGCTATGCACATGAAAGCAACAAATGGCCGATAAATGCAAAGAGCAATAACTCCAACAAAATTTCATTAAATTCTTTGAAAATTTTATCAGGTGATTTCCTCTTCAGTCCCAGTCAGTATACCAATTATCAAGACTCTAGCTCAAATACTGTTTGTAATATCATGCTAACGAGATTTCAATGTTATTTTATTAAAAGAGCAATAACTCTAATATGGAGATACTCGTAATTCGGGTAAGAAAAAAATACGGGTCACCTATTTTTTCATGAGGAATCCATGTATGAATTTTCAAACATTAGCATACCTGGTTCGAAACTTATGCTATGCACATGAAAGCAACAAGATTAAATAGCCATAAATTGCAAAAAGCCTTCACTCCAACAAAATTTCATGAAACTGGTTGAAAATTTAATCAGGTGATCTCCTCCTCAGTACCATCCGTATACTAAATATCAAGGTTCTATCTTACATACTTTTTTAGATATCTTGCTAAAAATATTTCAATGTTATTTTATTACAAGGGAAATAACTCTAAAATGGCAGATATTTTGGATAAGAAAAAAATATGGGTCACCTATTTTTTTCATGAGGAATCCATATATGAAATTTCAAAACATTAGCATACATGGTTCTAAACTTATACCAAGCACATGAAATAAAAAAGCTACAAATGGCCTAAAATTACAAAAGGCCATAGCTCCAACAAAATTTCATTAAATTCGTTGAAAATTTAATCAAGTGATTTCCTCCTCAGTCCCAATCAATATACCAAATATCTAGACTCTAGCTCAACTACATTTTAGAGATCTTGCTAACGAGATTTCAATAATATTTTATTAAAAGGGTAATAACTCTAAAATGGGAGATAATTCGGATAAGAAAAAAATACGGGTCACCTATTTTTTCATGAGGAATCCATACATAAACTTTCAAAACATTAGCTACATGGTTCTAAACTTATTCTATGCACATAAAAGCAACAAGGTCAAATAGCCAGAAATTGCAAAGGACCATAACTCCAACACAATGTCATTAAACTGGCTGAAGATTTTATCAGGTAATCTCCTCCTCAGTCCCAATCAGTATACCAAATATCAAGGCTTTAGCTCAAATACTTTATGAGATATCTTGCTAACGAGATTTCAATGTTATTTTATTGAAAGGGCAATAACTCTAAAATGGGAGATAATTCGGATAAGAAGCATAATACGAGTCACCTATTTTTTCATGAGGAATCCATATATGAATTTTCAAAACATTAGCATACATGGTTCTAAACTTATGCTATGCACATGAAAGCAACAAATAGCCAAAAATTGCAAAGGGTCGTAATTCCAATTAAATTTCATTAAATTCGTTGACAATTCCAACAGATAATCTCCTCCTAAGTCCCAATAAGTATAACTATTATCAAGACTCTAGCTCAAGTCTCTTTTGAGATATCTTGCTAACGAGATTTCAATGTTATTTTATTAAAAGGGCAATAGCTCTAAAATAGGAAATAATTCGGATAAGAAAAAAAAATATGGGTCACCTATTTTTCCATGAGGAATCTATACATGAATTTCCAAACATTAGCTTAAATGGTTCTAAATTTATGCTATGCACATGAGAGCAACAAATGGCCAAAAATTTCAAAGTGCCATTACTCCCACAAAATTTCATTAAATTTGTTGAAAATTAAATCCGGTGATCTCCTCCTCAGTCCCAATCAGTACACCAAATATTAAGACTCTAGCTCATATACTTTTTGAGATATCTTGCTAACGTGATTTCAATGTTATTTTATTACAAGGGAAATAACTCTAAAATGGGAGATAATTCTGATAAGCAAAAAAAAAAAAAAAAAAAAAAAAAAAAAACATACGGGTCAACTTGCATTTGAACATCTTTGTATTACTGTCTGCTTGTGTGTCTAAAAGTGCTGAGTGAGTGGTAAACAATATAGACTCAAATGAGACGCCGTATGCTGGCGCGTCTGATTTGTTTGTATACAGTTTGAGTAATTTAATGTAAATAAGTAATACCAAAGAGTAAAGTGAGACTTCAGAGATGCATGAGCTGAACAGGAAATCCAAGATGGCCGCTATGGTGGCAATCTTGAAAATCTATTTTGCCCTTCATCACCTCAACTGAAATGCCAGTTGACTTTAAACTTGGTAGGAAATATCGGAGCAACTTGTAGATCAATAAACAAATCGCTCCGATCAGAATCCAGTATGGAGGCCATCTTAAAAATCTGTTTTGCCCTTAAGCTCTTGAACCGAAAGGCCAACCTACTCTAAACTTGGTAGGAAGTATCAGGGTGACTTGCAGATCAAAAATAACTAAAATCATTTCGATCGGACTAGCAAAATAGCCGCCATGACAGCCATCTTGAAAATCTACTTTGCGCTTCTTTTCCTGAACCGAAAGGCCAACTGACTCGAAAATTGATCTGAAGTATGGTGGCAACTTTACTCAATTTCAGACGCAGTTTTTAAGTGTTTTTGGTAATTTTCCGGGAGATGATGGTACTTCTCAAAGGAAATTTAATATTTTATCTTTATAACTAAAAATAGAAAACCCTGTGTGCAGGCGAAATCTCCGTCCTAAAGATTCGAAGGTACAAAGCTAAACAATCAGCCGTTTGCGTGATTTTTGTTACAAAAAATGTGTTTAGTCACGAATACACGTGTTACTTCCGAAATAATGGACCACTTCAAAGCAGAATAAGTTGTCCTCCATAGATTAAGATTGAGGGAACAGCTTGTTGACCGTTTTAACGTAAGATTCTCGTTTTAACTAGGAAATATTTCGAAATCAAGTTTTTGTGATCCTATGACCATACATGTACGCGTTTAATGGTGTTACATTTAGGTATAGGGATCATATGGAAAGTCCTCTGGGGCAAGGCAGGCCAGTCTGTATCCCAAGAGTGCACTTCGAGACAATTTCTGCTTATGTATGTATGACTATAGGGATCAAACATGATTTTCTATGCATTAACATCTACTGACCCACGAAGGCTGTGTTGATTGCCGAGCCTAAAAGGCAACGATTTCAGCACGTCCGAGGCACCTACCATATGTTAATGTATCTGAAAAAAACATTTTCGATCGCTATTTATAAAGTAGATCAGCTCTAGCAGTGAATTATTGAGAAATAATTCACTATTTGCAGGTCACTTGTGAAGAACATCAAATCACGAACGCGAAGCGTGAGAGATTTACAACTGGCCGACAAACAGTGAATTGTCACTCAACAGTTCACACAGTAGAGCTGATATGTTTCGATTCTAACACACAAGAACCAATGAAACAGCAGTGGTATCCTTCCGATTCAACCAACTTTCAGCCATTTCACAGAAGAATCCCTGCTATAGTTTGACTGTAATGCAAGCATGTATATGTACTTCTTACATTTATAATGGTCAGAAACGACGTTACACTGTCGTACGTCAGTGAAATGTGGTGAATGTGAAGAATGTTTGACCGACAAACAGTGATTTATCTCTCAAAAATTCACGCACTAGAGCTGATCTGTTTCGATTTTAACACACAAGAAACGACGAATAAGCAGTGGTATCCTTCAGATTCCTCCAACTTTCATCAATTATACAGAAGGAATCCCACCAAATGTTTGACTGTAAAGCAGGCATTTACATGTATTTCACGTTTATAACAAACAAAATCTACGTTACACTGTCGCAGGTCAATTAGATATAGTCGATGGGAAGGATGACGACATAAAACGACACCAAATAGCGTCACACATTTCCGCCCAATGATTTGCTGCAGAATAGAACACATTTTTCACCATTAGCCAGGTGTGTCACATGTAGAATATTGCATTAAAACATTATATGGCTCGAAAATTTTGGAGAAAAAATGCTTCGAAAAATTATGTTTAGCTGTAGAAAGGTACTTTACCTGTTAACGGTTTGATAACACTGCTTCAAGGGCGTCACGAGATTATTTTCGCTGCTGTGCACGTTACTGATGATAATGTCATTTTTTGTGACATCCCAGGAATATTTTTTCGTAAAAAAACCGCTATGCCGTGTATCAACAGCACGTCAGCACGTGAATTGCTTTGTTAGCATATAAATTTGTGTTCATTAAATCATGTCTGTTAATAAGGTGCGTCACGGTTTATTATGTAATGTGCTGATTAACATGAGTAATGCACGGAAATTACTATTTTGCAATCTGCCCTCCAACACCGCGACGTTAATCAGCAATAATGCACGGTAAGCAAAAATTATTTCTTAATAATAAGTTTGTTTTACAGGATAACGATCGTTTCCTAATTGAAAAATAAATATAATTCACAACTACTGACCATAACCCATTAAGTTACTACACCTATGCAAAATATGGATTCGTCCAACGTGAAATTTCAATTCCACTAAAATAGTAGAAATCATGAAAAATCTGCCATTAGAATGAATGTTTGATTTCCAAAGGCTAAAACAAATAATAAGTAAAGTAAACATTCGTTTAAAATAACACAAATACAGAACATGAAGAAATAATGTATTTGTTTGTTTGTGTTGAGGTTTTACGGCCCAGTCAACCCAATGGGGACATGTCGAGCGCGGTCAGTTTACCTAACCACACGTTTACTGGGCAGGCTTAGTCCTCTAAGCGGTTAACCAGTATTGTGCACATTCTTTCGCCAGAAACTGACAACTGCCCTTCTTGAATCAGCGGGAGGGAGAGAATGACCGTAGAAAATATTTCATGATCAATCTCCACGAAAGAATGTTGCCGACCTCGGCAGAAATAATGTATACCCATGAAAAAATGTATGGTATAAAAATGGGGTTTGCTGAAGTGTATAATGCATTGGCTTGTTAACGTGATGATAATATCATGCTAAAGCGGCGATGAACTGTTGTAGAAGTGGCCAATAATCTTTCTGAACGCGTGAATGTTTAACAATAATAATACAAATTCTTTTATGATTTTGTTGCCTGTCCCTAATGGATGATTTCTAATAAATAAATAAATAAATCACTCAGTTATGTGAATTTAAGGGATTTAACTACAATATTTGCACAATCGATGTATTACACAAATCATAGGTATTTCCCTTCTCTGTTTCATGCAGGCGATCAGCTGCTCAAGTGATCGAACCTACTGTAAATGTTGAAAATTTATCACTGAATTCAGTGATATTTATTAGTTGGATAATTTGAAAAACCATTATATCTTAAGGAAGAAAAGTGATTATCTTGATCACGTGTACAATAACCAACGTGACTGATAAAGAGAACCTCGCTGATTATGAAATGAGGTTAAAAATGAGGACGGTGACGTAGTGTAAAAAAAGATGATGATTACGTGTACAAGTAACCAACCTGACTGATAAAGAGAATCTCGCAGGTTAAGAAATGAGAACGGTCCGGCTGTAAAATAAAACCTCCTGGCTCATATAAGAGCGAAAAAAAAAAAAAAAAAAAAAGAAAGAAGATTAAGAAGAATTCATCTGCAAAATATTGTCACTCTAACAGAGCAATGACGCAATAAAACGCTGCTTTACAAATGTCTTTAGAGGACACTTTGTACACAAAATGTCAATGCCTATTTACTGCGAATATTAAGGGAAAAAATAATATCGCGTTGTCGCCTGCTAATAAAACCATGGATTGTTATCAGTTAAAAATGTGTTTTACATAATTCATGTCTCTACTAAAAAGTTCTAATTACAAAAATGCTACATGCTATTCAATGAGCTGATGGAGATGACAGGTGACGACGTCATAACAGCCATTTCTGGACTTTGAACAGTAGTAATACTATAATATATATTTATAAATATATACACACAGCACAGTCTCGTGACATGATAATGGCAGTAAGTTAATTACTGAACTGTAGTGAATGGCAAACCAAATCTAACCCAATGCACCAGCGGTGTCTCCTATCTATGTCGCGCAGTCTGAACGGAACTCTATGCGTTGGTTGACAGGACAAAATAAACAATGTTAAAGCGAAAACTCTACTGACGAAGACAATGATCCAGGTTAGATCTTGCTGTTGAGCACTCTTAACTGGGGTGTCGCATTTCGGATATATTTAACCCATTTATACCTAGTGTCCCATATAATGTACGATGGCAAACAATGTAGACCAAGATCAGACGCCGCATAACGCGGCGTCTGATCAGGATCTACACTGTTTGCGTTAAATATCGGAATATATCTGTAAAACATACGGATAATATAAAACTAAATAAACACCTTGCGGTTGGAAATAGACCCTGTCCAAATTATTATTGTAGAAGAGTCTACTAGGCATAAATGGGTTGAGGTAGCATGTAGCATTTGTTTGACATGGCCCTATAAAACTGTTGAAAACTAGGTCTTTGGTTTTTGCTCTTGCTGTCAGTGTTTGAGGCGATGGTCATGCGCCCTCATCATTGTTTCATGACACATTTAATTTGATTTACATTTGTTTTCTGTAATGTTGCGCTAAATAAATTGTGTTAGGGCGCTTCTAAGCAAGCCGAACAATCCTTTGTACTTTTACAACATTTGAAACTATCGTGAAAATTTGGTAACAGTTAAGTCGATTTAAACCCCAAGTAGTTTTTACTATTGACCGTTCTAAGGCGATGGTCTGGTGTTTCTTCTTTATATGACCTTGTGGTTATTCGTTGCGGGGCTTTTTTTTGTGCTCTCTCCAGTTCGTTGTGTTGTTTTTAATGTCTTTAATGCAAATACAGGAAGGGGCCATTGCCTGTTTAACGGTTACCATTCTGTGTAATAGTGAAAGCGGACAACATTATGAATTTTTTTCATAAGTTCTCTAGAAAATAGACAACTGCTGTTATTGCTATCATATGAAAAAAAAAAAAAAAAAAAAAAAAAAAAAATAATCAGACCCCAAATTTCGTTCTCTTTTGTAATCTTTGGTTTCAGAGGCAGTTTTTAGGTTTTCATTGACACTTGTGCAAGTTTGAGACCATTTGCATGATACGTCTAAGCTTGTTTTCTGGACAAAATAATTATAAAGCTACCATGGCATCAATATATGATCTGAATTTGTCCAGAAGTTTCAACAATGTATTATACATCAGATATATGCACTAGACTTTCTTATTACAAAAGATGGTAAGTTGCATGTACACGGAAGCGATGATTATGACATTTGACGTCTTGATGTTCTAGTTTATATTTGTGTAACTAAAGAGCCTTATTTGTAGGTACATAACTCCAGATTGAATGGGGGTATGCTGAGAACGTTTCTCTTATTCCTCCATGAAAACACATGTTGTGGTACACATCAGAAGCGCATCAATTAGGCGCTTCTTATGAGTATCCACAACAGATGTTTTCGCAGAGAAATAAGACAATATTAGTACAGACAGCCCTCTTTATACCGACACTCGATACAACGAAAAAATTCGTTAAAATGACAATTTGACTGTGATGAAACCTTCGTTTAAGAGGTAACAATAAGTCACAAATTGTGCAAGAACGTTGTATTTAATACTTTAAAGAAACTTATATTTTGGAATTTGATAGACTCGCCTCAGTGAGGCGATTCTAACAAATATCCAAAATATATGTTTTATGAGGACATAAGAACAAAACAAGACCTTTCTTACATATCAGTCTGCTCATTAAGTATTATGTATAACATCAAATTCATTTTAATGGCAACGTCTTTGGGAACAAATGCTGTCGTTGTAACGAGGGTTCATTTTGTTCTTTGGTTGAAAAAAGTGCAAGTACAATATAACCATTACATGTTCATCGTGATCTGGCAAGACAATTTCAATATGTAACTTTTCAAACCTCCTTTCGTGACAGTTTGAGCAAGCTCTTTACATTCATCACGAAAACATGCCTATATAATGTTGACCCCCTTAAACCCAACTTTTATATAGTAAAACTGGGGTTTACAGGGGTATACATTATTTTTCTTATTTCTGCTCAAAAACATAGATTGTGGGTACTCGTTAGAACCGCCTCGCCGAGGCGGTTCTAACGAGTACCCACAATCTATGTTTTGAGCAGAAATGTGAAATATATCAGAGTTTTTTTTATCTGAAAATTTTCAATTGTTGGAGGTGAAATTTTCTATATATTTGAATAGACGTGTTTTCGTAATGAACACACTCACGAAAAATGTTTACCTGTAAGCAATAGCTCTAGATAAGTCGATTAGCTAACAAACAGATGAACAGTGTTATAATTTCCCCATACAGAATCTGTTCTGGGCACTGCTGAGAAGCACTTCGCAGAGCGGCTTCACAAAACAGTTTCTAGATGCTGATTAGAAGCGTTTAGCAGAGACGCTTCTAAAGACTATCACGACATAGGTATTTGTAGAGAAATAAGAAAATCATTGATCTTGAGAGCTCTCTTATGTAGTTATGTAGATTATTGCATTGTCACCTTATAACATGGCAAAAAAAGGGGAACAGCTTAGATATAAAGCAGAACAAGTGTGATTTATGCTGTAAAACCGACCGATACAAGTAAAATGGGTTTAAAACATGTGAAAATGCCTAATAATGTGGATGACACTTGCATACACCTGTTTTCATTACATATTGTAGGAAATGTGGGCGCACTTTTCAAAGATTTTTGACGTAATGAAAACAGTGAAAGCCGACAGCAGCGCAAATAGCGCAGTCTAATCATGGCACTATCTGTATACAGAATCATTGATGCTGTTATACATGTAATTGTAAAATGCCAGTGTCACGGCATATGCAGGTCAGACGTCGCAGATTTGAGCGTATGCTGAACCATTTACTTAACATTGTAAGCAGTAAAATTTAAGAGTTCTAGGGTAGAAGTAGTTAAATGTGTACAGAAGTAACAATATTAATTTTGTGTTTTGAGTTGAGGTTAACGGCCCGGTCAACCCATTAGAGTCATTTCGAGCTGGTCAGTTTACCTTACCACACTTTTCCTGGGCGGGAATTCTTTCCGACGTTTATTTTAGTCCTCAAAGAGGTTAATCAATATTTGTGCTCAGAAACTGATTACTATCGTTCTTGAATCAGCGGAATGTACAAAGAATTTGGTTTTGCTTTATTGTCAAAAAGTTTACATGTGTACATTAAGGGTTACGGACACATTTTCAGGAGCGGTCACTCCGTCAAAGTATAGTCCCTTTCTGGAAAGGGTTCTTCTCTTAAAGAACACAAGTTATTTTCTTTCAGAGAAGTTCCCTTCATAGAAGATGCTTTGTATAATGGTAAGCAAACAGAAAATCACAAAAAAATGGCTGCTCCCTTGTAAAAATGGCGGCAATCTATCAAGGGTTTTCTGTTCTTTTCAAAATTTATCCATTTATTCTGTTTCTAATCTGTGCATTCTAACACTGTAAGCGTCGCTATTGAGGCATCACAGGGCACATGACGTGTATACACCATCAAATTAACGGCAATGCAACGTCATGACGTTGCGTCGACGTTAATGTAACATTGTTGTAACGTTTCGTGCTACCTGGGAATATGCATTTTGTTAATGTGCACTCTAGATCGGATCCTCTGCGGTCTTATGTGATAATTATCTTAACAATTGGAGTTATACTTTCATAGTAATTATTTTGCAGATACATAGAGCGCCACTTCAACAATCATCTTGTTGGCCCACAGTGTAGTTTTGTTGTCACGTCGTCATTGACGTTTGGTTGTTTCCAGGCTGGAAGCCGTTATCGTTGCGCACAGTCTCAAAACCACGGTTCTACCTGGTCTGTAAGTATTTTAATTATTGACAAACCTGGTTAGGTCCCAGTTCATTTACGGCATTTTTTTTCGTCAAAGTGGTACTTGTACACACAATTCCCTGAAAATATATACCAGGAAACCACGTATTTTGTCGTAGGAACTACAGCTCATTCCTGTTTGTAATATGGGTTTCTAAAGATAAGTTTAAAGTTGTTTTCCCTTATAATTGTAACTTCTGTTGTAATTCTGTGTATGTGTTCATTGCATTTCATTTAGTTTAATAAACGTATTACACTCATATTTCTATACAATTAGGTGGGATGCAAGATATACTAACCTTAGGAAAACCCCCTCCGTATGCCATAAATTACAAACATGTACAGATCCAACGGCAACAAAAAGTTTTGATGACGGAAACAAAAGACACAATACAATTGACAGCTAATATTATATTTCAAATCAAGTACCTGCCAATAATGAAATAACAGTAGGACGATATCCAAAGCTATCGTCAAGACTCTCCAAGCAATCTACATCCGCGATTTAAAATTATAGTTTGTCTTAAAATTTTGGCGGAAAAAAACTTTGCTATTTTCGGTTATTAAAAGTCATTTATTTTCAATTCTCAGATGCCGACCGTGGAAAGAACAAAATAAGTTAACACCATAAACGAAGCTTCATTTCATTTGGAATCATTGGGCCCATTGTTGTATCTTTGAAAATGACGTTCTGCCCATGTATACGCAAGAGGGCGTAAGCAGTGTTGCAAACTTCATTACTGCTTATGAAGAGTCAATAAAACCTAGACTCCCATTTTCTCTTTGTATTGTGTTCTTTGTTTCCAAAGGCAACATTTTAGATTTTATTAAAATGTAAACCTTAATTTAACTGAACAGATGTTCATTATTTCTCTTCCCGGGGATACCAGATTCCGTACATGTTGATACAAAGGTGGTCCCATACAAAAAATTTACATTTTGCCAGAGCGTCAGAGACAGATTATTCTCCCACCTTTGCCTATATGAGATAGGCTTTTTTTTTCCAATTTAAGAAACTTATATCTCACGTGACCATGTTGGTCCTAGGAACGGTCCACTTAAAGGTGGGAGAAAAGAATCCATCATGAGCCTGTCCATGCAGAATAGGGAAATCTCAGAAGCCTCGTCTGTAGTTGAAATTCCTACCCCTCGAGTGAGATTTCCCTATCATGCATAAACACTCATGATAGATTCTTATAGTTCATCGTATGGCCGAGTGATTTGTTCCACTTTATTCTGTATACTTTTGTCAATAACAATTGACCCCATGTTACAATTATCAATTTTCGTTGTGGTACTTTGTTAATTGTTATTTTGTGTTTCACTCTCTGACATTTTTCTTTTAAAAAAGAAATATGTTGATTATACATTCAGTTAAGTTTTGGTAACAGAGTTCTCACCTTTTTGGGAAAAAGTTGCTAAATCTACTTGTCGTCTGTTCATCTTTTCCTTTGGTGTTGGGAGCTTGATGTGGATCTGATTGTATCAGTTCCTGAAATTTTACGTTTTAGATTTAATGTGTTGGAAATGTCACCCCTTTTTCTCACGTGCTGCACTACCAATATCAAAGTTCGAAACAATTAGTTGTGTGCTCTCGTAGTGTACTACCCTTTAGCTGTTATTTTTTTTTTTTTTTTTTTTTTTTTTTGTTGTTTGACGTAATCAATGATATCATCATTTACTGTACTCCTGGCGCAAGGCAATGTAGAAATATACTGACCCAAAAATGAAACGTCGTCTTGAAATTCAGATTGTGTACATGTAAAAAGTAACGAGTTGCACAGAACATTGTTTACAATCATGTACGCACATACAAAGCGGTAGTTTGTTGATAATATTAAAGTAGCAGGCTAGAAATATTTTCAAACATATTTGAATAAATTAAAAATCCAATTTTTTTTAGAAATTGATGATTGTTACAAGGTGCGGTTTTGTTTTTCGTCAGTATATAAGCGATAGTTATATATTTGACGATGTTCTTTTTTAATTGCATGACAATCAACAGAGGGTTAGATGTGAAATATTGTCCAAAAAAATACTAGATCCTAGGCGTGTGTGAAGGTTTACTGCCCAATCAACACTATTAATGTCATGTCGAGCCGGTTAGTTCACCAAACAACACTTCCCTGACAGGTTTAGTCATCTAAGCTGTTAACCAGTACTTGTGCACATTTTTTCGCCAGAAACTGACAACTTTTCTCCTTGTTCAACGGAAGCGGGAGAATGGCTGTAGAAAAAAAAATCACGATTAAAATCTACAAAAGAATGTTGCTTGGCCCGTCGAGGATCCTGGTAAATGAATGTCTTTTGATGTGTCACCAGTAAAATATTCTGATTCTGATCGAACCTGTTACCTGATCATCAAACGTACGCGCCTCTGACTGAGCCACCGGGACATGAGAATAAGATATAACACGGTAGTCTTTGACAAAGGTTTCTGTGCTTTCGACATCTTTCAGAAAGTCGTTTTTTGCTTGACGCTTTACACAGAAAAAGTAAACTTGCAAACTTTTGTCATGATCTAATGCAAAACCATTTGTCGTAACTTCCTATGTATGAAAAATTTCATTGCAGTCATTGGTTTTTAAAAAATCAAATATTTTCACTTTTTCCCATAGTAAAAATGAAGCAAAATCATGCAGAAATCTGTAGGGTAGGTAACTTGGAGCCAGATTTTCAACCAGTTCCACTTGTTAAATTTTTCTGAAATTTTCACAATATTGTTGTGAAACATCAATAATTCAAATTCAGCAAAGGAAAGTAAAAAATATTTTCTTAGACAAAAATTCCAAAAAATCACTTTACTATTGAAATTGCATAGGTCAGACCAACTTTTAGCCGTGAATTTAATTTTAGTGTAAATATTTGAGAACAAAACACAGAAATAGAAAAGACAAATGGTTTCTGATAAGATATGGTCGGTCAGAACAAAAGATTTTCATTTAAAATAAAACGCCAAGCAAAAAACGTCTTTCCAAGAGATGTCGAAAGGACAGTAGGAAAGTTACTAAAGCTTAAAATGTATACAAGATGGAACATCCCAGTCGGCATTCTTTATAAATCTATAGCGGGCCGTTATCGGCCCGTCAGGGTAGCTGACGGGCCGATAACGGCCCGCTATAGATTTATAAAGAATGCTAGCTGGGATGTAAAGCGTTACCTCTTTTTTTTAAATTTTGTTCCGCAGTACTACCACGATATTAGTGTAAATGGAAGTACGTTAGTGTTAGACGGCTATGACACTAATACACAAACGGTGTTTGTCCGTTCTGTGGATACCTGGGCTTCCAACACCTACTACAATCTCGATACGGGAAACAAACAGTGGGTGAAGTGAGTATGTCGTTACAGTTTAAAATGAGTATTTGAGTATGTAATGAGAATGGATACAATTTCGGGGGAGTCATCTCTATCAATTTGTTTTGCCTCCCTTCTGTAAAAGGATCTGCACTATAAGGCAAGAAGGTGCTCCAAGAGGGATCAAATTATTCACTTATAGAGTAGGTCTCTGTCTTGTCAGTGTGTTGTGCCTCCCTTCTGATAAGGGGTCTATTCTATAAGGAAACAAATGGCCATAGATAGGACTGGGCATATTTTCATGCATTAACACTTGTCTGTCCCAGCGCAAGTTGTTTGAATACGAGGCCGCAAGCAAATGCTGATGAAAGGAAACAAACATATGCGTTTTAAAGTAACAGTGTCGTCAAAAAGCCAGTACAATTATCACCTCATATTCATTATCTTGTATATAAAATTCCAGGACGGCAATTGTATGACACGCAATGTTACGTTAAAATCGGTAACCTCTTTTAAGAATTTATTAAGTGCAGCGACGTCCGATCGCACAATACAATATACGTGAATCGTTCCATTGGATCTCGGTTTCAATCAAACGTTTTGTGCATGGGTATTTAAGCAAGAATACTCTATTAATGCCTAGCCTAACAATGGTAGTATGGATACAGGCTACCGCAAAGCGGTTTTTGATTAGGATCCGTTTTCATTACGAAAACACATCTATTCAAATATACTGGAAAAAGTGAAAATTTTCAGATAAAAAATTCTGATATTTTTCATTTGTCTGCTCAAAACTGCCAAGGCGGTTCTAACGAGTACCCACAATCTATTTTTGAGCAGAAATAAGAAAAATAATGTATACCCCTGTAAATCCCAGTTTTACTATATAAAAATGGGGTTTAAGGGGGTTAAAATTATATAGGTATGTTTTGGTGATGTTTGTTTTTTATTTTCCCATAAATCTTAAAATGACATCCCTCCGAAAGACGTTTTCTCATTTGGCGTTTTATTCTGTATAAAAACATTGACTTTGATTGACATTTTCTTATCAGAAACCATTTGTCGTGTGTTCCTTTACTTTATTTCCAAATATTAACCACAAAATTAATTTTATGACCAAACACGTGTCTGACCTATGCTATTTCTATAGTAAAATGGATTTATTGGAATTTGTGTATTAAAAATATTTTTTTTCTTTTCTTCACTGATTTAAATTATTGATGTTCCATAATAGTATTGTGAAAAAAATACAGAAATTTTGAACAAGTGGAACTTGTTAAACACCGGCATCGAAACTATCTACCCTGTCGATCTGTGTATTTTACAACCATTTTTAGTATGAGAAAAATGAAAATATTTGATGTTTTAAAACAATGATTAGAATACAACTTTTCGTGCACAGACAGTAATAAATGGTTTTGCATTAAAACATCCTAAACATTTGCCAATTTACTTCATATGTGTAAAGTGCCAGGCGAACAAAACAAAAGACTTGCCGAAAGTGTCGTAAGGTATTAGCTTTTTAATCTACGCTAAAGACGATATACCAAAAAGTCATCCTTTGGCTTTACGCAGTCTACCTGAAGATGCTTTGATGTCCTTTGGGCAATTTCTACAACATGCTCCTTACTTTCAGTCTTAAGTTAGTTACCAATTAACTTCTGCATTTCCATTTTATAAATTGATCCAAAATTTTGTCGTTTCGTCTAACTTCTCATTACAGAAAGACAGGCACCGAGTATCACAGAAGCCTTGCATCAATAAACGTACTACGGTGTCTACCGAATGGAGTATACAGCAATATTATTGTTCATAGCTTAAATTGCCCATAGTGAATTAAAATTATCGATACACTTCCAGTGAAAGTAACCTTATTAAAATTGATTTGTCTCCCTTCTGAAAAGGGCTATACTCACAAAAATGAATATACACCTTTTCAGAAGGGACTTTACGTGCAGGAAAGCAAACAAAAAAAAAGAGCAAAACGTGTGTCGCCTTTGTCAAAAATGGTGGAAACCCTTCCATGTGTATCCAATCTCCTAGAGATAAATGCATATACTTCAAATACAATGCACGATTAAGTAAACGTTAAAACCAAGCAAACAGAATGAATAATAAGGCCGCGTCATGCAAAATCGTGTTTTGGGCATATGCGGACTGCGAATGGCCAAATTAGCTGGCGCATCCACGCAGTCCGATCAGACCTTTAACCCTGCTTATAGAATCATTGGTCACTATAGAACATGATGAATTTTATGCAAACGTCGTCATTAGACTGTGTATCTCCATGGCCTGATCTTAATATTTACTGTTTGCATTTACCTCAAAGACACCTTTTGGCATGCCGTTGCTCATTCAACTCTGTCATCTTTATAGACCAAAGTAGAAGCTTTTGCTATCAGTGTAGGCCTACATACGATGGCTCGTTACGAGCCGTCTCATCAGGAACGACACTGTTTGCCATTCTGTTTAGGATTTTTGACTGATATCCCTATTTGCAACAATGGATTTGTCCACTCTCAAAGCTGGAAAAAAGCACTTTACAAATTTAGGGTTGAACATGTTAAAGAGTCGCGCCCTGTAGTAAGAGAGGTAAATGCATATAGATCAGAAATTACCTCCTTTGAAGATGTATCCAGCCACATTAAGGACTAGATAACCTTGATTCCAGTCACCTTAAGAACAAGATACCATTGACATATTTTACGTCAGCTTTTACAAGGGAGATAACCATTGTGACCCTGTTTGCTTTGCTGACACCTCCTCCTTCAGAAAAGGGGTCGTTTGAGCATATTCCTGCCGTGTAGAGTATTATGTTTGGAAGGGAGACAATGACATTTTGACGATGTGTTCTCCACCGAAAGCGTATCAATTTTCTTGAAATGATATCGGTATTATTGTACAGTATCATAATAAATTCATACAGCGCTTCATTGCTTTCGTTGTTTCTCCTTCTTCATCATCATCATATTCTTCTTCTTTTTTTTCACAGTATTACGTGTATTATGGCTAACTTTATATTTACTTTGTATCAAACAATTCGGAGTGTCGAATGTAAAATGTTGAAAAACTCTTTACGGAGTTTATGATAACGTTAGCTCTGTGTAAGGAGTTTAGCTGTATGAAGTCGCATTTTTGAAATCATCAACATGAGTAGATACCAATACAAAACGAATAAGTTTAGATATGCACACTCCGTTCGAGGGAGTTTGAGGAATATCGCCATATACGTAAAAAGAAATAAATATTAATGTCAAAATCAAAATAATCGCGTTTGTAGTACAGACATTGTACCATATCATATCGGTAAATTTAAATAAAAACAGGTGCAGGTGCTTCCTTACCAGAAGAATAAATTTTGTTTAACAGAAGTTTGGTGGGATAGATTTCATGACAATGTGACACACATAAAAGTTGTAAGTAAAGGAATTATTCGCACAAAATATATATATTTTTTAACCGCTTATTTTCAGAAGTGGCCTCTATCTGCTTTGATATTGGACACGAACATTGTAGCAAATAGGGCTGCCAATAAAAAAAATCAAAAACAGAATGGAAAATGGTATAGATCCTGATGAATCTCATCTGGGTCTACACTGTTTGCAAAGATTTTTGTCCGCAGCTGAAAGGGTTAAATATCCAGAACATCCAGTTTATTTGCATTACTTCACTCTGTGATTTCTTTTGTTTTTCAAACTTACATGGAATACCATCAAAAATGAAGTTGAGCAAGACAGAAAGATACTGTAAGAATATACACTTGTAGGAGTGCATACTTTTTTTCTAGTGTGCGATTTGATTTATCTAGACTCGCTCAATAGGGTGACCACTTCGCGGGCACTATTGGATAAGGAGATTGAAACATTTACATTGTTAACGGTCATTCTTTGGGATGTTCAAGTAAATACATGTAAATACAGTCGAACTTCAATGGCTCGAACATCTTTGATATCATGGAAATTTGTTCTAGACATAGGTAATTTGAGCAACAGAGGATTACGAAAACACGCCTATTCAAATACATTGAAAATTTTACAACCAAAAAAAAGGAAAATTTCGGATCCGATATTTTTTTTTATATTTCTGCTCTAAACATAGATTGTGGGGCTCGTTAGAACCGCCCCGCTGAGGCGGTTCTAACGAGTACCCACAATCTATGTTTATAAGCAAAATAAGAAAAATAATGTATACCCCTGTAAACTCAAGTTTTACTGTATTAAAGTGGGGTTTAAGGGGCCAAAATTATATAGGCGTGTTTTCGTGATGTCATAGCGTCAGATCAAGAGGCAATTGGGGATAATTTAGGGATTTCTTTTCGATCTTTTATAAAATAATGGTATGTTGATTGTACTAATTAGAATCACCTCTCATCTTCACACGTAAACTGAACAAGCCTGTCCATCCACCTCCCTATATGAATGATCAACAACTAATTGAAGTCGAAACACACAAACACTTTGGCGTTTATTTCTCAACTGATTGTACATGGCATGAAAATGTATATTATATCAAAGAGAAAGCTTAGGGACGAATCAATGTTATGAGGAAACTCAAATTCAAGCTCGACAGAAAATCCTCAGAAATTATTTACATGGTATTTATACGACCTCTGCTGGAATATGCAGACGTAATTTGGGACAATTGTACCATATGAAAAACAAGAGCTTGATAAGCTTCAGAATGAAGCAGCCCGAATTGCAACTGGAACCACCAAACTCATTTCCTTAGCTTGTCTTTACAACGAAATAAAATGGGAATCCTTAGAAAAACGCCATGAAACCACAAACTCACGCTATTTTATAAAATGTACACCAATTTGACTCCATCATATCTTTCTGACCTAGTACCTCAAACTGTTAGTAGCGTTTCGCGATACAATCTTAGAAGTTCTCATGCTCTCCAAACTGTTGACGCCAGATCTAACAATTATTACTAGTACTCATTTCTTCCATCAACAGTGAGGGAGTGGAATAATCTACCGTCTGATATTACTCAGTCAGAATCAGTTGCTTCTTTTAAACACAACCTCAACAGAGAAAATTTAATAGTACCCATGCATTGCTACGTTTATACCGGTAAACGACAAGCATAAATTCTTCACACCAGCTAAAGAACGAAATGTAGTGCATTAAATTATGATCTTTTCCTGAAGAACATCACTGATTCCCTGCTATGCCGCTGCGGCGATATCGAGAATACCTATCATTTCTTTTTTTTAATGTCCTCGCTATCGGAACTCGTGGACTGAGCTCTTCGAAGCAGTTTCACAGTACAAGGAAATCTCTCTTGATCTACTTCTCTTCGGTGATACTTCTCTCTCCTACGATACAAATGAGAAAATATTCGAGAAAGTCCAACTACCAAGAGATACACTGATATGCAGTAATTCTAAGAATGTACAAAATTATACTTGTCAAATTTACCATGCGGCTAGTTTTGTTTGGATGCAAGGGAGTTTCTAAGCATAACTGTCGCGCCCCCGCCCCCTCCCCCCCCCACACTCTTTCATCTCTATCCCCCTCTCTCTCTCTCTCTCTCTCTCTCTCTCTCTCTGAATAACCAAAACTCTTATGTACTCAAAGTCAACTCGTTTTCACTTCTTTCACACCTAATATATAACCGCCATCATAGCTAATAATCTACTACAATTTTTTAAATAAACAACTAAATACACAATACTGATGTACATACATATCCAAGTTTTCTGCTTTACCTACGTTTCTCTATAATTGGTGGTTTTCTTACTCTTTCTAACGGTACAATTACCTAAGTTTTTTTTTAACTGAATGAGATCGTACTTTATACTGTTTATTTGAATGCATATGAACAGTAATTCAGAGTATCACGTACATGATCTTCGCCGTCTTTTCACAGTGTTTGCTTGAGCTATGGGAAAAAAATCCTGGGGATTCAAAATGAGTTCGGATCAGCCGTGGTATACAAGCCATTGGTGTTCGAGTCATTGAAACAAAGACTTGGATTGGCTCAATTTCTTTTTTAGTGTAACGTGTTAATGTGATTGGCCTGTTGTCTAATTCGGAGCCGTTAGTTACACAAATTATAGATGCTGTAGCTATATCTAAAAAGCTGTATTCTATATTCATTTCTGTATTATCATACTGATCAATTATTGCTAAATAATTGAATTACGACACTGTTCAATTATGGCGTTACTCGCGTTAGGCTTACATCCAACAATAGTGGAACTTTGCAAATAACATTAAAAAAAATAGTTTTGCGTTTTCTTTTGTTTTTTTTTTTTTTACTTTTTCGGTTGTTTTATTTATTTATTTATTTATTTATTCATTTATTTATTTTTGTCACCAGGAACGTTTTCAGAAATAGATATAAATTCAAAATGTTTTTTTTTTGTTTTGTTTTTTCTATTTACAAGCGGTAAATTTATGATTGAGATCCGCAGAAGCTGAAATGCATGCCCACGAAAACGATGAATTAACTACTGACATTTACGGAACATGAATCATACTAACAAAAGGTTCTTGCGGATAAGGATGCCATGGAGTAGGTACTAGCTCTTCTCTCACAATGAAATAATAAAAAAAAATCTAAAAATGAGGTAGGGTCACCGAGTAAATGGAAAGCTGTCATTTATTATCATAATTGTCATAACAATTTTTGTTAAAACGTACTTGATAGTGACATAGGTATTTGCTACATGGATCGGTAAGTGATAATTATTTCACCAAGTCCCAGCTCTGCATCAACGGATGAGGTAAGTTTTACTTACAAGAACAGTCTGTAAAATGAATTTGTCTAAATTTGTGGAGAAGTGTAGTAAGGAGTTGAGTGCACAATGCTATAGGTAAAATACGGTACCTTAGCAAATAGGGACCCAGATTAGACGCCGCTGAACCCGGCGTCTGATCAGTGACTAAAATGTTTGCCACTCATTCAGCAATGTTAAACCCATGGATATGGGTACTGAAACGGTCTTGTTCGCGCCTCATGTGGTTCAGCTATTGGTTTTTGCCAGCGCTGACGATTAGTGCCTGAGGTTTGCCACGAGCCCCATCCTTGTTTGTTTTACTTGATTTACACGTTTCTGTCATTACGAAAACACACCTATTCAAAATATATTGAAAATTTCACCACCAAAAAATGAAAGTTTTCAGATAAAAATCCTGATATTGTTCACATTTCTGCTCAAAACATAGATTGTGGGTACTCGTTAGAACTTGTTAGTTCTAGCGAGTATCCACAATCTACGTTTTTGAGCAGAAATAAGGAAAATAATGTACACCCCTGTAAATCCTAGTTTTACTATAAAAAAGTGGGCGTTAAGGGGGTCAAAATTATATAGGTATGTTTTTTTGTGATGATGTTTCACTGATTGAGTTTAAGAGTCTCTATGCTAGCCGATTATATTTGTCTGGTATTGTGATCACTTCAGGGAGTAAAAGTGAGCTGATTGCCTTGCTTTGCAATTCTTTGGTTTGTCGCATGTGTGCTCTATGTCGTGCTCTACCTCTTGGTGTCATTTTAGGCTTTGTTCTGTGATGGTGGCACTTCCTGCTTATCTTCTATACTATTCGTCAAACTCTAGTACCAGTATCCGAATATTTCACGGCCCATTTGTCCAAAGCATCGTTAGCTTAACGAGCTCGTTATTGGTCAAAATGTTAACTGTTCTAGTAAGTACAATATCTAATTCACGGGTATTTTTGCTGAAAAAAAAATGTGAGTAGCAAATGCAAAAGCTACTCACATTTTTTCAGCAAAAATATTATCGTATATGCCACATTTAATGATTTAAGTTTTAACGATACGGTAACAACGACATCGTTAGTTTTGAACAACTGGGCCCAGGTGAATATAGGAGGGTACATGTAGTAGGATACAGCACCCATGCTATAGAAATACAGCCCAACTTCAATGGCTCGAACGTCTTTGGAACCATGGAAACTTGTTCCAGACATAGGCAGTTTGAACCACTGAGGGTTAATCATAGCGCCAGGTCATGAGGCAAATGTGGATAATTCAAAAATTGTTTGTTGTTTTCTTCTTTTAAGTTTCTATAAAATAATGGTATGTTGAGTGCTTATCAATGCGGTTCTAAATAGTACATACATACAACCTACAATGTGAAAAAATAAGACACTTTCCCTAAAATATCCCTAAGTATTTGTCTTCTTGAGCTATCATATGAATTTACTAGGGACTCGAAAAGAAGTTCGTAAAGGAGCCAAGATAAACGAACCGTCGAGTCATTGAAGTTTATGTATACAGTCAAACCTGTCTTAAGCAGCCACCCATGGGAAGCTTAAAATGTGGCTGCTGAAGGCAGGTGGCTGCTTAATACAGTTCAAATATATAAGGCTATGAATTTTGGGGCAACTTTCCTCTGGCTGCTTAATACAGGTTGGCTGCTTAATAGAGGTGACCACTAACACAGGTTTGACTGTATATCCAATAAAAGGCCATGGCCTTGGTTAACGGGACTCCAAACGCAATTCATAAGGCTTTAGGACATGAAATGACAACACAAAGCATTCTTGTTATCGAACGCAGAACGAAAATAAAAGTGAGGAAGTGTGACAGTATCAGGCCATGAATGGCTCAACAGCAAACACATTCTGGGGTGGGGATTTAAACCTGACCTGAATTGATAAGCTCTCAAAGATTTTCTGTAACAGGGATCATTTTTGACGAATCCAGGAACACAACAATGAATGAAAACGGTCGACACAAAATTATGGTCATGGGCAGAACTGGAATATGTGACGCCAAACACACGAATGTCCTCTTTCAACATAAGGTCATACATCATTACGATGTCTATATTGCCTATATAATATTTTGAAAATTTTACGACCAATAAAGGAATATTTTCAGATAAAAATTCTGATATTTTTCATATTTCTGCTCAAAGCATAGATTGTGGGTACTCATTAGAACCGCCTCGGCGTGTACCCACAATCTATGTTTTTTAGCAAAATAAGAAATATAATGTATAATCCTGTACAACCCCAGTTTTACTATATAAAAGTGGGCTTTAAAGGTGTCAAAATTATATAGGCGTGTTTTCCTGATGTTTTTCGCCATATTCAACAGGGAAGACAATTTTTGGTTTAAAAAGAAAATAAGAATACATTGCCCCTATTTTTGTTCAAATTATTTCGCAAATAGTAGGCTGACGTGCTTATATCGTAATAATTAAACCCTAACTACAAATGCTATATATTAGGTAACTTAACAAATAGTATAATTTGAATTCAACACGATCCTCACAATCCGCGGTTATATACCGACAAACACGGTCTGGAGAATCATGGTCATCCCAGCTGAATAGTCTGATCAGGATCTCCACTACCTGCTTACATAATCACTACAGACGCAGACTATAAACTCTGTCGATTCTGAGCAGACTGAGCTGGTGTGATTGGTGTACGCATACGTACCGAAGACTCCTTTTTCTCGTTTACTAACAAATGGGCCGCGCCATGCCTAAAACGTGCCTCCGGGCATTTCCGAAAAGTGAAGGCCCAGATCAGCCTGCGCATCCGCACAGTCTGAACAAGGCATTTATTGTTCGCTAATAGTGTCATTGGATACTACAGAATTTATGAATGGAGAGAAATGCTCGGACGATGCTTCGCGCATGTGCAGGATTATCTATATCTACATATTTTGCACATGCCAGAAGGCTCTTTTTCGCTTGAAGCAGCCCAAAAAGAGAATCCCAGCAGGAATCAGACAGCTTCTTTCAAGTTGCAGATCCTTTATTTATAATCGCATTAGTGCACCGTAACCCTTTCGCAGATCTGAAATTCCTGGCTCTAATCCCCGTATTGGGGAGAACTAATTAGATCCCACGCTGTTTAACTTCTAGCATGCTGGGCTAAAATTTCAGCAGCCGACATTTTAACTGCTTTTTTATTTTGACCCCGGAAAACAGGGTTTGACATTTCATGCAAATTGTCTCGTAGGAGAATTTGCGTGAAATATCAGACCCCGTTTTTATCAAACCATATTTTCTAGGTAAAATAAAAAAAATCATTTAAAATTAACGTCTGCTGAATTTGTCCACAGAGCGAGAAATATTAAGTATCGGTGACAAACGGTGTCCAAACAAGTGACGAATTTAACAGCACAGACGAGTTAATAAGCCCAATAACAAGGTTGCTTTGTACTCCCGAATTAAGAACCTTACACCCATTGAGCCGTACTGTGAAATAAGGTACCTTAGGTTCTGTTCACTCAGGGAAAACTCAGATCAGTCGTCTGTGCAGCCGCATAGCCTGATCAGGGTATTCTTATTTCGCTAGAAGGAAATTTGGGTTACTGGCTATCCACAGTAGCCAAATGGAGGCTCTGATCAGACTGCAATTTTGCGCAGTCTGATCTAAGTCTTCAAAGGGCGTACGTTGTCATAAGATACATTTTCTTAAAAGACGGCTTAAACAATCAAAACACAGTAAGAGCCATTGAACAAGAGGATTAAACTTTAAATGCGATTAGTTAAAGAGATGGGCATATCGTATTTCCCCTAAGTTTTCTTGCAGACAGGCCGAAACAAACAGTCTATACCCAGAGCAGATGCTGCTGAACGCGGCATCTGATCAGGACCTACACTGTCAGTCATACAGCGGGTTTAAACATCAATAAGTGCATGTAGTTATAGGCATTTTTTTTTCAAATGTGCGAACAAAAAGGTGTTCGGATATCCCGTATACTTAGGGTAAATACGCAATCGTTTTGTTGTTGAATCGTTTGACAATTATTGGGGGAACAAATGACGGCGATGAAGTCATTGAGTGTTTGTCATGAAACCCTTACATCTGAAGTGCAAGTCTTTTACGTGTTTATGTCAGTTTTGACAAGCTCTGTAAACATCTTAACCATATCAGCCCGGCAGACCAAAACAGATACCTGTGCAATCAGTGTAGAGCCAAATGAGACGGCTCATAATGAGCCGTCTCATTAGGATCTACACCGTTTGCCTCTTTCAAATTCAAGGATGGAAGAGTCCATTATAGAAAATCGGTGATGAAATGTTAAGATCCGTTTGTGCTTTTCAAAAAGTACTAAAACACACCTCAGTGATCAGGGCTGCGTATTGCAGGCAAACTGTCTACTATACATATTGCAATATACCTCTCGCAATAAGCGATGCAATGCAGTAAAGACTCAATGCAGTCGAAAAAAGTGAGTTTTGAGTTATGTGAAGTACATTTCAAAGACAGCTGAAATTGTAAGCCTGCAGCTACAACGTAATATCAAACCCTGTGTACAACTTGAAAGTGTATTCAATCGAAACAAAAACTTGAAGTTAAATTTATATATTTTTGCATTAATTAATTGAACTTTGTTCAAAACAGTGATAAATATATGTATCGGCAGCCCACATTGCGGTATGGCAAACCAGGTGTCTCCAGTACAATACGGTGTATTGTCTGAGATTGTCATGCAATATATCAGTATTGCAGTATACTATTGCAGCCCATTTATACACGGAATTCCAAGATTCTGTTTATACTTGTTAAAATATTGAAATGAAGATCCAGAATTATAGTCTGTCCTAGTCGAAGGTTCTTCATTATTCTATAACTACCAAAACGTTAGATTTTCAGAGATCCAGATAAAATGAGTATCCAGGTTAACACTTTCTTATTTATCCATGAAAAACATATGTTCATTACAAAAACATGCCTATTTAAATGTACTGTAAATTTTACCACCAAAAAAAAAAAAAAAAATGAAAATTTTCAGAATAAAAATTCTCATATAATTCAAATTTCTGTTGAAAACGTAGATTGTTGGTACTCGTTAGAACCCCCTCGACGAGGTGGTTCTAACGAGTACCTACAATCTATGTTTTGAGCAGAAATAAGAAAAGTAATGTACCCACAATCTATGTTTTGAGCAGAAATAAGAAAAATAATGTATACCCCTGTAAACCGCAGTTTTACTATAAAAGTGGGGTTTAAGGGTGTCAATTTTATATAAGCATGTTTTCGTGATGGGGAGGGCTGGCTGTGCTTTGTGTCTGTGGCATTTTCTGCGTATCTTCACTTATGTTTTTCTAACAAAGGTCTAGGATTGAGCCGCCATTCAGCCTGAAGAGAGCAGCGTTATTGCTGTTGTTTACTGGTTTAATGAGTAGACTTGTGTATGTCGGCGGGGCGCTACGCATGAGACAAACACACTGTTACTGGTCAAAAATGTAAACACGACAATTTCTTGTGTCAGAGCTTGTTTATATGTCCAAACTGCTAGATGAGTGGCAAAGAGTGTGGCATCTGATCTGGGCTTATATGTTTTGAACTAAATACAATATTCCTACCTTTGTCAGATCAGGAAAATATTTAATATTATTTAATAGTTGTCGCATGAAATTTAATATGAAGCTTTCGTTGCATTACGAAAACACGCCTATTCAAATATACTGAAAATTTTACCACCAAAAAAATGAAAATTTTGAGATGAAAAATTCTGATATTTTTCATATTTATGCTCAAAACATAGATTGTTGGTACTCGTTAGAACCGCCTCGTCGAGGCGGTTCTAACGAGTACTCACAATCTGTGTTTTAGAGCAGAAATAAGAAAATAATGTATACCCCTGTAAACCCCAGTTTTACTAATATAAAAGTGGGGTTTAAGGGGGGTCAGAATTATATAGGCATGTGTTCATGATGGATAGGCCGCCATGCCAGCAAACCTTTATATACGGTTTGTGCCTGAAAGAGTCCATACTCTAAGGTGGTCTGGCTCATCTTGTTTGTACCACTATTGCCACTTTAGCTCTGATATACAGTTTGTAGTCGACTTCTTATCTTTGTTCCATGATAGTGTTGAAGAGTTTTTTTTGTTTTTTTTTTCTGTTCTTTTTCATCTTTGTTGAGTCACTTATGAGTTAGGGAAACTCTAAGCGGACCGAGCAATTAGATGTAGCTGAAACTGCACTTTGAATAACCCATATAAGCCTAGCGTCCCATAAAAACGACATTGGCAAAGAGTGTAGACCCAGATCAGACGCCGCAGAACACTGTTTGTATTCCTTACAGTAGTTCCTATAAAACGTGGTAATAAAAAGACAAACAAAACAGAGACAGCCCTATTATTGAAATGGATTGGTACAAAGATTTGGTAAAAGTTCACTCGGCATAAATGGGTTAAGAATGAGGTTTGGCGCAAAGAAACCCAGGATTATTCTCACAACAGTTATGCCATTGACTATGCCAAGCTATTTCTGTTACAATGTTACAGTTTCTTCTTGTCTATTCTGGTCTCGATGAAGTGTTGCTTTTATGATGTATTATGTTTTGTTGGATTAACATGAAATTACATAAAGAGACATAGTTTCATGAAAACCTGAGGAATACCGTTTCCATGCCTTATGTAATTTTTATGATTATCGTTAATTGCTCTGAAAGTACATTGTCTTACCGCTTGCGAATGTTTCTGGTTTGCGCGACATCCCTTAAACCGTTTGATCCGTGTTTACCGAATTGTCACGGTATATTTTAAGACAGGTGTAAAGTTTAATTAGTTGTTTGTGACCTTGACATTTGTAGTGACGGTACAGCACAAACGTTGCTTGCACAATATCTATATATTCTTTAGTACAGATTGTTGTTAAGATATCAGACGTGATTCATTGCCATAGCCTTGACATAATTTTCAAAAGCAGTAGCCTTGACATAATTTTCAAAAGCAGTATACAGTTCAGTACTTAAGTACATAACTCTTTCCATCCTGAGTTTAGGAAATGATTTAATATGTAATGTTGGTTTTGTCATTATTTGTTCCCTATTGCGCATCACGAAAACATGCCTATATAATTTTGACCACCTTAAACCCCACTTTTATATAGTAAAATTGGGGTTTACAAGGGTATACAATATTTGTCTTATTGCTGCTCAAAACATAGATTGTGGGTACTCGCTAGAACCGCCTCGACAAGGCAATTCTAACGAGTACACACAATCTATGTTTTGAGCAGAAATATGAATAATATTAGGATTATTTAACTGAAAATTTTCATTTTTAATGGTAAAATTTTCAGTATATTTGAATAGGCATGTTTTCGTAATTGCCTTCATTTGTTGCTCCAGGACGGCTGGCTGTGCTTTGTGTCTGTGGCATTTTCTGCGTATCTTCACTTATGTTTTTCTAATAAAGGTCTAGGATTGAGTCGGCATTCAGTCTGAAGAGGGCAGCGTTATTGCTGTTGTTTACTGGTTTAATGAGTAGACTTGCAAACATTTTAGACCACGATCACGAAACATAGATTTTACATGACAAATGAAGAAGAGAGTCTCGGTTTTATTGATACTCTTCATAAGCAGTGATGAAGTTTGCAACACTGCTTACGCCTCCTAGGGTATACATGAGCAGAACTCCATTTTCAATTATACCACAATGGGCCCAATGATCCCAAAGGAAATGAAATTTAATCTGCACGTGATGTACGGAGAGACGTTCTACGGCTGCCACACGGCACTAACACCAGTTTTGTCTGGTGATAGTGTGGAGGAAATTAATATCATAAGAAGAGGACGAAAAGAAAGAGATGGTAAACAGTCAGGTTGGTTACTTGTACACGTGATCAAGATAATTACTTTGTTACGTAGTTTTCTCTTGCTGCTCCCTAAGATATGACCTGTTCCATTTAACCAGAAAATAAGAATCATTGTATTCAGTGGTTACCTTTTCAACATTTTCATTTGGTTCGATCACTTAAGCAACTGATCGCCTGCACGAAGCAGAGAAAAGAATTAACTATGATCTGTGTAATAGATACATGTAGTTCCATTAAATATAAAATTCACGTAGCCGAGTGATTTATATTTATTTATTAGCTACCATCTACTAGGAACAGGTCAACAATATCATAAAGAGTTCGTATTTATTATTCTTGTTAAAAACTTACGGGTTGATAAAGATTATCGACCACTTTTACAACAGCGCATCGCCACTTAAGGGAACAATTGGTATGAGCAACGATAACCCGTGCAAGACAAAATCACATTTTGCCTTATAACTTGAGTAACTACTAGCCTGTGCATCTGAAATTTGCACATATACATTAACTTGACACTTAAAATGCAATTATATTAAGAAAAAATGCTCTAACATGGGGTATTGCCCCTGATTACTATTTTATTATTTTGCTATATGGCAAAACTTAACTAAACTTTTTACTAATGCAATATCTTAACAATCTATTTCTGAGATAAGACTTAACTTAAGAAACATTGTTATGACAGACTGCACACTATAGATGCTTCTGACATATAGTGTATTTATTCTTGCAGGAATTATTGGCTCTGAATCGCAGCATTTATGTGGAAAATGGGTAAAAGTCATGTTTTACTTTAATAATTTTCATACTGCAGATCAGGTTAAAATAAAATTTGTATGGTAGTATCCATTTGATAAATCTTCACAACTAGTACACAAGTTTACATAAAACAGTTTACATGGCATGAGTTATTGCCCTTCATTTAGCAATTGTATGTGGTAGAATTACCAAACTACGCCCTTTGAACTCATCCAGTCTTCCAAATGTGCAACGCATGCATAACTCAGTATAAGTTTTGATTTATCAGACGAAACCTGCACTATGATGCATCTATTACAAATAAGAATTATATTTATGTGGCTATTTGAACCATTTTAATCACATATTATCATGTTGAGCGTATGTTTCTAGAAAACAGGGGGCGGGGTAACAATTCATAGCTATTTGCGAAGACGAATTATCATTTTGGTGTGCATTATTATTCAGATTGTCAGTAGTATTGGTACTCCCAATACTACTATTAACTGTACATGTCTAGAAAATGTCAACATACCATTTTAAAGCAATACTAACTTTTTGAAATTGATTGAATTTATCAAAGTTGTTATGATATTTAGAACAATAGATTGTCTATGTCGTAGGTAGGGTTAATTATAAAGCATTATCTCTTTTCACAGGTGGTGAAATTTTATGTCATTGCAGAATAATACTACACAATAAATAGTGATCATTATTTGATGGTTTAAGGAAAATTTATTGTTGGAAAGTGTCTTTAACATTTGAATATTTAGTAATTTTAGTTAAAACTACAGTATAGTTTTACCATTTCGGAGGATAAAAATGTTGGTTATTAGGTACATTAAAGTTTGTTCGGAGGATAAAAATGTTGGTTATTAGGTACATTAAAGTTTGTTCGAAGGATAAAAATGTTGGTTATTAGGTACATTAAAGCTTGTTCGGAGGATAAAAATGTTGGTTATTAGGTACATTAAAGTTTGTTCGGAGGATAAAAATGTTGGTTATTAGGTACATTAAAGTTTGTTTGACATCCTCGAGGCTTTTCTGCACTTTGCAAATTCTTCTAATGTTATTCTGTTGCAATAACTGAAGGCATCTCATAGGTTGTTGTTGCGTTAGAATATTTTATTTCAGTGCTACTAGGTCCTAGAACAACTTTGGAAAAAAATACTTAAGGGGGTACATCCTAGAGGCACCAGAACTCTAATACAAGGTTTTACCAGAACTCTAATACAAGGTGGTGGCTTTTTATTGTTTTGCAACTTTAACAATGAATGGGAAAGCAAAATACAGAGTTTAAAGAAAATCTTTTGTTGAAATTAAGTTGCACTAGGTGTCAGTAGTGACTTTAAACATGATGTAGCATCACGTTAACAAGTCCATGCATTATAGAAACCAGTGAACCCCACTGTTACATAATGCATGTACAACTGGGCTTTCAGGGGTATATATTATTTCATGTTCCAGATTTCTTGTGATTTTAAAAGGATGTTTACTTTTGTTATTATTTGTTGGAGCCTTTGGAAATCAAACATGCATTCTAATGGTACACTAAACCAGTTTTTTCTTCATGATTTATACTATTTCAGTAGTGTTGAAATGTTACGGTGGGTGAATCCATATTTTGAATGGGCGTATTGTCCTAATGGGTTACAGTCAATAGCTATAAATAGCTTCTTATTTGATCTATTTTTCGATTAGGAAACGATCATTATCAAGTAAAAAAAAAAACAAACTTATTGTTTAAGAAATAATTTGTGCTTACTGTATATCATTGATGAATAACGTCGCGGTATTGGAGGGCAGATTGCGAAATAATAATTTCTGGCGTTCATCATGTGAATCTGAATTATTGTATAGTATTTCGTGTCGCACACTATGAAGAGACATTATTTAACGGGCATACATCCATGTATTAGCAAAGCAATTCACGTGCTTACGTGCTGTTAATGCATGGTAAGCGGTTTTTACGAAAAAAAAAAAAAAAAAAAAAAAATCGGGACCGTCACAAAAATTGACGTTATCATCAGTTACATGCACAGTAGCAGGTGTTGTGCGTACGGAGTTTTCGCCTGCGCGTTCAGGGCCTCCTTTCTTTAATTGTAAGAATTACTACCATCTCCCAGGCATTTCTCCAAACACTTTATAAATTCATTTAATATTGACTAAAAAATCAAGAAAAAAAACGCGTTTTACCTATTCTACTCCCAATATCTTGCAAACCTGTTCTTTTAACCTATACATGATGCCACCAATCTGTTTGCACTGATTTTGGGGATATTTTAAGGTATAACGTTCAGCCACAAATTAGAATTTAACAAACCCATAGACTCAAAACTTAATTGTAGAGCTTACTTTCATGTATTTCATGCAAGTGCGATTTTTATCGATTACGTGTACAAGTAACCAAAGTGACTGGTAATGACACAGTATGTGCTAAAAGGATAGTTCCAGATCTTTCTTGGTAATGACACAGTATGTGCTAAAAGGATAGTTCCAGATCTTTCTTTTTTTTTTGCTACAAGAGATTTACGGTTTGTTCCTAAGAAAAATTAGTTGGACACTCCTAGTCAACACATAATACATAATATTACAAACAAGTATTTATTATGAAATCAGTACTACAGTTTGCATCACGAAAACACTCCTATAAAATTTTGACCCCCTTAAACCTCACTTTTATATAGTAAAACTGGAGTTTACAGGGGTATACATTATTTTTCTTGTTTTGCTAAAAAAACATAGATTGTGGGTACACGTTAGAACCGCCTCGCCGAGGCGGTTCAAACGAGTACCCACAATCTACGTTTTGAGCATAAATACGGAAAATATCGGATTTTTTTACCTGAAAATTTTCATGTTTTGGTGGTAATTTTTTTAGCACATTTGAATAGGCATGTTTTCGTAATGGACAAGCATTTTCCAGAAAACATGATGAAGATAGATTCTATATGGAATGATACTTGAGAGCAATTAACACACTCACAAAACTAAAAACAGTTGACGTGTCATGTTTTCTGTGCCAGGATACATGTAGCCAGTCTTGGCAAATTAGGCCTGATCAGTCATATAACGTTTAGAATAATCCCGAAATGGAATCAATGATCACAAGGGAGCAGAAAATATAAGCTACTTCATAGTGAAGTACGGGTGAAGTACTACAGCCGCCAATGGCCCAGCTAGCATTTTACATAAATCTATAGTGAGCGTTATCGGCCCGTCAGCTACCCTGACGGGCCAATAACGGCCCGCTATAGATTTATGTAGAATGCTTACTGGGGGTGGGCCGGGGGAGGGGGTAGGGGCCACTAACACCAGCTATAGTAAAGACGAATAGACTTTAAAAGGAACGGTTCTTTAGAGCAATGAACTCACGCATATAAACTAAAACCAGCTGACGTATCATATTACTAGTTTTTTTTATAAGCTTTCTACTTATCATCTTCTTGCTTCAAAAGTTAATCTCTGTCATTTTGTTGGTTGGTTTCAGATTAATAAACAAAAAAAAGGTTCACAAACTATTTCTGAGGTTTCAGCACACTCATAAAAAGAAATGCTTCATTTAATCACAATTCAAGCAAATCCATCAATTCACAACTTTATTTGGGCTGCGTTATGTGAAAACATGTCTTCGGACCTATGCGGACAGCGAAAGCTCAGATCATCCTGTGCATCCGCACAGTCTGATTAGAGCATTCACTGTCCTCTAACAGAATCATTGGATATTACAGATGTATGCATGGAAAGCAAAGGCCCGGGTGATACTTTGCGCATGCGCAGGATGATCTGAATCTGCGCATTTTGCGCATGCTTGAAGGAACCTTTCGCTTGACGCGGCCTGTATAGTAAAACGGGAATATCTCGGGGCTAAGAAATTATAAGGCTGTTCAGGTATTTAATAAAGACCTGGGTGTATAATGAGGTCTTCTGATTCTGCTACATGTAGATGAAGCAGGAAAAAAGCTGAAGACACTTGAAAAGAAAAATAAAGGAACAAGGTGTTCTTTGTTTCCAAAGACAACCTTTTAGAGTTTTATTTTACCTCACTGCAGCTGGTGTTAGTGCCGTGTGGCGGCCGTAGAACGTCTCCCCGTACTTCACCATAATGTAGATTATGTTTTCATTTCCTTTGGGATCATTGGGCCTTTAAAAAATGGCGTTCTGCTCTTGTATAGGCTAAAGGGCGTAAGAGGTGTTGCAAAGTTCATTACTGCTTGTGAAGAGTCAATGAAACCGAGACTCCCATTTTCTATCAGTAATGTGTTCTTTGTTTCCAAAGGCAACCTTTTAGATTTTTATTTCTCCTGAGACAGTTGGACTAAACATATCCGCTGTTGATGCTTTGGGTTGTACATTTAAACCTGTATAAAATATCAACGTATTCTTCTTTTTATGTTTACATTAACACAAAGCATGCTGAGTAAACAACAGTTGTTGGCGTTTTATGAAAATTATCTCTCAAGGAGATAATTTGCATGAAATGTCACACCCTCTTTTCTGTGAAAGTAAGAAACATTTCATAAATTTGTCATCTGCTGAATCTACTCAGAGGGTGGTAATGTTATATTAATGCGGAAGAATCGTGGCGATTCTGCTAGGCATGAAGCTTACGAGTGAAAAATAGGTTACGACATAGTACTGTTTCATTGATTTGATATATCAACCCTGAATATAAAATTATTACGCGAGACAATATAAATAGTTTTAGCACCTTATGATACAAAGACAATTTCTATATGATATGTCTAATTTCTATTTCCTTTTTTTTAACCAGCTGCGTTTTATCGTTCTGTCAAGAACACTTGAATGTTGTAATATATGTAAATACGAACGGTCATCCTTTAAATAGGTAGAAATAGAGGATATTTACTCTGGTGAATACCATTATTATTTTCATCTAGTGTAATGAAAATATCCGTATTTTCACCAGTGCGAAGCACGAGTGAAAATATATTTGAATTTTTTTATGATTTTCGCTGAAAAAGAGTATTTTCTTTTCTTTTATTGTTAACACACAAATGCGCGCTTCTCGCGTCATAACAACGTCACCAAACAATACATGAACGCCATGGCGTCGACGTTCAGTACTTTAAAATATGTGAAAAGACAAAAACAAAAAAGTTTCGGCAAGTTAAAATAATCTTGTTACCAAAACTGTATGATGTTCCTTACATTCTAAGTAAGAAAATGCATACGAACACTTTATAGTTTTGTTCAGAAACAGAGGAGTTCAAATAACCGAAGAGGGATCTCTTAGTGAAACAATGAAGACAACCGAAGTAATCCGAAACGAGGATTGAAAATAACATTGACTTGTTATTTTTCACTAGTGAAAATATCATATTCTTCCACATGACAAAATATCATTTTTATTCATTTCGAATTTATATTGATTTCCACCGCTTGCAATAAAATAGCATGCCATATTTTCTCTAATTGTTCAGACAAACCAATACCTTACACTACCTCTCCGAGAATTAGAACAAGTCTATTTAGCTATCTTTGGATATGACGCTGTGTTCTGTGGTGTTTGCTCTGGGTCTACACTTTCAGCTCAGGATCACATTGTCCGGACACATAGATTAAATATGGTACAGTTTTATGTGCAATTTGCTCTCTTCAGCAAAACAGATGATGTCGATAGAACATCACGAAAACATGCCTAAATACTTTTGACCCCCTTAAACCCCACTTTTATATAGTAAAACTGGGGTTTACAGGGGTATATATTATTTTCATATTTCTGCTCAAAAACATAGATTGTGGGTACTCGTTAGAACCGCCTCGCCGAGGCGGTTCTAACGAGTACCCACAATCTATGTCTTCAGAAATATGAAAAATATCAGAATTTCATCTGTTCAAATCTTCAGTTTTTGATGGTGAAATTTTCAATATATTTGAATAGGCGTGTAATGAAATATTGGTTCCGTGTAGTTGGATAGTTTCTTTACTGTTTACTTATCCCAGTGGGGTCTTCGAAAATAGTAAAGAAACTGAAAGGGTCTTCGAAAATAGTAAAGAAACTGAATGGGTCTTCGAAAATAGTGAAGAAATTAAATGGGTCTTCGAAAATAGTGAAGAAACTGAATGGGTCTTCGAAAATAGTAAAGAAACTGAATGGGTCTTCGAAAAAAGTAAAGCAACTAAAAGGGTCTTCGAAAATAGTAAAGAAACTGATTGGGTCTTCGAAAATAGTAAAGAAACCGCCCAGGAAGAGCCACAATCACAGAACATAGCCTACAAAGGATAACAAACAGGAAGAGTTAAACGAATTATGACGAATAGTACATACGTATCAAAACAACGAAAATCAAAATAACAGCCGCAATGACAAACAGGACCCATAACATACTGTACAACAACAAGACCTTGGATAGGACCACAGTAGAAACCAGCTCCAGCGAGCACAAAATCCACAATACCAAAAAGTAAATAAAAAATAAAAATAAATAAATCACAATAATAATAATAATAATAATAGAACGGCCAGTTGTTAAAATTCCCAGGTTTGGGGCAGGGAGAAGTCAAATTGATTTTGCAGGTACCGCCCGCGATTGAAATGCTGCAAAGAATACAAAGTATGTCGTGCAATTAAAAAAGGAAAGCATAAATATCAAACATTATGTGTCAAACAGTAACCATGCAGTTTGTAGTATAACATCCATGTTATAAAATTACCCTTTTATAATGGATAATATATCCATGTTATATAATATCCTTTTATAACGGGTAATATTTTTGCATTGTTCTAAAAATTGGATTTACCAAATTTATAAAATAGATTACTATAAAATTCTGATTCCGATATTCCCTGCTGCAGAAGTCTTTTAAAGCTAACTTCATTATCTTTTAGTTGATGCGGAGTGGTGCTGCTTTGAAAAATCTTTACATAGTTTATGATACCGGTAGCCTTGCGTAAGGAGTTCAGAAGTCCAAGTGTTAAAATCATTTACATGATAAGGGACCCTTGCAACGAGACAATGTGACAACGAAAACAGTTTGATATGTATACTCTATACGAAGTAGATGGAGGAATATAACCATTTGGAAACAGAAAATCAAAATCATAATGTTTGTCACAAATGTTTGAAGAAACCACACAATTTTACCATCTACAGTATAACCTCAATGGCTCGAACCCGGATGGCTCGTTTACCCTGGATGATTCGAACTCTTTTTTCAGTCCCTACAAAATCCTTCCAATAGCTCAAGAAAACAAATATTTAGGGATTTTTTCTTATTTTATCATGGAATTGTATGGTGTGTGTACTCATTAGAATCGCCTCATCGAGGTGGTTCTAATGAGTACACTCAACATACAATCATTGTGTAGAAAATCGAAAAGCTTTCCCTAAATTATCGCTATTTGCTTCCTGAACTGGTGCCATGATTAACCCACAGTGGCTCGAACTACCCATGTCTCAAACGAATTTCCATGGTCCTAAAGATGTTCGAGCCACTGAGGTTCGACTGTATAAAGCCTCGTTTGCTTAAACAGCTTGTCATCATATTTTAAAGCTAAAAGTGGTGTGTCTGTGCTTAGACACTTTACAACAAGCTTTTGTGAAAGCATCTGTTTTTATTCCGTAAAGATTTGCAGTTAATCCATATTTGATATACAGTTCGTTTCATATATATGTATACTCTGAAAAAGGATCTAACTAAGCAATTTTAAATGAACATTGCATTTGGATACCGTATCTTTATAATGCTAAAGTTTCATCTTCAAGCCTTGTTCAATCCTCTCTCTCTCTCTCTCCACCCCCCGCCCCCTTCACCACCACCACCTCACACGCCAATACATACGATTCCATAAAACAATTATTATATTGCTAGAAGGAAAATTCCACGGGATTACCATGAATAGAAAGTACTGGAAGTGATAAGTTTCTCCATGATCTCCAGAAGCAGCACCAGATTTTACTACAAAATTGCTAAGCACATCACAACACAGACAGAAAAGATTAAAAGTGGAAACTATGACGGTGAACAAAACCAAAGACCTCAACAAGAAAATGCGTTACATTAAAATAGAAAACAATTGGATAATCGTACAAAATGTAACCACTATGCTTGTGTTACAGCAAAGAAGGTCTCTTTCCAGGGATAAACGACTGTACACATTATACATCAACCAGATGTTTCATCTCTCTTTCGTTCTGAATTTGACAATTTTGACCAGTTGATAATATGACAGGCATTAGTTAGTGTCATTCAGCTCATATACAAATGAGAAATCACAAAAGATGTTTCCCTAGTAAACCATAGCAACAAATCGACAAGGTCCTAGTTGTTCAAAGCATCGTTAGCTTGTTAGTGGTCAAAATGTTAACTGTTCTGGTAAGTACAATATCTAATTTACAGGTATTTTTGCTGAAAAATTGATTTGCTATGCAAAAGCTGCTCATTTTTTTCAGCAAAAATGTTAGCGTATATGCCATATTTATTGAATACAGTTTTAACGATACGTTAACTAACGACATCGTTAGTTTTGAACAATTGGGCCCCGGTGTGTATCCAGTCTGCTTAACTGAAAACTCTGATGTTTTGATGGGCTAAATTGCCACGGCTATTTGCGACAGTTGGCAAGTTACACCCATTGACTATGCTTTTCTCAAAGCAGTAGTTGTGCAAAGCATTACAGTTATCACGCCGATGGGATTATAATGAATACAATGTAATGTTTTAGTGTAATCATACAAAATCAGCCTTTGCAGCAAGAGCACTCGGTGATGGATGGCTAGTCATTGATAGTTTTAGTATTTTTGGTACAGTTTCTCTCCATCTAGTTAGTTTTTTTTAATCATTTGGTCCGCTTCAAGCGAAACAAATACCTTCGAGTATGTGCAAAATGCGTAAATTCACACCATCCTGCGCATGTTAAGCGCAACATCACGAAAACATGCTTATATAATTTTGACCCCCTTAAACCCCACTTTTATATAGTAAAACTGGGGTTTACAGGGGTATGCATTATTTTTCTTATTTCTGCTCAAAAACATAGATTGTGGGTACTCGTTATAACCGCCTCGCCGAGGCGGTTCTAACGGGTACCCACAATCTATATTTTGAGCAGAAATATTAAAAAAATCTGAGTTTTTATCTGAAAATTTTCATTTTTTTTCTAGGTGAAATGTTCTATATATTTGAATAGGCGTGTTTTCGTAATGAAATATCATTCTGGCCTTTGCTCTCCATTTATATATTCTAGAATATCCAATGGTTCTATTAGCGGAAATTGAAAGGCCCCAATTCTAATCAGACAGCGTGGTTGCTTAGTCCGATGTGGACCTTTGCTGTCCGCACATGACCCAAAGGCACATGTTTGCTTGGTTGGGCTCATTTAATGTAAATCCAGGTTATATTTTATCCTAAAAATGTTTAGGTCATTCTGGTCATGGTATCAATTTCAAAACATATATGGGTCCAAGGATGCCTTACCGATTGCCTGCGCCCTAGCATTCACGAAACCCGATTCGATTTTTTTTTTTTTTTTTTTTTTTTTATGTTTTGTATTGTTTACTTTTATTTCTCATTTTTCGTTTTTTTTTTGTTTTTTTTTTTCATATTCCTAATTGCATCCCAAATGTACATTTTTTTTTGTTTGTTAGTAAAATCTATCCATCATTTGGCATATTTTTACTTTTTTTCACTCATAATCTACCTTTTGATGTATTCTATTTTTCTGTTTGCAATCACAATTAGTTAATTACATTGTTCTTTATTTATTTCCTAAATATTAACTTTTTTGCTATCATTAGTCTAATTTGTTTACTTTATTCGCATTATTTTTTTTCTTAATAATTGATATGTGGTATTTGTCAGCATGATCCGTAGTACACATTATTTGACAAACAACAACTGTATTTATACAATATTTATAAATGTAAGGAGTAGAACTCTATAATTACTTGTTGCTTTCGTTCTTATCCTATGATTTGTTTGTATTTACTTGCATGTTTACTTAATATTGGTTCTGAAATAAATATGTTTAAACCAAAACATATGCGCTGTTCGAAACATACGCTCGTATTTAGTTTCTGGTCGTTAAGTCATTTTATAACTGGCTATTTTCTAAAAAGTTCACTGCTATTCTTGGTATAGTTCGTAGTCTTGCTGTATGCGGTCTGAACATTTATTTAGTCTAAGACAGAATTATTTTCTTTCAGTCAGTTTGTGATGAGTTTGTCCTTACTATATTGTCGGTTTATTACTTTCCAACATTGTTGATATTTTGTACAAAACATTCATTTATTTTGGAGGATGTATATTTTGTTTGAATGCATTTCAGTAGTGTTTGTCTTTTAAGTCAAATTAGGGAAATTTCTTTACTTACTGGATATTGATAGCTTTAAAACTTTTCCTAACGTTTACGCCGTATTGCCTTATTTCGGAACCATTCGTTAATTTTTGCTGCTTGGTGAAATTTTTGGTATTTACTTTGGCTTGATGAAGCACTGTTAAGGGTCAATCGGTCGTTCCCATTTGCGACTCTGAATATGAATACAGTTGACCCTCGTTATCTTGACCTCGCTTATCTCGAATAACCGCTTATCTCGAAGTGAAAATCTGGTCCCTGCCTAAACATGAAAATCTAACAACAGGTAAAAATATTGTGGAAAAGAGGAGAAACTGCCCCTAATTTCTCCTCTTTTCCACAATATTTTCAATATATCTCTAACTTCAGGAGTCCAATTACATATATATTTGTTAAATATGATTGTTCGAATTATGTTTTTCCTCAGTTCTGCAAATCTGATATGTCGAGGTACGGATATCTCGAAGTATTTCATAGAGTCCTTGGAATTCGAGATAACGAGAGTCGACTGTAGCTTGTTGGGTCCAGCGTAGGGAGAAATGTCATATGAGGAGGACACAACAGGCCCAGGATCTGTTGCTGACTCCAGTGGCCATCACATCACATCAAAAGCAGGATTTGAGAGTTTTGCTGTGTAGTCTATGGAGAAATTAATAGGAGTGTGTCACCAATATGCCACAGTTTATCTTATCAACATTGAAGAGATAAACTGATCAATATCCATTAAAGGCTTGTTGTGCAAGTTTGTTAATCACTGATAATGACTGCTGAAACAAACCGTCAACGAAAATAATTTCTTTGCTATGAACAAGACAGATAAGACGTACTTGTTTTCGTAGACTCAGTTCAGTGTACTACTTTGGTAATACTTTGGTTCCGAGATTGTGTATAGATAAAATGAAGGTTGGACTGTGCACGTCTGTTCATTCCGCATAAAACAGGCCTAAGCAGGGTATATCTATAACAAAGAGCTCTTAAAAGAGCCAGTTTAGTCTGCCTCCAGACTCTATCTTTTCTGTCATTTTCTCTTTTCTTTTCAAAGGTATACAATCTAGTACAGTTTATAATGATTTGATAAGTTATGTCCCATAGTGGAAAAGATAGTTTGTGTAGTAAAATTGTGAAACGGGATTAAAGAGACAAATACAGCTACATGAACTGATAAAGAATGACAAAAAAAATCATTACGGAAACACGCCTATTCAAATATATTGAACAATTCACCACCAAAAACTGAAAATTTTCAGACCAAAAAATCTGATATTTTTCGTATTTCTGCTCAAAAACATAGATTGTGGGTACTCGTTAGAACCACCTCGCCGAGGCGGTTCTAACGAGTACCCACAGTCTATGTTTTGAGCAGAAATAAGAAAAATATTGTATAGCCCTGTAAACCCCAGTTTTACTATATAAAAGTGGGGTTTAAGGGGGTCAAAATTATATAGGCATGTTTTCGTGATGTGCAGAAACGACTGGAGCCAGTCTAGAGCCAGTTGTTCAGTTAAATCTTAGAATAAGTATAATAAGAACTTCATGTGTGTCCGAACATTAAGAATAAATAGATCAGAATTTGATAACATCCTCAGTGTACATTGAAACCTGTGTAAGAGAGCTACTTTTGAGACTGACTTAAAAAAGTGGTTGATGTCAGTCACAAAGGTGGCTTTCTTACATTGGTTTCACTGTTTTAACAAATTAATTTGTAAAAACTACATTTTCTCTCTTTGTATGATTTAGGCCCTTATACTTCGTACATACAGACATTTACATAAATAAATGAATGAATAAATAAATAAATAAATAAATAAATAAATAAATAAATAAATAAATAATTGAACAGTATAATACCAGATTTTTTTCTGCATGACACGTTCAGAGAAATCTAGTATAAAACTGTTTCATGAAAATCATTATGTGGCGAGCTTTGTGGCTCAGAGGTTATAAAAATGCCCCTGAATGGGTTGTGGCCGCAGCCGGTGTGGATTCGGAACTCGGTGTACTTTATATTTCTCCTTATTCACTTTTTTTCTAGGGTGCATGCTTCAGTAATGATCCTGGTTTAGAGTTCTCTGTTCAATTTTTTATCAGTCTTAAATTAAAAATATTTCCATCGTGGATCCGAAGAATTCCTTGTACAAAATGAGTGAAAACTGAGCCATATCCGACTTGTCTTTCAGAGAAATGGCTCTATTAATGTTAAGGTTACTTTGAAAATTAACACCGCCCAGCGGAAAATTCTCCAAACACTTAAAAGATGCGTGTGAATTGGACTAAAAATTCAAGAAAGAACGCATGCTTCACCTTTTTTTCTCCACAAAATCTTGCAAACCTGATATTTCAACCTATATATATGCATATATATATACATATATATATGTTTGCCCTGATATTTTAAAGTATAATTTTCAGAGGCAAATTCAAAATGAACAAAGCTAGAGGCTCACAAATGAAACTGTAGTGCAAGCAAGTGCAATTTCCCACGTCAAGACGTGATTTTATCGATCACGTGTAAATGTAACCAACGTTACTGTAGAAACGCTCCTACAGAACCTCTCCTGAAATACCCTGTCAGCAGGCAATACTGTACATGTATTAATGGAAAATGCTGGAAAAAGGGACTTACGTGTTATCTGGGAACAGCGAAAGCGCATATTTAGCTGTGCATTCACATAGTCTGATCAGAGTCTTCTCTCTCCGTTGACATATTCTACAGTATTATTTTTGATTCTGTAAGCGGGCAATAAAGGCCAGGAGCAGCCTGTGCACCCGGGCCGTCGTTGTCATCAGATCGCATAATGCTCCCTCTCTCTCTCTCTCTCTCTCTCTCTCTCTCTCTCTCTCTCTCTCTTTAATTTTTTTCAGTAATATGTAGCATAATTTTATTTTTCGCGGCTGGTGTATTTATATCTCCGTCAATACAAACTAGTGATAATAAGTGACACGGGCGATTTGTAATGAACATCTGCTCACTCTCTAATTGTGCAAATAAAAGTAATGTTTTCAATAGAACCTCTCAGTTTCTGACAAATTCTCTAAACTTTGAGATTATACATCCATTATCCATATTTGTTATTTGATTATTTTATTCTGTGCCGTGCGAAAACGTGTCTTCGGGATTATGCGGACAGCGAAGGCCCAGATCAGCCTGCGCATCCGCGCAGTCTGATCTGGCCTCCACTGTCCACTTAGAGAATCATTGGACACTATAAAATGTAACAATGCAGAGCAAATTCCCGGATGAGAATGTGCCTGCGTGGGATGAATCTGAATCTGAATCAGTGCATTTTACGCACGCTCGAAGAACCTTTTGCTTTGCGCGGCCCATTTGATGAATGGCACGAGAAAAGCAACCTAATGTCACAAGCGCTTGTACAGTCTGATTCAGAAACAAATGAAGAAACCCAAAAAATGACACAATCACGAAGCATAACGAAAGATTAATGAAGAACAAACAATGACAAAAATAACCGCCACATTTGTAACCACTGGCGCAATTAACTTTCGGCTTTTCCCAAAGTTTAATGGCAATAAAGATGCACTGGGTGTTTGTTTGGTTCCAGTAAAGAAGTTTTTGTTTTCTACCATTGATTTGCAGTTTACGTTAGGTCCCGACATTATCAAAGAAATTAAATATAAGGTTAAATCAGGTTATACGCATGCTATATGTTAGGTTTTTTTTCAGTTGTTTATGGTAGAACGATTTAACTGAACTGATTGTCTACATATACAACCTTTGGCGTAGACAATATACGTTTTGATTCGGACACGGAAGTGATTCATTTGTTGACCCACAATGCACCATTGACCTTATGCGTGTTGTTTACAAGTAAAGCTCAGGACTAAATATAGCACTGAATATAATAGAGTAATATTTCAAGTATTGAAACACCAATGTGTTTTCCTTTCGGGTGCACTTTTTTTTCGGCACGCTGCACTTATGTAGATACTTTATAAGGTTACCGTTGCAGTACTTTATCAAAGGTAATGGGGTATACAGTAGACTCTCGTTATCTCGACCTTGCTTATCTCGAATAATCGCTTATCTCGAAGTGAAAATCTGGTCCCTGTTCTAACATGGAAATCTAACAACATATATCAAAATATTGTAGAAAAGAGGAGAAATTGCTCCTGAGGAGCAATTTCTCCTCTTTTCCACAATATTTTCAATATACATGTATCTCTTAACAGCAGGAGTCAAATTACATATTCATTTATTAAATGTGGTTGTTCGATTTATTGTTTTCCTCAATTCCACAAATCTGATATGTCGAGGTACAGATATCTCGAAGTATTCCAGAGAATCCCATGGACTTCGAGATAACGAGTGTCGACAATTTCCCTTTTAAACTGGGTGGATGCATTGGTACCGCTAAGCGCAGTTCATAATTCATAGCATTCCTGGGTCAGTATGTCAAAAACTGATATTCCTATGGCTACTTATTGAAGTTTTGATGAGGTAAGCCTAAAAGCGATGTGAAATTAGCTGTAATTTCACATTTAATTGTAGCCGGCCTCGGTGGCTCAGTTGGATGCGCCGTCCGACTGGAGACCAGGAGGTCGCGGGTTCGACCCCCGCCGAGGTCGGCAACATTCTTTCGTGGAGATTGATCATGAAATATTTTCTACGGTCATTCTCTCCCTTCCGCTGATTCAAGAAGGGCAGTTGTCAGTTTCTGGCGAAAGAATGTGCACAATACTGGTTAACCACTTAGAGGACTAAGCCTGCCCAGTAAACGTGTGGTTAGGTAAACTGACCGCGCTCGACATGACCCCACTGGGTTGACTGGGCCGTAAAACCTCAACACAAACAAACATTTAATTGTAAGCTAGGATCATTCTCATTTGACGAGATATACGAGGAGTTCAATAAATTCGTAGAACTCGGGGTTCAACTCACAGATTGGAAGATGGTTTCAACATTATTTTTCAATATAATCCCCCTTTACTTCAATGCTTTTGGCCCCCTTTTCTTTTAAGCAGTCTATGCCTTTGAAATAAAAGTCGTCTATTTGGTCCTCAAATCAAGCCTCTGTAGCAGCCTTGAGCTCATCAGCTTCCCGAAATCTCGTTCCTCGCAAGTGGGACTTCAAATTTCAAAACAGATAATAATCACTTGGGGCCAGGTCTGGACTATATGGCGGGTGATTTAACTATTCGAACTTGCACTCACAAATAGCCGCATGCAACTCTGGACTTGTGCACAGGGGATTTAACATGCACAAGAAGGACACCAGCAACTAGCTATCCCCTTAATTTTTCTTTAATAGCAACCCTTAATTGTTTAATGACATTGGCATAGTATTCTCCTGTAATTGAAGTACCAGCAGGCTTGTAATCTATCAATATAATCCCTTTGGAGTCCCAAAACACCATGGCCATTACCTTGCTGGCTGATGGTTGGGTACGTAATTTCTTAGGTGGGGGTGAGCCAGGGTGCTTCCATTGCATGAACTCTTTTTTAGTATCTGGGTCCCAGTGGTGAAGCCAAGTTTCATCTCCTGTTACAAGACGAGTGTGAAAGTCTTCTGGATTGGCATTGTACACTTCCAGAAGTTCTTGACTTGACTCCACCCTTTGCTGACGATCTTGCATGTTCAGGTTTCTGGATACCCACCTGGCAGATACTTTTGACATGCCTAAATGTTCATGGATTATAGTGTAAACACTTCCATTAGAAATACCACATTCTGAAGCAAGTTCGTCAACTTTGATTCGGCGATTGTTTAGCACAAGTCTCTCAACACGGTCGATCATCTCCTGGCTGATGACATCAGTAGGGCGACCTGGCCTTGGGTCATCTTCTAAGGAGTCTCACCCACGTTTAAATTCTGCTGACCACTTTGCCACCGTGGAATACTTTGGGCTACTATCACCATACACATCAGCCATGCGCCAATGGATTTCTTTGGCCTTTGCACCCTCCTTAGTGAGGAACTTTATGACTACTCTGAACTCAATATTCTGACTTTCCATTTTTGCCTATGGGTATAGGTTTTCAAACAAAAAGTAACAGCAAAAAATGTAAGTGTTGACTAAACGGCTGTTATCATTCAACTGGCAAAGGTTTACACTGCACAAAAATGAAAAAAAAAAAAAATCTTGAATTATACAGAAAAATACCGAGTTCTACGAACTTATTGAACTACCCTCGTAAGTAAGACCTCTCCAATTCATCTTAAGCATTTCGGAATACAGCATTTTTAGCCAAGATTTGCATGTAAAGAACCCAATACTATTAAAATCAGCTTTAACATCTATTGTTTGTGAAGCGCAGACCAAGCTTTTTGTGAAAGCTTATACTTGTAAAATAATACAGTTGGCATTTGCATTGACAATGTATTATGATAACATTACGAAAACATGCCTATTCAAATATACTGAAAATTTTACCACCCAAAACTGAGAATTTTGAGATAAAAAAAAATCCGATATTTTTCATGTTTCTACTCGAAACATAGATTGTGGGTACTCGTCAGAACCTCGACGAGGCGGTTCTAATGAGTACCCACAATCTATGTGTTTTAGCAGAAATACGAAAAATAATGTAGACCCCAGTAAACCCCAGTTTTACTACATAAAGGTGGGGTTTAAAGGGGTCAAAATTATATAGGCATGTTTTCGTGATGAATAATGCTGAATGAAAGTTAAAGAAAATATCCTGGCGCCCAAGATCTGAACAAACCTTTTCAAACCGGGTCCTTGCAGAAAAGCAGACACCCAGTGAAGAAGGAAGAGACTATTTGTACATTTATCGGGTCTAAGAAAATCCGCGCAGACTGTGGTAAAACGCTTAAAAGATCGAACATAACTTAATATGTATACAAAAGTGCAAGATTAAAAAAAAGTCTGATTTAGCCTTTCGGCGCCTGTGTCGGAAAAGTATTTTAGATGCTAGAAGGCAGATTGATGTGTCTGAAGTAATATATATTTATATATATATATATATATATATATATATATATATATATATATATATATATATATATATATATATATATAAATATATATATATATATATATATATATATATATATATATATATATATATATATATATAAATATATATATATATATATATATATATATATATATATATATATATATATATATATATATATATATATATATATATATATATATAATTGGGTTGAGGGTTCATTCTGATTAGATTGGTGATGAACATTATTTTGAAGGGTTGATTCTGATTAGATTGGTGATGAACATTATTTTGAAAAAAATATTTGTTAGTTTTTTTGTTTTTTTTTAATCGAAACGCCTAAGAAAACGCTTTTAGGATACTTTCTGTTTGTATAACTATTGATGCCTTGATCAATATCATTGACAAACCTCTGCGTGACAAATCCAGCAATTTGACGTGTTCCCAGCGAAGACTCAGATCAGCTTTCCATTCATACATTTTGTAGTACCCAATTATTCTGTTATCGGACAGTGCAGGCTGACCGGGGTATTCGCTGTCCGCACATAACCAAGAACTCGTTTTCGCATGGAGCGGCACAAATTACATTGTACCACAATGCGTATAGTGAGAACGCGACAATTGTATTTAGCGACTTCTTTTATTAATCAATCACAATTTTCATTATTTTCTATTGACAACTGATTGCTATATAATATTGTGTAAAATCGTGCTGTGACCAAAATTGGCTGTATTAAGTTTTCTCGCAAGGGAAACTGACATTTTTGCATTATCCAAATAATGAAACAATGTATAAATCTGTGTATACACTGAAAATTCTTCCCTACTGCACTGGACAATACAAGAACATCATAGACTGAATAAGATATGTAGTGAACCTTCAGCTCAGAAGGCGCGAATGTAGAAGCTGGATAAGCATATAAAAAATTGTGGTTTTCTCGTGGAGTGTTTCTGTGTCAAGAAAAATTCACAACATATATGCGCCGTGCCATGCGAAAACATATGCTGACAGTGAAGGCCCAAAACAGCCTGCGCATCCACACAGTCTAATCAGGACCTTCGCTTACCGCTCAAAGAATCATTGGTTACTGCAGAATGGCAGAATTGAGTGCGAATTCCCTGATGAGACGTTGCGCATGCACTGGATAATCTGTATCTGTGCATTTTGCGTATGTTCGAAGGCACTTTTTCACTTGACGCGGCCCATATATGAAAATCAATTATAAACGACAAAGGATTGGTGTCGCGTTATTACATTAAGGGCACTTGGTACATCTAGTAAAATTTCGGCCATATTGCAAGGATAACCTATGACCATCACGAAAACATACCTATATAGTTTTGACCCCCTTAAACCCCGCTTTTATATAGTAAAACTGGTGTTTACAGGGGTATAAATTATTTTTCTTATTTCTGCTCAAAAACATAGATTGTGGGTACTCGTTAGAATCGTTATGGTTGCAATTTATACAGAATTCGAATAAAGCAGAGATTTTTATAAAAGGCCATTTACATGCTTAACAAACGAATACATTTGTTATCGTACATATGTTTATAAATAAAGTCTATAAACAAACAGCTTAATGCAGGTCTCTATGTCATTTACAACATACTTTTTCCGACATTTCCTGTACAACATGTAGCTGACAAGCCAATCCCACATGCTAATTTCATTACAACACAGATTTTAATACAATATGGAACCAGGCAAACTAACTGTGTATGACAGCACAAGCGTGCGAAAGTTTAAAATGAAAGTCACTAGGAGTGACAGACAGATAAACTAGTAAATATCGTGTGAAGTAAAGTTTTCAAATGTTAACAACAGAGATCCCAGCTAGCGTTTTATATAATAAATCTATAGCAGACCATTATCGGCCCGTCAGCTACCCTGACGGGTCGATCACGGCCGCTATAGATTTATGTAGAATGCTTACTGGGATCTAGATATTTCTCACATTTCAATGTCCTTTCAGTTTTCGCTATAATACTTGTGCTGTAAGATTGAAAGATTGAAACTGATTGTATAAGTGTTTTCCACAGAAAAGCGTCGTATTGAATTTCTGTTGTTTTTTTTTCCGCGCAATATACAGTAAACTTCCACTATCAAAACCACGCAAAAATCCCAGTAAGCGTTCTTTATAAACACACACACACACACACACACACACACACACACACACACACACACACATATGTTTTCATTTTTGTAGTCTCTCGTCTAATAAAGAGGTCTCTAAAAGGAACGAATTTGCTCACTTTGGGAACAAATTACTCTCTTTTATTGTAGACCCCATTTCAGAAGGGGCTTGGTTTGCAGAAAAGCAGAACGGAAGTCACAAAAAGTATTTTCCCTTGGCAGAAATAGAGGAAAATCCATAGTTTGTATCGTGGTCCCTCAAGTAAATGGTTGCTTTTTTTTCTCACAGTTTTATTGTACCTAACCTAATGAGAAACCTCCTTTCCTTCAAAATGCAGCGGACCCGCCCCACACCCACACCCACACCCACCCCGCCCTCAAAACTCAAACAGGCATCTCTGAGCCACAATTACCCCAAAACACATTTGACAAAGTACAGAAACCCTTAATATAAAATGATGTCCAACGTATACGGATGTTATGTATTGTCTACATATGATTTTTCTACACTGTATACTACGTTACCTCATCATCTTATAAAAGATAAACTTATTGATTTAATTAACCGAACGTTTATTCGGGAGAATACCCAATATTTGGCTTGCAACGAAGAATGTGCTTTTTTGACTTCTGATGTACATGTATACAATAATCACAATTTATGGTCGTGTCAAAAAGTCTGTAATGCCCTTTTGGATATTTTTATTAGATTTAGAACTAAACTTTATAGGCAAACTATTGGTATTCCGATGGGAACTAATTGTGCTCCTCTTGTTGCAGATTTGATTCTTTTTTGTTATGAGAGAGATTTCATGAAGTCTCTCTCACGTGAAAATCAGGCTGACATTATTGAGGCTTTCAATTCAAGATACCTTGATGCTTTTTAAATATTGACAAATTTACTTTGACCAAATGGTGGACCGCATATACCCTACAGAACTCCATTTAAATAAAGCAAATTCTTCCGATACCGAGGCACCTTTTTTGGATTTGAATCTACGTATATCTAATGGTACAGTTTCCACCAAAATTTATGATAAACGGGACGATTTTGATTTTGATATAGTCAATTTCCCTTTTCTGGATGGCGATGTCCCCCGGCGTACTTCTTATGTGGTATACATATCTCAACTTATTAGAATCGCCAGAGCTTCTTCAAATCATAGTGACTTTAACTACCGTAATAAAGCCCTTACTGCCAAACTTTTTAGGCAGGGCTATCGTTATTTTAAACTTCGTCAGGCTTTTTCGAAATTTTATCGCAGACACAGTGCTTTGGTAGAAAAATATAGCGTCAGTCTGAAAACACTTCTGCAACAAGATATATCGGAACCAGAATTTTATGGTAACTTAGTGTAAAGATTTTGAAACCCTGTCGGAAAATCTAACTTTTCGGAGCAATTCAGAAAACTTATTAATCGTTATAAAAGAATTTACTATAGCCTGGATATTATGCGGCAGACTGCATGCCTAGTTGTCAACCCAATCATTGTTGATGGCTGTGCTTCACTCTTTCATTGCACGACGGCGGTTCGGGCCTCAGACTCAATGACGACCTCTTCGTAAAACTTAAACCAGTGGGTTGGGGCTTGACGATTTGTCTTTGGCTTGGCCCACCGTGGTTCAACTATTGGTTTTCATTTACTCTGGCATACAGTAGAATTAGCCATGAGTACTCGTCTTTGTTTATTATAGTGATTAATTGAATTTTATGTTTTCGCTTTGATGCACTGAGTAAGTTGGGAGCCTTTATGCGAACTGAATTTTTATGTATTTCTGTATTAAGAATAGCATCGGGACCCAGGGTGAAGTTGATTAGCTGTAAAAGTGCTTAAACCCACCCCGCCCCACTGTGGTTTACTCTACTGACCGTTCTAAGGCGATGGTCCCGGTATTAGTCTTACTCTTTGTTGCTTTGTGGTTTATTCTACGAGGCGATTTGTTTTATGTCTTATCTTGTGCCATTTTGTTCTTGCGTTTTCAGTCCTTTTAGCATTGCGATTACCACGCTTGGGGAAACGAGAGCTAATCTTAGTGCTTTTCGTACGTTTGTTCGATTTGTGTTTGTTTGGATTTGTCGATTTTTCGAAGTAAATTCTTCCAGTAGCAGTAAACTGCCAATTTTGTAAAACAAAAAAAAAACAAACAAACAAACAAGAAAACAAAAACAAAAAAACTTTAAAGAGGTTTTCATGTTTTTGTCAAATTTGACCTGTGACCTTCACTTTAAAGTCACTGCTTCTGAAACCCTTGTCAAATTATGTCCCAATATAGGAACGCTAGGCCACGGTTCGAAGTTAACTCCTCCAACAGCATCAAAATACCAGCTCGCAAAAGAAGTTCATTAAATCTGACCAGTGGCATTACCCTTGAGGTCGAGGGTCGTGTGTTGCAGCCCTAATGAAAAATGTCCCAAGTATAATAGGAATTTGATATACAACGCTTGAAGTAATTCCCTTTAAAAGCTTTAAAATGCCATCCATGATAAAACCCTTTTTAGGACAGCACCACGGCTACAAAATGTAGGTTTCACTTTTGTTTTCTAAAAAAAGCTCGCTAGTAAAGAAATTTAGGGTAGCGATATTGTAATACTAACGGACCGAAAGAGTACAAAATGCAAACGCTTTCAGCAAATCAGCTTGTTAAAACGGTTGCGACAGTACATGTGCGCCCAGCGAAGATTCAGATTAGCCTTGCATTCACGCATTCTGATCAGACTCTTCACTGGCCGCATGCAAAGTTTCTCCATGCAAACAACGAAGACTCTGATCAGACTGCACGGATGCGCAGGCTGATCTGAATATTCATTGGATGTATATGTCAAAATGTACGTTTTCTCACGCAACAGCTTCAATGGATGTCATGGCAATGTTTCTTTTCGACTTCATTTAATGTTAGGCTTCTTTTGTTTAACTCTTTCAGTGCCACAGGCGATAATAATAGGCTTTTGCAAACAGCATAGATCCAGATGAGACGGCTCAATGAGCCGTCTCATCTGGATCTACGCTGTTTGACATTCAGTCTTTCAACTTTACATATAAACGTCTTTCCAAACGATAGTTTGTTAGAATAAAAAAGCAGACGACTTTGTCTGAAATTTGGCGCCAAAAGAGTTAAGGAAATAAATATATATCATTTTTTTTCAGAATGCTTCCTTCTTTACTATCGCATTTACATGTACCCTTTGCATTCGGACAGATAGGGCTAGGAGAAAAAAAGAAAAGAAAAACATGTCGTCGGATCAGGGTTTATACAGTTTGCCACTCACCAACAATCCTTTAGATACATCACCAGGTGTGTATAAGGACATACAGTCGAACCTCGTTATCTCAAACTCGCTTATTTCGAATTACCGCTTATCTCGAAGTGAAAATCTGGTCCCTTGTTTAACAAGAAACTATGACAACAGGTAACAAAATAATGTGGAAAAGAGGAGAAATATATATATATATAACTTTAGGAGTCAAATTACATATTCATTTGTTAAATGTGGTTGTTCAATTTATTGTTTTCCTCACTCTCACAACTCTGATATGTCGAAGTACGGATATCTCGAAGTGTTTCAGTGAGTCCCTTGGAATTCGAGATAACGGGAGTTGACTGTAGTTACGTTTAAGGACAAGTATTAAGAGGAGTTAACCCATTTTATTCCTAACGTTCTATAAAAGGGGATATTAACGAACAGCTAGAACCCAGATCACACTCTACATTTTATGCATTAAATACAGGAATTGCTATCAAGTATGATAATAAACAAGAGGTCCAAGATGGCCCTGTATCGCTCACTTGATTAACAGACACATTGGAGTCAATTGGTCTTTCGGTTCAAGAGAAGCAGTTCAATATAGATTTTCAAGATGGTGGACATCTTGGATTTCCAATCAGGACGATTTTATCTAGTTTTGATCTACAAATCACCTCGATACTTTCAATGACGTTTCGGGTCAATTGCTCTTTTGGTTCAGGATAAAAGTTCAAAATAGATTTTCAACATGGCTGCTAGGGCGACCGTCTTGGGTCTGATCAAAATTATTCAGCTATTTTTGGTCTACAAGTCACTCCGATACTTCCTATCAAGTTTCGAGTCAATGGGCCTTCCTATTTAGGAGAAGTTCAAAATAGATTTTCAAGATGACAACTGTGCCGGCCATCTGGTATTTTCCGATCGGAACGATATTAGCTATTTTTATCTATAAATCACCCTGATGCTTTCTACATGTACCAAGTTTTGAGTCAGTTGACCTTTTGGTTCAGGGGAAGAAACGCAAAATAGATTTCCAAGATAGCGGCCATGAGGGCCATCTTGGATTTCAGATCGGAATGATTTTAGCTATCTTTTTTTATCTACCAGTCAACCTGATGCTTCCTACCAAGTTTCGAGTCAACATGGCTGCTAGGGCGACCTTTCGGTTCAGGAGAAGAAGCGAAAAAGTAGATTTTCAACATGATGGCCATGGCGGCAATATTTGATCAGCAAGTAACCCCGATGCAGAAGGCTTCCTACCAAGTTTCAAGTCAGTTGGCCTTTCGGTTCAAGAGAAGAAGAAAAAAAAAGATAGATTTTTAAGATGGCGGCCATGGCGGCCATCTCGGATTTTTTATCGGAACGATTTTAGATTATTTTATCCACAAGTCATTCCTATCAAGTTTTAAGTCAATTGGCCTTTCGGTTCAGGAATAGAAGCGAAAAACAGATTTTTCAAGTTGGCGGCCATGGCGGCCATTTTTGATTTTAGATCCAAACGATTTTAGCATTTTCATGAACAACAAGTCACCTCTTATGCTTCCTACCAAGTTTCAAGCCAATTGGCCTTTCAGTTCAGGAGAAGAAGCGAAAAATAGATTTTCAAGAAGGCAGCCGCGGCGGCCGTCTTGGATTTCCGATCGTGAACGACTTTAGCTATCTACAAGTCACCCCGATGCTTCCTACCAAGTTTCAAGTCGGTTAGCTTTTCGGTTCAGGAGAAGAAATAAAAAAAAAAAAAAAAAAAAACAAAAAAAAACGGCCATCTCCGATTTCCGATCGGCACGATTTTACCTATTTTTGATTTACAAGTCACCCCTATGCTTCCTATAAAGTTTCAAGTCAAGTGGCCTTTCGGTTTAGGAGAAGAAGCAAAAGATAGATTTTCAGGTTGTCGGCCACGGAGGCCATCTTGGATTTCCGATCGTGAATAATGTTAGCTATTTTTGATCTAAAAGTCACTCCAATGCTTTCTACCATGTTTCAAGTCATTGGACTTTCGGTTCAGGAGGAGAAGCGAAAAGTAAATTTTCAAGATGGCGTTCATGGCGGCCATCTTGGATTTCTGATCAGAACAATTAAGCTATTTTTAATCTACAAATCATCACGATGCAGCCTTCCAAGTTTTAAGTCATTGGCCTTTCGGTCAGGAAGAAGAAACGAAAAATAGAATTTCAAGATGGCCACCATGGCAGCCATCTTGGATTTCCGATCGGAAGAATTTTAGCTATTTTTAATCTACAAGTCACCCTGACGCTTCCTACTGTTTCAGTCAGTTGGTCTTTCGATTCAGGAAAAGAAGCGAAAAATAAATTTTCAAGATGGCCACCGTCGGAATAATTTTAACTGTTTTGATCTACCAGTGACCACAATGCTTCCTACTCAAGTTCGAGTCAGTTGGCCTTTTGGTTCATGAGAAGAAGTGAAAAAATAGATTTTCAAGATGGCCGCCCTGCTTGGGCCATGAAGAAACTGGTGCAGAATCCGGATCCCTTAAATTTTCTAATATTGCTTCAGCCGAAAACTGCATCATCATACATGTTAAACGATAAACGGAACTTATGTTACTATGACGCCAACGTCATTTATCAATTTCAACGGACGTTCCGGTGATTATTAACATCATAAATAACGTTCCGATGTTCCGTGACACCATAATATAGTATGCAATTCCCGTGACGGCTAAACTGATTACCCATGACAACCTAATATGATATGGACCCCGTGACCGCCCGTGACGGCTAAACTGATTACCCGTGATATTGCCGTAACAGTATTAATAAAACCAGTGACAACCCGTGACAATACCGTCACGGACATTATGACCTTCACGAGTTTTAGTACATCTGAAAAAAATATAGACATTATTAAATAAAACTTACGGATAGAATGAACCATGCAGACCCATGTCCTTAAGTAATTAACCTAATAGACACAATTAAGAGAAATTTGTACACTTTCAGGGGTAGCAACTTTGCCAAAATGTTTTACTTCTTTCTGAAAAGGATTCCGCTCTAAAAGGAAAGAATTTGCTGCCACAGAGGGCACATTCTATCCTTTTAGAGTAGACACCTTTTCTGAAGTGGCCTCGTGTGTGTGGCAAAGCAAACAGGAAGTCGCAAATGTTGTCTCCTTAGCGGACAACTACCGAGTATATCAAGTCCCTTTAACCCTTGTCATGCTGAATAAATGAAGATGCCAAGCCCACTTCGAATTTCCAGCCAATCAGATTGCTTTATCAGGGTTTTTGATAGAAATTCACATATTTAATGACAGTCAGATCCAGATCAGTTCAGAAGCCAACTGATCTAGATCTACACCGTTTGCTAAGACAGGGCATGTCGTGTTCAGCAAGAGAAGGGTTAAATAGCATAATAATGAATAGGTCAAGCCGACATGTCAATTCGGTGTGTCTGTACATAGAAAAATGTACACAGTATTGCATATGAGCCGCAACGTCAGAAAATGTGCCTTCGAATATGTGCGCCCAGAGAAGATTCAGATCATCCTGAGCATTCGCTCAGTTTGACCAGAATCGTCACTGGGCGTATTATGGATAGCCAAGGACGCAACTTTTATTTCATGCGGACAAAGAAGACTCTAATCAGACTGCGCGGATGCGCAGGCTGATTTTAGTTTTCATTGGGCGCACACTTATGATGTCAGAAGGTACATTTTCGTCATTTGCGGCTCAAATTGGAACAATTTACTTGACAGGCTTCTGTTTTGTAACAGATTTGCAACAGTATACCACGGTATTATTGGCAGGTGTTTAGTGGTAATTATCTAAATGGAATCATGTTTAATATTTATAAAATGATTTAAAATTATTATCGCATGCTGTATAAAATTCAATTCATTTTTCTTAAGATTATTTACATTAACTTAGTGTATACACTTATATATTTTATTACAAAACGAGATTAGCTATCGATATAAATTATTGACCCACTTCAGCATTGGAAAGTTAAATCTGTTTGGAAAGCCACTACTGTCATATTTATTACTGATTGCCGGCCTCGGTGGCTCGGTTGGATGCGCCGTCCGACTGGAGACCAGGAGGTCGCGGGTTCAACCCCCGCCGAGGTCGGCAACATTCTTTCGTGGAGATTGATCATGAAATATTTTCTACGGTCATTCTCTCCCTTCCGCTGATTCAAGAAGGGCAGTTGTCAGTTTCTGGCGAAGGAATGTGCACAATACTGGTTAACCGCTTAGAGGACTAAGCCTGCCCAGTAAACGTGTGGTTAGGTAAACTGGCCGCGCTCGACATGACCCCATTGGGTTGACTGGGCCGTAAAACCTCAACACAAACAAATTTATTACTGATTCATCGCAGCCAAGTACAGTTCCACTTATAAACTGTTATTGTCCATTAGTTGTACAAGCTGAAGGGTCAGTAACGTTGTGGTATTCCGCAACCTGATTTAAGGTGATCGAAATGTCTACGAGATCCTAAAATGCAAAATAAAAAAAAAAAATAAATAAATAAATAAATAAAATAAAATAAAAAAGGATAGAAGATGTCCAGGAGGTGCCACAATCACAGAACACAGCCCACCAATGACACCAAGAGGAAGACCAAACACACCAATACAGACAGTACACAAGCCACAAACCAAACAAAAGTAAAGCAGTCAGCTCCCGCTTCTCCAACGAGGTGATCACAATGTTAGATTGGAGCCATCAAGCACAACAATAAGGAAACAGACAGGGCAAAAAAAAAATGGAAAAAAGAGCAGTCACAAAACCATACAAAGAAAACAAAAAACAACACAAGGTTGACCGATTTGGAACGGTCAGTAGTTAAAACTACCGGGGATTTAAATCGATTATACTAGTAACATTATCTTTATCTTAGGTTAAAATGCTTTAAAACTTACAAAACGATTGTTCCGTTCATATAGATGCTTACTAATTAAATAAAGTGAAACATCACAGAAAGATATATATACATAAATCAGTGTGATGAAACAAGTATGAGGGTTCGTGACAAACACCACAGACACTGACAGCCTGAAGTAAAACAAATCACTGTGCGAAACACGAAGGGCCCGAACAAAGACACAATATCAGACATCAGCCCTCTAAGAAAACGTTTGTTGGCACCGTCATAGAGTCTCAGACCCGACCCCGCCGTCGCGCAATAAAAGATGAATGCATAAATATCAAGCATCATTGGGTTAAAAACTAAGCATTCAGTTTGTTGCACAGTATCCATGTTATACCCCATCCTTTCATAATGGCTGACATTTAAATTCTTTTAATTATATCAACTTTACATATTAAGCAAATGTATTTAAAGTATATGATTGAAGAATTTCCTGTCGTTTGTATGAAAGAATGTGTTGCATTTTTAGTTTATGTAACCAAATGAATTGTATGTTTACGTTTGAAGGTTTTCCCGTCATTTATATAATGTTAAATGAAAATGCTGTACTTTTGTTTCTACAAATAACAGGAAACTCTTCAATCATATAACTACAATAATAAAAGAACATTTTTGTATATATCTACAATAATAAAAGAACATTTTGGGTTTATATTAGCAAGCGTTTGGTATGTATATGATTGTAGATTTTCCTTCCATTTGTATTAATAAAAGTGCTGTATTCATAATTTGTATGACTGAAGCTTTTCCTGTCATTTGTATTTAGCAAAAGTGCTGCATTTTTGTTTGTATAATTGAAGGTTTTCCTGTCATTTGTATTAATAGAAGTGTTGTATTTTTAGTTTGTATAAGCAAGGGCGTTGTATGTATATGATTGAAGGTTTTCTTCCATTTGTATATTAAACAAAAGTACGTCATGTATAGCTTGTAAGCAAATGTATTGTATATCTTCCTTGCATTTGTACATAGATAAACAATATGGCTGCATTTTAGTTTGCATAATCAAACATGGTGTATTTAATTGAAGGTTTACTAGTCATGTGTATATTAGCAAGCGCATACAGGTTTGTCTGTCATTTGTATAAACAAAAGTATCGCCTATTTAGCTTGCATAAGCAAATGCATTGTATGTGTATCACTTTTTTCTGTGCATTATGCGTTAGTGTAATGTTTGCTGCTGAACGTTCTAAGGCGTTGTTTCTGGTATTGGTTCTTCTTTGTTTGTTGCAGTGTGGCTGCTCGTGGCTGAGCGTTTTTCATCCTTTGTCCTGTTCATTATCTTATTGTTGTGTTTAGTGGATTCTGTCTAGAAGTTTGATCACCTTGTTCGGGAAGAGGAAGCTGGTTGCTTTGCTTTTATTTTCTTTTCTGTGGTCTGTGACTTATGTACTGTCTGACATGGCTTGCTCTTCCTTGGTAGGCTATGATGTGTTATTATGGCTATTGTTAACTATTTATACTTTCGTTGTATAATCAAACATATTGTATATGAATTGAGTGTCATTCGTTTAATGCCCACATTTTGAATGTTTGCATGATTAAAGTTGTATTTTACTTTCATTTCTATCAGACATATTTGTATCTCAGTATTAGCAAACGTACAGTATGTATATGTTTGATGCTTTAGTTTCATTAGTATAAGCAGTGATAGCGGTAAAATCAACTTACACATGCCCCTTGGTCAAGGTCCTCACTGTTCAACACTCAGATGTTGTTTGTACGCAAATAAGGGCGAGTAGGCTTTACGGCATCTGGTTAACCCTTACTGTGCTAATCACATCTGTAGCAAATATTCATTTGCATTTCAGAGAAAATAAGGATTGGCATTTCATGTGGGCGTTGCAACTAGGGTTCACTGCAGTTGAGTCTGCTTTCGTTTGTATCAGACAAGTAATTGTAAATTAAAACGTGTTGCAAGCATATGTTTGACTGCTTTATTTTTATTTATATAAGCAAATGTAATGTGCATTTATGTTCGATAGCATTTATTTCCTTTGTATACGCTAACGTATTGAACGTATATGGTTGAGTATTTGTTTTCTTTACTTTCGTTTTTGATTTTGTGCAGGCATTGAATGTGTGTGTTTGATTAAATGGTGGACTGTTTGTTCTTTCGTATTAATAATAGCAATCTATAAGTGTTTTGGTTGCCTTTTTCTTTCCTTGCTTTCATTTGTATCAGACAAATTATTCTGTCTGTGTACAATTTAACGTATTGAATTGTTTTATTTTCGATTGTATGAGCAAATGTAATTTCCTTTGTATGTGCTAAAATATTGAACGTATATGTTTTCTTTGTTTTATATGTATATGTAAAAGCATTAATAATATACGCCTACGTTTGATTGTGTAATGATTAACTGCTTGTACAGTCAACCCTCTTTATACCGATACTCGATACAATGACAAAATTCGTTAAAATGACAATTTGAATGTCTGAAAACCTTCGCTCAAGAAGTGACAGTTAATGAGAAATTATGCAAGAATATTGCATTAAAACTTCAAGCAACATATGTTTCCGATATTTGTTAGAATCGCCCCACTGAGGCAAATCTAAAAATATGAAAAATATATGTTCTGTGAGGAAATAATAATAAAACAAGGTCTTTTTTACACATCATTCTGTCCATTAAGGATTCTTTACAACAACAAATTCATTTTAATGACATCTTTGGGAACAAAGGCTGCTGTTGTGATGAGGGCTCACAGTACTTTCCTCAACAGTTTCGCAGAGGTGATCTACATGTATGTGTGTGTTTGATTGCTATTTTCTTTCATTATACAAGGAAACATGTACGTACATTAATATATACCACTGCACCCAATATTTAGTGGACTGGGCGACCTAGTGGTTATAGTGCTCCTGACTTGCCTGCCAAAAGCCGTGGGTTCGAATCCAGCTCAGGTCGAGGACATTTTCAGATTATCAGTATACCTAGCTAATACTAGACGTGCCCTGGGTTGAGCATAAAGTGAGCCGGGAGGCGCTTGGTGATCCATGAAATCTAGGCTTGTACAAACGTGTGTACAAAACACAACTAGCGTTGTTCCATGTGCTTCGGATGCCTGGTAGCGTTACAAACTTTCACAACACTACCCAACAAACCTTTAAGAGACCAGTGAATGCCTTGATCAGCCTGCGCATGCGCTTAGGCTGCTCTGGGCCTTCGCTGTTTGCATATAACACAAACATACATCCCTGCATGCCGCGGCTGATTTTTATACATAAAAAACAAAACATTTTATCCGATTCTTCCTTTTTAATCATAATTTAAACACGTCAGTCCACAAAACAACATTTAGCACCTATTCCAAACATTACAGTTGTGACAAATAGAACAATAACTTATCAGTGTGCAGCTGATGCATACGTGATGAATAACATCTATAAAGACTGCTTTTGGAAACAAAGAATACATAAAAGGATGAAAAGCGAGTCTATTTGCATTTAAATAATAGCTGAATGACAAACAGTATAAACACTGACCAAACTGCTCATTTAATTTGCCATGTATCTTCAAGGTTTGCCCAGGTATGGGCACATACCATTTATGACGCATGGTACAGACACGGACAGTAGAACTGGGCTAAAAATGCCGTTCTCAAAGCAGTCTTCAGATGTTCAGGTAGATGCATGTAGGTGGATATACCTCAGGGCTTTCCGCCATTCTGATGCGGGTGAGAGAGGGAGACCTTCCAAACATTTGGGGCTACATTGTACTCTTTTAGAAATGAGTCTGCTCCCAAAGAGACAATATTTCTTCTTTTTAGAGCATCCACGACATTAAGGGAGGCAAACATGTCCACGACAGTGTTACATGTACATCCACTGGAAGTGTATATGTACCTCAGGGTTTTCCGCCATTTTGATGCGGGAGAGAGAATGAGACCTTCCAAACATTGGGGCTACATTGTACTCTTTTAGAAATGAATCTGCTCCCAAAAGAGACAATGTTTCTTCTTTTAGATCATCCACGACGTTAAGGGAGGCAAACATATCCACGACAGTGTTACATGTACATCCACTGGAGGTGTACATGTACCTCAGGGTTTTCCGCCATTTTGATGCGGGAGAGAGGGGGGTGACCTTCCAAACATTGGGTCTACACTGTACTCTTTAAGAAATGAGTCTGCTCCCAAAGAGACAATGTTTCTTCTTTTTAGAGCATCCACGACGTTAAGGGAGGCAAACATATCCAAGGCAGTGTTACATGTACATCCACTGGAGGTGTATCCATTCCACAAAAAGTGTATTGATGATTAAGGGGACTGGATACAACTAGTAAGATTTTCGTCATTTCTGCCATGGGAGACAACTTTTTTTTTTTATTTCCTGTTTGCTTTATTGTACGCCAAGCCCCTTGGAAAGTCCCTTTGGAAAGGGCTCTACTCTATCCCTCTGGGAGCAAATTCTTTCCTTATAGAATAGAGCCCTATTCAGGAGGAAGCAATAAAACATTTTGAAGTAGTTATCTCCCTTGAAAGTGCATCGATTCCCCTTAAAGGAAAATTCTGATGATTTGATCATTTAAATCGCAACAATTATTTTGCTGATTCGCGTACTTACTACCCACCCCTCCCACGGACATGAGATAAGTTATAGTTCCGCTTGTCACACCGCATATATCGATTGTCATGTGGCTATTAACAATTCTATCAATCAAAATGATTGTAGTCTTTCATACATGTCTAATACAAACATATATTTCAATACCGTATAACAATAAACGTGAAAAACAACTGAATAACAACGTAGAGGGGCGGATCAAGATTGTTTCCTTGGGGTGGGGGAGAGGGGGGTGAGGTCGATTTTGATCAAATTACCGTACTTACATTTCTATTTTGGACAGACAGGCATTAGCAAACAGTGTAGACCCAGATCAGACGTATGCGGCGTCTGATCAGGGCCTACACTGTTTGCCAATCATCTAGCAATCATACACACATTCACAGGTAGTAAAATGGATCTGTTGAAGAGAAGTATAAGGTAAAGAATATGGGGTGTGAATAGTTAGGGTAAATACAGTATCCAAAATTTATCAACTTTATCCAAAATTTCCCATGAAAATGCAATTTTGAGTCAAAAGGGGCTCGACGAAACCCCCCTAACTCCCTCTTAATCCGCTCCTGACATACACGTGACTGAATGACACATGATTCTGATTGTCTGGCAAGACTACATGTATGCAAACAAACAATTCACCTTTCGGTGAGTAGATACAGCTGACTTTTTTTTAAAAAAAAAGAAGAAAGAAAAAACAAATGATGCGCAACGCAAGAAAAAGGCCCGCATACAATTTGCGGGCAACATAGGTCCAGATCAGCATGCGCATCCGTGCAGTCTGAAATGAGCATTATCTGTTCATCGACATATACAACTGCATCCATTCATTCTTGAAGCGGACAATGAAGGTCCTGATCAGCCTGCGCTTATGCGCAGGCTGATATGGGCCTGTGTTGTCCGCAAATTACATGAAGGCCCTTTTCGTATCAAAAAATAATGAAAACGGTAGTTAAGTGAACCAGCCTGTACCATAACTCAACTTGAAAGGGTCAACGGTCTTTTAAAATTGGGGAAAGACCCATAGCTAAGCACATTCCACAAGTTCCCACATACGGATGCACAGCCCTCTGTAGACTGGTTCCAGTCTCCAGTGACTAAATATTTTATCATAATCCTATTTGATAATCCACTAAAATAAAACCAAAAAAAATATCACGACTATAAAGGCTGGTCAGTGAACAGCCTTTTATAGTCATGATATTATTTTGGCTTTATTTTTGTGGATTATTAAACAGATTATAAGAAGAAGAAAAAAAACAAAAACAGTTAGTCACTGGAGACTGGAGCCAGTCTAAGCCCCCCCCCCCCACCCCCCCACCTGCGCTAATGCTGCGCAGGTTCCACATGTCAGAAAAAAAAAGATACTTGATCATTTTACTACAGAAACTGTATAACAGACGCATACATCGTCGCAACAACATCTTTCCGACGTCTCTGTGACGCAAGGTTTTCAAGGTCCCTACCTAACGACACAAAACGTTTTAACGTTGATTCAACGTATAAAGAACGTTGTTGCAGCACTGTGTGCCTGATAGGTTCATACAAGTATAAGTAGTGTCCGTAACCATTCAAAAATAATGGACAGTTTAGGACAAATTATATCATTTTACATTCTGTAGTGACCAGCCTTTATAGTCATGGTATTATTTTGGTTTTATTTTAGTGGATTATCAAACAGGATTACACCAAAATATATTTAGTCACTGGAGACTGGAGCCAGTCTAGGGGATCGGCAATTATAAGGAGTCCACAAGATGATTTGACTGGTTCAACCGCAACATTTATCTTATCGATTCGCATTACATACTAGTGTTCTATTTCAAATCAACATCGAGAAAGCTCAGCAGAAAATACAGCAAAATCAGTTGTACAAAGTACTCTGAAATGTACATGTACAAGACGTACATTACGAAAACACGCCTATTCAAGTATACTGAAATTTTCTCCACCAAAAAACTGAAAGTTTTCAGTTAAAAATTCTAATATTTTTTCATATTTCTGCTCAAAACATAGATTGTGGGTACTCGTTAGGACCGCCTCGGCGAGGAGGTTCTAACGAGTACCCACAATACATGTTTTGAGCAGAAATAAGAAAAATAGTGTATACCCCTGTAAACCCCAGTTTTACTATATAAAAGTGGGGTTTAAGGGGGTCAGAATTATATAGGTATGTTTTCGTGATGTTTGATCTGAACACTGCATGGCGTTATGATAAGAAAGGTCTGTCTGGTGTATGCTGATCACCTATATGAAATGTATGCTTTAAAGCCATTACTCTAAATAAGATATTTTTAACCATAATATGTTGCCACTATTCTTAAATTCTTAATTCTTCAGGAAAACATATGTTATTGGTACTCAACAGAAGCGCCTCCGTAAGGCGCTTCTATTGAGTACCCACAACGTATGTTTTCCTGGAGAAATAAGAAAAACTATTTTCTTGTTACTCCTATTCTCTAGAGCAATGTAAGTCAAGGCATTTTCACAACATAATATGGGAAATAAAGACGATTTTGACTATCAAGCACATTAAGACAGATGTATGCAGTAAAAGCGTTATTAGAAGTAGCAACAATTTGTAAAGCTAGTTTAAGAACTAAAATAAAATTCTGAAAATATTCATAATCACGTAGATCCCCACAAACTTCTGATTTTCACTATATATTATGGGAGAACATGACGGTACACATTCGGCAGACCTATTAACGTAATGGAAAAGGTCGGATGAGTGCCGTCCCGTACTTTAGAATCCATTAGGTAGCTCTATAACTAAACCAAAATGCAAGTAAACAACTCAACAATTAAAAAAGTAACAACAAATATAAACCGCTGAGAAACCAATGTTCATAAATATTCATGATCGGGCTGTTTCCGGTTCCGGTGAACCGTTTACTCGTTCCATTCCTGTCGAATGTTCTTGTGCTTTGAGCCGAAGTTTATCTATGCTTGTTCTTCTAAAGTCCAAACTATCTTCCGACTCGGTGCTGCTGTATCGTGTTAATGGCGGGGTGCCTAGACCCGCGGCTGTTGCTGATAGTCCGTTTAAATTTGCCCCAAGATATAAACCAGGAACTCCTAACGAGCTGGCGTTCATGTTCAACATGTAATTCGAAAACATGCCGCCGAAATGTAGTTTTCCTTGAACATACTGTGCCGCGATATTGCTGATACCTCCCGGTGCCTGAGACAAAGACAGCATGGGATTCAAGCCTGTGAGATGAGGAACCCTGTTTGCCCAGAATGCTTCCATTGGAGAATGGTAGCCCATAGCAGTTGGTCCATGAACGGCCATTTCACCTATGGACAGTCCGGACTCTCCCTGGAGAAAGTTGGGGCTCTCTCGTCCTAGTACCTTTTCGCGCTTACGCCATTTGGCACGTCTGTTTTGAAACCATACCTGAAATATAAAGAATGAAAACCTTAACTCTTGTCATGCTGAATTATTATTATTAGCAGTAGTAGTAGTAGTAGCAGTAGTTGTTGTAGCAGTAGTAGTAGTAATAGTAGCAGTAGTAGGAGGAGTATCATTATTATTATCATTCAGAGAAAATAAGGCTTGGCATTACATGTAAATCGTCTGCAAGTTATTGTTATTACTATTATTATTATTATTATAATCATCATCATTAGTATTACTACTGTTACTATTATTGTTAATATCATTATTATTATTATTATTATTATTATTATTATTATTATTATATTGCTGTTGTTATGGTTGTTGTTGCTGTTATCATTCAAATAAATAAGACTTTGTATTTAATGCGAATCGTCTGGAAAAAAAAGGAAAAAGAACACGAATAAAAATGTCTGGTGTAGTTGTGATTAGCACTATAGGGGTTAAATACTTGCTCAGATAAATTCGCAGCAATTTATATGAATAGGCGCTCACAGCTGGGTGTGCACACATTTCAACATTTTTTCACCGTATTATACAAATTCCCAAGTTTTACACTCGAAATGATATAACCCTAGTTGTACGCAGAAAAATGTCCCTTAGAAAAAATGGACAGAGCAAGTCTGATGCTGGCATATTATCGCTGTAACTTGCAGAATCATTGGATATGGTAGACTATGTCCGTATTAGATTGTGTCACACTGTGTAGCCTCGCTAGCTGATCTGTATCTTTACTATTCCTAGGGCTGATCCAGGATGACTTCTGACCCTGTTCCATTTGATTAAATTACCGTGCATACATTATATATTCGGAAAGACAGGCCTCAACAAACAGTGTAGACCCAGATCAGACGCCGCAGAACGCGGCGTCTGATCTGGGTGTACACTGTTTGCCACTCACCCAGCAATTTTACATCTTTCATAGGTAGTAAAACGGACGTTGAAGAGTATAGAGTAATGAGTAAGAGGTTTGAATATTTGGGGTAAATACGGTATCCCAAATTTTATCATATTTATCAAAATTTCCTATGAATATGAAATTTTAGTCAAAATGGGTTCGACTGAGCCTCATCAAGTTTGTAATAAGATCCCATGAAAATGAAATTTTGCGCCAACGGTAGATGGGTCGACGGAACCTTTCGAAACATTTTGAATCCGCCCCTTTATTAGCATCTGCACCGAAGGCGCCTTTTTTCGCGGCGCGGTTCAAATCCTATCAAATACACTTAGCGACGTTATTCAACTTATTGGAGTAAATTAGCAGATATTTTCCGCACTTGTTACAATTCATTAAATAGATTATGTTTCGCGAAGGCACCGACAGCGTTCCACAATAGGAATACATTTAATTCTCATTATTTGACCAAAACTAACCGGTGTTCATAACAACTATTACTTATAATATCCAAAGTAACGACAATTTGACATAACAAGCTCTGTTCGAATACAGCAGGAAACCAATTAGCGGAATTTGTCGACAAAATGTACAATCCTTCTTTTCATAGCTACCGTATGTACATCACAGATTATCAGCGTAATTGATAAGGCTGTTTATGCTTTTAAAAAGGTTAAACCGTGTGGATGTATTCCCTTGAAATTTTGTCATGTCATTTTATTATACATGTATAACTTTTAAGACGGTTACATGGATTGTACAATTCTGTTTTTTTCCATCACGAAAACATACCTACAAGATTTTGACCCCATTAAACCCCATTTTTGTATAGTAAAACTGGGGTTTACAGGGCTAGGCGGTTCTAATGAATACTCACAATCTATGTTTTGAGCAGAAATATGAAAAATATCAGACTTTTTTATCCGAAAACTTTCGGTTTTTGGTGGTGACATTTTCAATATATTTTAATAGGCGTGTTTTCGAAATGTTTCATATTACATTTATAACTGGAAAACCATTGTGACCATTGTGACCGTTTCATAAACAATGTCCAGAAAACGACAGTAATAAAAATGAATCATTTCAACGCAAAATCAAACCCAGGCATTGCCCTAAATCAATAACCATTGCTGAGAAATCTGACACAAAATATCAATATTGAAAAAAACCGCAGCGAAACAAAAAAACGAAAGAAAAAAAAAAACATTAAAAAAACAAAACTGTGAGCTCGATTCCCGATATAATAATAATATTAAATACAAAACAACAACAACAACAACAACAACAACAACAATAATAATAATAATAATAATAATAATAATAATAATAATAACTGTTTATAATAATAATAATAATAAGTATTATTATTATTATTTTTGTTGCTGTTGTTGTTACTGCTACTACTAGTACTTCTGTTTTGTTGATATTAAGCTGTGCCACTTTACTGCCCTGCACTAAATCCTACTCACCCTCCTCCTCCGCAACCACATTTATTTTCTGCTTACGGCCGCACATTTTCAATCCATCCTATTTACAATGCAATATATATTATCACCTTAAGGTATTTCTGTTTTTATAAGTTTTAGAATTTACCAGGACTAATAGAATCCACATCCTACATGCTGTTGAAATGTTGAGAATGACATATTGCAGCTGCTCCCCAAAAATTAGCGTCTACTTTTTCTAAGTCTAAAAGGGACCATTCAAAAAAAAAAAAAAAAAAAAGACAATACCCAAATCACAAGCTACAACCCATCACGAAAACACGCCTATTCAAATATACTGAAAATTTTACCATCAAAATATGAAAATTTTCAGATAAAAATTCTGATATTTTCATATTTCTGCTGAAAACATAGATTGTGGGTACTCGTTAGAACCGCCTCTGCGAGGCGGTTCTAACGAGTACCCACAATCTATGTTTTCAGCAGAAATAAGAAAAGTAATTTATACCCCTGTAAACTCCAGTGGAGTTTATGGGGGTCAACATCATATATAGGCATGTTTTCGTGATGCATTCCACTAAATGATTACAGGGTAAGCCAAGTAATTAACTTTGAAGTTTCGGCAAATTGTAGGCATCCATAATCCTGGTCCTGCTGAACCCGGATATGCTCTGCCTTCGCAAACCCTGCAAATCCGGATAGGACGCCAACTGACCTGGATCTGCACTGTTTGTCAGTAAGTATGTGAGTTTATATCTCAAAAGTCAGGACAGACTAACAATTAAATATAGGCGTGTCATCTTAATTCACAAAGCATGACAAGGGTAAATGCACGTTGCTTTATTTTATGTTCATACTTTGCTAGTATATATATATATATATATATATATATATATATATATATATATATATATATATATATATATATATATATATATATATATATATATATATATATATATATATGAGAGAGAGAGAGAGAGAGAGAGAGAGAGAGAGAGAGAGAGATCAATGTAGCCTATTTTTTTTTAAAATAAAGTTATCTTATTTTATATTTTATCTGTACGTAAATGTATATTCATTGTACATGTAAATTTAGAAAATCAGACAGCACACATGTGTGCAGTCTGATCAGAACCTTCTGTGTCCATTGATGTATATTCTGCAGCCTTCTTTGCTTCTATAGTCGGGAATGTAACAACATTATCCGATTACGCGAATGCTCAGGCTGGTATGGGCTTTGGTTGCCCGCATATGGCATACGTTGCATTTTCTTGTGTTTGAATTGACATTATGAAAACACGCCTATTCAAATATATTGAAAAATTCACCTCCAAAAACTGAAAATTTTCAGATAAAAAAAAAACTCTGATATTTTTCATATTTCTGCTCAAAACATAGATTGTGGGAACGCGTTAGAACCGCCTCGGCGAGGCAGTTCTAACGGGTACCCACAATCTATGTTTTTGAGCATAGATAAGAAAATAATGTATACCCCTGTAAACCCCAGTTTTACTATATAAAAGTGGGGTTTAAAGGGGTCAAAATTATATAGGCATGTTTTCGTGATGATTTGTTGTCATCAAATAGACATAATGTAAAATTGTTTTGATTCTTCATGACATAAATAAATAAATAAATAAATAAATAAATAAATAAATAAATAAATAAATAAATAAAATAATTAAATAAAATAAATAAATAAATATGATGAACTTCAAATTTCTATCGATCTAAAATTCTTAATCGGATCCAAAACTCATAAGTTCTGAGCCACGCCCCATTTCCTCCGTCCCGCACCCATCAATCACTTTATTACCCCTTCTTACTATGTAAAGTGACAAAATGTGAAATTTTCCTCAATTCTGAATAAAATGGAACCATTCTATATATGATTGTTTATGGGTTTTTTTTCCGCAGATATATATAGCCTAGATTGTGCAAATAAGTGCATTAGACGGAACACATGTCTTTATATGAGCTAACCTTTACTTATCGGTTTTATTTATTTATTTTTTTTCTATTATTTTCCAAGAAATTAAGGCTTGATATTTGAAATCAATAATTCGAGAAAAAAAAAAAAAAAAAAAAAAATACAAAATATGACATATTTTTTCCTTATTTCTCCATGTACACATATGTTCTGGGAACACATTAGAAGGGCCTCTATCGAAACATATATTGTGGATACGCACTAGAGGCATTCAAGTGCTTATAGAGGCGCTTCTAATGTGTACCCACAACATATGTTTTCATGGAAAAATAAGAAAAAATATTTATCTTATACCACTCCTATCTAGAGCTATGTAAGCCTTAGCATTTCCAGTACGGAGGAAGATTTTGGTTATTAGGCAAATTAAGACAGATTGTTTGCAGTAAAATATGTTGCAAAAAGTTTAAAAAAAAAAAATAATAAATAAAGAAAAATAAAAAGCTGGTTTAAGCATTCAACAATCTGAAAATCTGTATAATAATGAAGAACCCGATATGCCCATGTTTCCACTATGTATTACGGAGGAAAATTGGGGTAAACCTTTTTTAAAGTTAATTAATGCTCCAATCAGTTGCTCGTATATGTAAAGTTTGGTGTGTTTCTATAATGATTATTCGGGCTGTCTATCCGAACAACAAGTTTCTCATCATTTACCTAATTTCATTTCATATTTCATCTACAGCAGGCTTCAGTTAATACTAATTTCTTTTGGAGTTTTCTAGGCTTTCCTTTTCAGAACTACCTCCGCTTCACAGATTTCGGAAAGAGAAAATGAATATATCGTTTATTTTTATTGATTTAACAAGAACTAGATTTAATGATCTCTCTAAACTAACCTGAACACGTGCTTCACTAAGATCCAGTCTCATTGCCAACTCCTCTCTCGTAAACACATCCGGGTACTGCGTCTTCTCAAAGGCACGCTCGAGTTGATGAAGCTGAAACGTAGTAAAAGTCGTTCTTGAGCGGCGCAGCTTTCGCGGCTTCGAGCCGGAACAGTCTTCTTGATCTGACGTTGATGTGTTTATGTCATTCTGTTCCTCCGAGATAGGAAACTGGTCACCTGTTTCCGACTTTTCTGGGCTCGAGTCATAATAATTTTCTCCATTTCGACTCTCTTTTATGTCGCTCGATTGGTCCATATCAGGACATGACGGGCTACCTTCTCGGGTCAGACAGGGCTCGTCTTTACCTAAAAAGAGACGACAATGAACAATTCATAGAAGCGTTAGCAACATTATACCCAAATGACCTTAAAATTGCTTAGACTTATTTATTAAAATGAGTTATTATAAATGTCGCAACTTGGGAAAATGTGCCTTTGCACATGTCCTTTTGGCATGTGCGGCCAGAGAAGACTGGTCGGCGTCTTTGCTTGGTCCTCTGTGTATAGCCAAGAAGCTAATGTCTTTTCATGTGGACAGCGAAGATTTGATCAGACTGCATCAATACGAAAACACGCCTATTCAAATATACAGAAAATTGCACCTCCAAAAACTGAAAATTTTCAAATAAAAAACTGATATTTTTTTTTTATATTTCTGCTCAAAACATAGATTGTGGGTACTCGTTAGAACCGCCTTGGCAAGGCGGTTCTAACGAGTACCCACAATCTATGTTTTTGAGCAGAAATATGAAAAAATAATGTATACCCTTGTAAATCCCAGTTTTACTATATAAAAGTGGGATTTAAGGGGGTCAAAATTATATAGGTACGACTTCGAGATGTGGATGCGGAGGCTGATCTAAGTCTTAACTGGGTGTCCAAGTCCATAGGTTCACCACCTCAAGTAGCGGTTTACATTTACAAAATATAGTCACTCTAGTCGAACAGATATGGCTCAAACATCTTTGAGTTCATAGAGAATTGCTCGAGACATCGGAAGTTCGAGCCACTGAAGGCTAATCATGGTGCCAGGTTAGGAAGCAAATAGCGATTATTTAGGAAAATGTTTCCGATTCTCTACACAATAATTGAATGTTGTGTGCACTCATTAGAATCGCCTATATCCGGCGATTCTAATTAGTACACACAACATACAATTTCATAATGAAACAAAAAAAATATTAATAAAATAAGAAAATTTCCCAAAATATTTATTTTCTTGAGCTATCGGAAGGATTTCGTAGGGATTCAAAAACGAGTTCGAATTAGCCAAGGTAATTTAGGTACGACTGTATACTCAATGCAGTAATAGGGTTAGAGTCCCTGTGTCAGTAACGTTAACCTACCTATGCAAAATGTTCACCTCTTAGCCTCAGCTCTAAATAAGTCGTTTTTGAACCAAAACTGTTGCTACATAAGCCATGGTATTATCACCATGAAGAATATTTTGGTTTTTGAGATAGATTTATGCAGTGAAATCAAAACATTGAAAAGCTGGTTTAAGAAAGTCAAAAATTATGAAAATCCACTAACTATGTAGACCACAGCATAATCCTATTTTCACTTTATGATAGTGGGAAACATGGGATACACATTACACAGACTTGTTAACGTAATGATTAATTCTGTAAATGGGCAATATAAATTCTGCTTCTGATCTGGGCCTTGGGTACCCGTATATGGCATAAGCGCCCTTTTCTTTCTTTGCACATCCTTGTATTTACACAATACTGACTATGATATGTTATTATATCCTGTGTGAGATTCCAACTTATTTGCTTTGGCGCCAGTGTGGCCTCAGTGCACGCTTCACTCTTGTAATATGGCACAATATATACTTTCAGAACGTTTGATTAAATTCTAATAATTATACAACCAACCAATGTTAATCAAAGAGCAATATCATAGTCGATTTTAAACAGTTTCCTCAAAAGATACTATTAAATAAAATAAAATAGATGTTTTCAAAATGATTATGTTTTGTATTTATTTTGCCCCTACATAAGAAATAAGTTATAATTTTACATACAACGATATAACTTTTCTGACTTTGTATGTATAATTGGGAATGTTACATTAAAATTCTTTTAGTGTCATTCGCTACCAAAACTTGGGCTGGCGCAATATATATGAACACCTATATATCACATGAACCTTTTGAACTTAGAAAGGAAAAAAAAAATAATAAGTTGCAGTTGCCAAATCAGATTTTTTCAAAGAAAGTTGCGAAATGAATTTTAGTTACTCATTTAACTATCTCGTTTTTGTTTTGTTTTTTGTAATAAAACAACTTATGAAAGAAATAATAATAATAATAATAATAGGAAGAAGAAGAAGTAGAAAGAAAGTCAAATAAATGATCAGTATTCACTAGTAATAATTTATTTCACTTGATAATGGTTTATTTCAAACTCGGACAGTACCATCGGGGTTGTCTAATTATAATAAATAACGTAAAGTTGTTCTAAATCTGCGAATAACTTAAAAACATAGCCGCCATTTATACTGTTGAACTAAGATGCTGCACATGTTTGTTTCATTTTAAGTGTTGTGTAGTTCATTTTCATTATATTTTGTACTTTGTTCTTAATAATAATAATACATTACGAAAACACAAATATTGTAAATTTCACCTAAAAAAAAACTGAAAATTTTCGGATGAAAAACTCTGATATTTTTCATATTTCTGCTCGAAAACATAGATTGTGGGTACTCGTTAGAACCGCCTCGCCGAGGCGACTCTAACGAGTACCCACAATCTATGTTTTCGTGCAAAAATAAGAAAAATAATATATACCCCTGTAAACCCCAGTTTTACTATGTAAAAGTGGGGTTTAAGGGTGTCAAAATTATATTGGTATGTTTTCGTGATGAATAATAATAATAATAATAATAATAATAATAATAATAATAATAATAGACACAAACAGTACGCAACAGTAAATATTTAGCCTGATGGAGTTTAGCAAATATTGTAATAACTTGTAATATATTCTGTGCATTTAGGAACCATGCCCAACTTGGTTGTTTTAAAGATTCTTGTTACATGATGACGAAAACATGCCTATATAATTGTTAATTGTGACCCCCCCATTAAACCCCATTTTTATATAGTAAAACTGTGGTTTACAGGGGTGGGGGGGGTTGTATTATTTTTCTTATTTCTGCTCAAAATCATAGATTGTGGGTACTCGTTAGAACCGCCTCGCCGAGGCGGTTCTAGCGAGTACCCAAAATTTATATTTTCAGCAGAAATATGAAAACTATCAGATTTTTTATCTGAAAATTTTCATTTTCTTGGTAAAATTTTCAATAGATTTTAATAGGCTTGTTTTCGTAATATGAGGGTAAATTAAATATAGATAAAGATGCTGTTCTGATATGTGGCCATTCTGCTCTACAAAAATTGACAAAGACTATGGAATGCAAAATGCTCATGGAAAGCACAAACAAATTAAATTTATCCAAATAAAATTATGTCCAAAACAGCCTAATGTTGTAGTAAGATCCCATACACAGTCGACTCTCGTTATCTCGAAGTCTAAGGGACCCACTGAAATACTTCGAGATATCCGTACCTCGACATATCAGGTTTGCAGAATTGAGGAAATAATAAATCAAACGACCACATATAACAAATGAATGTGTAATTTGATTCCTTAAGTTTGAAATATATTGAAAATATTGTGGAAAAGAGGAGAAATTGCTCCTATGGAGCAATTTCTCATCTTTTCCACAATATTTTTTAACCTATTATTAGATTTCCATGTTAAAACAGAGTCCAGATTTTCAAGCGGTTATTCGAGATAAGCGAAGTCGAGATAACGAGAGTCGAATGTATATAAAAGAAATGAGCCGCAACGTCAGAAAACGCACCTTCGCAATTGTGCGTCCAGCGAAAATTCAGATAAAACCTTCGCATTCACACAGCCCAATCAGAATTTTCACTGGGCGCATTTTGGAAAGCCAAGGATGCAAAGTTTCTTCATTCAGACAATTAAGACTGATTGCGCGGATGCGCAGACTAATCTTAGCCTTCGTTTCGCGCACATGAGACATTTAAACGTAATGAAAACCGTTGTACTTCATAGTGGACCAATGAATGAATGAATGAATGAATGAATGAGAAAAAAAACGCTCACAAAGTTTTTTGTTGTTTTTTTTTGTTGTTGTTGTTTTTTAAATGTAAAAAATCGAAAAAAAAAAACAAAAAAAAAAAACAAAAAAAAAAAAAAAAAACAGTATGGCAGCTTGTACGACGATATCAACGCCAAGTTTTACAGGTTATAATACATTTACTTACATCTTGGGACTGCTATTTGAGGTGTTTCTTTGATTTTCAAAAAATCTCCACTTTGAATTTGTTTTTCATGTTTTCCTAGAATACTGTCGATACTGTACTTCATAAGTTTCACAGAAGTCGTCGTCGTCGGCTTGTCAGCTGTAACATTTTCTGTATCCATAATTGACGAATAAGATATACAATATCCAAGAACAATAGAAAATAATTTCTTAATATTTAATTTCAGTTATTTCAAGCGTGTACAATAAAAGAACGTAACGTATTCTACCTTGCTACTTTCAGCCTTATCATTAATCTCTGAGACAGTTACGCTATTTTTCCAGTAATTAATTTGTTATTTGGCTTTATAAAATCTATTCATACCCATTTAAGTCCAAAAGAAGAAACGCTGATAAGAGACGAAAGCTGATTGGACACTTTTATTGCAATATTCCAATAAGAACTTGTAATATTCTGAATATAATTAGCTGCGGGATATTGATCTGATATGGATAGCCTCTAATCCGCCTTTATGGGCGGGGCTTAAATCTAGCCACAGTCTTCCATTAGATTCACTACAATCGGGTTGCTTCTATTTATTACATTGAAAAGCAATTTTCCGCGTTTATTAAATTATAATGATCGGCTTAGAAGGGGACTCATTATGTCTTTCTCGCTACATTTTGCATTACTACGCATGGACGCATTGCACTGTACAGTAGCCATACCCCGCTAGGGCAAAGAAAGGATCATTATCAGGTCCTTTTCGATGGACAAATTCCGAAATTATTCGAAAACAAATGAGCTGCGCTTGGAGAAAAAGTGTCTTCGCAAGGGCGGATCCAGTGGGAGGGGGAGGGGGGGGGGGTTCGGGTTTCAAGCGACCCCTCTGACAAAATTTCATTTTATGGGAAATTTGTGGATGGAGCTGATGAATTTCGGGATATTGTATTCACTATAAATACTCCAACATCTTTTCCATATGATCTTATGCGTTTTAAAATTTCCACATGTCCATTTTATTACCTGTGAATGGGTCTAAAATTGTTGGGTGAGTGACAAACAGTGTAGACCCTAATCAGACGCCGCATTCTGCGGCGTCTGTTCTGGGTCTACATTGTTTGCTCAGGCCTGTCTGTCGGAACACTTAGAGTAAAGGCTGAAATCAACACCCGAGTAAGATGGTAATTTAATCAAATTACCCCCTCAGAAACATTGCACTATCAAAATTAATAATCCTGGATCTGCCTCGTAAGGGTCCAGTTCAACCGGCGAAGTCGCGCCCTTGCGTAAACTTTCTCAAAATACGAGTATCTGATCCTCGATTTTACGGAATTTGGAGTGAATTCAGCATATATTTTCATGGTTGAGTAGATAAACTCAGAGTATTGTTTGAGTTTGCGCCTTCGATTTCCACGTAGTCCACTTGCCGGCCTCGGTGGCTCAGTTGGATGCGCCGTCCGACTGGAGACCAGGAGGTCGCGGGTTCAACCCCCGCCAAGGTCGGCAACATTCTTTCGTGGAGATTGATCATGAAATATTTTCTACTGTCATTCTCTCCGCTGATTCAAGAAGGGCAGTTGTCAGTTTCTGGCGAAAGAATGTACACAATACTGATTAACCGCTTAGAGGACTAAGCCTGCCCAGTAAACGTGTGGTTAGGTAAACTGACCGCGCTCGACATGACCCCAATGGGTTGACTGGGCCGTAAAACCTCAACACAAATAAACAAACGTAGTCCACTTAGGCACATTTTCACATGTCTGCACAAATTGATAATTATTGCCATTCATTGAGGGATATAGTTTGGGTTTCTCGCGCGTGTCCGCCGGTGCCTTGTGTGACAAACACACGCCGCAGAGTCCGTGACAAACAGCTACGCTATCGTACTTGGGCCGCATCAAACGAAAACGCCTTCTAACCTGCGCAAAGTGTGCAGATTCAGATCACCCTGCGCATGCGCAAAGTACCATCACGGCCTTTGCTCTCCATTCATATATTCTGTAGTGTCTGGTTATTCTGTTTGCGGACAGCGAAGGCCCTGATCAGACTGCGCGGATGCGCAGTCTGATCTGGGCTTTCGCTGTCCGCATATGCAAGAAGACACGTTTTCGCATGGCGCAGCCCGTATGAAGTGAAAATGGAAAAAAAAAAAAAGAATAGTTGTCTTTATTATTTTCGCTGATTCTGCGCATTTTAGTTTAAATCTTCGAAGTTCAACTTCTTTTGTTCACACCATCTCTCGCCACCTCCTACGTACTTAGGCAGGTACAAAAACATTTTTTATTCAGGGTTTGCGCCGTTTCAATAAATTTTCAGTCATCTCGCGACGGTGTATGGATGTAGCAGGGAGTTCAGGGCACAGTTTTAGAGTGCTGCCTCACTGAAATATCACGCCCCAGACATAATATTCCACCAGTCGCATAAAGCTGATATATATCGGGCTGATCAGTTCTGATTCCAGCTCTCCTTTCAGGATGCTGAACGTCAAGCGAAAGCGCAGCTTGTACCAGTTTTAATGTCTTTGGTAAGCCTCGGCCAATGATCGAGCCCACAACGGTCACAAAGCTGGCGAGTCAATGTACCGGGGCATGCAACGGCTACAGACTGGCTTCACCCTCTAGTGACTACAATGGGTTAAGAAGTCTACGTAATATGTACCCCTCATTACGAAATCACGCCTATTCAAATATATTGAAAATTTTGCAACCAAAAAAAAAAATGAAAATTTTCAGTTAAAAAATCCTGATATTTTTCAAATTTCTGCTCAAAACATATATTGTGGGTACTCGTTAGAACCGCCTCGGCAAGACGGTTCTAACGAGTACCACAATATATGTTTTGGGCAAAATAAGAAAAATAATATACACACCTGTAAACCCCAGTTTTACTATACAAAAGTGGGTTTAAGGGGGTCAAAATTTTATAGGCGTGTTTTCGTGATGTAATTTCCCATATAACATATGCAAACAGAACGTATGGGTTTCCAGATTATTGCAATTTTTAAATCAGCTTTATAATGTGTTTATTACTCTCAGCAATCTTTAAATGCGCTTGATAAATGACATCTTTCTCATTTCCCATATTATATAGTGAAAATGCCATGATTTACATAGCTCTAGATAAGAGAATTATCAAGATAAATATTTTCTAATTTGTCGACAAAAATGTGTGTTGTGTGTACTCATTATAAGTGCCTCGTTAAGGCGCTCCTAATGAGTACTCAAAACATGTTTTGTAGAGAAATTAGAAAACGAGACACCTCTAATGATTATCCACAATATAAGGTTTTAGTGGATGAATAAAAAATATCATTATTATTACTTAACAGTTGGCTTTTCTAGAGTATTGACTGACACGTATACAGTTTACATAAATGTGTTTAATCTTATGAGCTAATTGTGCAGTCTGGCTGCATCTGATATGCAACACGGGAAAAGTGTCCTTATCTTATATGTGGACACACAAGTCGGTGCATCCCAGTTGTCTCATCAGAATATTCCATTACGAAACACGCCTATTCATATATATAAAAAATTTCAACTCCAAAAACTGAAAATTTTCAGATAAAAAAATCTGATATTTTTCATATATATAAAAAAAAATTCATCTCCAAAAACTGAAAATTTTCAGATAAAAAAATCTGATATTTTTCATATTGTTTGCCTAAAACATAGATTGTGGGTACACGTTAGAACCGCCTCGACGAGGCGGTTCTAACGAGTACCCACAATCTATATTTTGAGCAGAAATAAGAAAAATAATAAGGTCGTGAGGGCCTTTTTCTACGTTGGTGCTATGAAGGTACATGTAAAAGATGGTTTTCTATCTAATGAAGCCTATTGTTTACTAAATCGACTTTGTGTCATTTGTTAGCTCTATAATGTAGGTGTGATCAATTCTTTTCTAACATTCAGTTTGCAGCCTCAGTGATAATTAGCATACAAGAACAGGTGTGCTGTAACGTTGAAAACGTGCAATACGCACGCACGCACGCACACACACACACACACAAACATTCATAGCATTTTTAACATTACTTTAATAATTCTACGTGATATGAACCCATTAATTCGCCTATAATATATAGTGAAATACAGAGTAAAGGAAATGTACGTATTTCGGCATTTTTATAAAGATTAACATAATTGTTCTATTATTATTATTATTATTATTTTTATTATTATCATAAGCTATTGCGCTCCGTAAATGTTTAATAGCGATCATAACAATATTTTTTTTTTTTTTGTTGGACGACGGTTTTCACGTTTTTTTTTTTGTTTTTTTTTTTTTGTTTTTTTTTTGTTCTTTTTCTTTTTTTTTTAATTGAGAAAATGTCAGGGCATAGACGAATACACTTTGGGTAGACGTGTTTGAGTAACGCGTCAACATTCCTTTGTTTAAATGATCCAAAATAGACAGACATCATGATGATATAAATGACAGTGTATTTGCAGATCAGCCTCTGCTCATACACAGTCGGATCAGTCTGCACTGGTCGCACATGCCTTAAGATCGCTTATTATTTGAAATGACTCGAATTCAGCACTATTTGATTCCGAATTGATGTTTTTATTATTCCCTAGCTTTCTAGTAGTCTATGTTAAGCAATGTTTTCGACGCAGATTGAATTAAGTATGAGCTAGTGCACGGCAAAACCTACAATAAGACTTGTGCGACCAGCGACAACTCAGATCAGACTGCGCATCCGCGCAGTCTGATCTGAGTCTTCGCTGATCACGCGCGCCTCCTACAGCCTCCGGACTATCCAAGAGGGATAAACGTGAACCCTATCCTTACTGGTGGATGTGAAGGCTGATCAGAGTCTTTGCTGGTCACACAGGTCTTATTGTAATTTTTGTCGTGCGCTAGCTCTTTTGTCTTTGTAAAATTAGTACTTTATAAAAAAAATATTTGTCTTGATAACCTCATATCTAGAGCTATGTAGCCCATGGGATTTTCACTATATAATATGGGAAATGAGGAAGATTGTATTTATAAATCTAGTAAGCCTAATAATGAAGACCCCAATATATCTCGATTTTCACTCTATATTATGGAGAAAATTATCAGGAAAACATGCCTATATAATTTTGACACCTTAAACCCCCACTTTTATATAGTAAAACTGGGATTTACAGGGGTATACATTATTTTTCTTATTTCTGCTCGAAAACATGGATTAGGCGGTTCTAACGAGTATCCACAATCTATGTTTCTAGCAGAAATATGAAAATATCAGGATTTTTATCTAAAAATTTTTTAGTTTTTGGAGGTGAAATTTTCTATATGTTTGAAAAGGCGTGTTTTCGTAATATAGGGTACACATTATACAGAACATAATTTGTGGCACACGAATACCTTAATAAACTGTAATAAACACAGGGAAATAATGTTATTGACTCTAATTAGATATGAAGAGGATTTGAAAAGGCCATGCACACGTTGATTTGTTTACAAAACTTAGCGCTTTAAAGGAACACTTATCAAATGAATTAAATTTTGACACTAATCCTAGGAACTTTATTTTTCACAAAATCATCTACAAACATGCTTAATAACGAAACACTACAGTTTCAACGGAGGGGCTACGTTAATGAAAACATAATTGACATGGTGTCGAATTTGAAGTGTTTAACTAACAAATTAGGTTGGCTACTTGTAGGGTCCTTGATCGGTGTAGCTAAGATGGAAAGGTACATAAAATAAATAATTCTACTGACTAATTGTGATGAACATTGCCCTAGGTATGTCATGGAAAGTGGATGGCCAGGATGAAGTGTTTGAAATTCAATTAATGACACATTACCTGTAGCAAATTTCTCGTGACAAATAAAATGTTATTACTGGCTACTGCTCTGATACTTTGTTAAATAATCCAGATTGGAAAGATAACAATATCACAGTCATCATTATTATAAATAAATAAATAAATAAATAAATAAATAAATAAATATTTTGACAAATTTCATAAAATATTAGTAAATAAATAAATAAATAAATGAATAAATAAATAAATATTGCGACAAGTTTAAAAGATATTAAGATTTTTTTACTATTGTATCGGTAGATTTAAACATATGCTTTTTGTACAAATATCATATAAATATGAATACTGGGAAAAAATATATATGTAAAGCACGAGTCTGTTTTGAAAATCTATAATCTTATTTATTATTATCATAAGCAGTTTATTATTATTTTTTTTTATCTAAGTCGAGATTTGAATGGATAATCGGAAACTGAATATATGCATATTGAATAACCAAGAAAAGTTGATTGATATTTAACAGTAGTAGTAGTAGTAGTAGTAGTAGTAGTAGTAGTAGTAGTAGTAGTTTTCCAATATGAGTTAAATGTGTGACATAACAATATCTAGAAATAGAGATCATTCATATAAGCCGAATCCAGAGCGCATTCTCTTGAATCGCCATCAGCTTCAATCATGAACCACTCTATAGTCCGGAATTGTTCTTGGAGATTCTACAGTGCATCGATTGATGGAGATATATCATAATTTACATTTGAGTCGGGGCACAGCATTTCCAATAAGACTGTTTGTGCACCCATCAAGTCTCAGATCGGCCTATGCACACACATTCTAAGCAGAATTTCTGCCGTCCGTGTGAAGAAAGCTTGGATGTTTGGCTACCCATAGAGCGCAATGTCATCACGAAAACATGCCTATTAAATTTTGACACCCTTAAACCCCACTTTTATATAGTAAAACTGGGGTTACACGGGTATACATTATGATTCTTATTTCTGCTCAAGAACATAGATTGTGAGTACTCGTTAGAGCCGCCTCGACGAGGCGGTTCTAACGAGTACCCACAAGCTATGTTTTGAGCAGAAATTTGAAAAATATCAGATTTTTCTTATCTGAAATTTTCATTTTTTGGTGATAAAATTTTCAGTATATTTGAATAGGAATGTTTTCATAATGTTATGACTCTGATCAGCCTGCGCATTTGCACAGGCTGATCAGAGTCATTGCTTGACGGGCATTCGATATTGCAGGAAATGCTCTGGCTCGGCCCATTTTGTCAAGTTTAAGTCTTCTTTTGAATTCCATTTGTATAAATTGTCTGTGCTTGTCTTAGTCTATATTGTAATATGGAAGTTATACAAATAAAATATTATTTTAACCAAAGTTTTAGATGAAGGCAAGGAATCCCTTAGCATATTTTATGACAAAAGAAATGCTTTTGATAGGGTCTGGCAAAAAAGGTCTTCTTTTCATCAATCAAACCTTAGAATTACATGAATTCTTGCTCAATGGTTTACTGGTTATTTGAATAGTCGAAAACAAAGAGTAGTTCCTGTTGCAAAGGCACACTGCCCCTCACCTAACCCTTTCATTCCTGAAGATCAAAACGGATACATGTACCTGTGCAAACAATGTAGATCTAGATGGGACGGCTCGTAACATGAACCGTTTCACCAGGACCTACACTGTTTGCCATTCTGCTTTGGATTTTAGACTGAAATCCCTATTTTCATTAGTAGACATGTTCGAATTCAAAGATGGAAGAGTCCACTTCAGAAACTCAAGGATGAAAGGGTTAAAGTTGTATGGACCCAAACGATTGGGAAGGGAAAGTGTCCAGAAGTTCAAAGTTGGATACAAGATGGAGAGATGATATGAATACCGCCCCATCACTTGACCTCCACATTATTTTCAAGCCCATCTAAATCCCACCACTCCTCCACCGCAATGATGCCTCCCCCCCCTCCCCCATCATATTATCATATAAAGTAGTATTTTTATTCATTTATTTTTTTTTTACTGAGTTATCATTAACTTAAAATGTCTTTTTTTTATGGTTGTGTTATATATATACTCTGTGCAAGAACATTACAGAGGTTTAAAGTAAATAGCTTAAACTCTATTCTACTGACTATATACAAAAGCAGACAACGTTCAAAATATAACTAATTTTCATTTGATTTGATTATTTAACTTCATAATGCTAAAGGTTAACCCTTGCCATGCTGAATAAATTAAAATACCACGCCCACTTAATTTTTTCAGCCAATCAGATTACTTGAACCTGGTTGTTGATAAAAAATCATATACCTTTTGACAAACAGTGCAGATCCAACACACAATGTATCTGGATCTACACTGTTTCCAAAGGTATTTCATATCCGGGTTCAGCAGGACCAGGGTTAGAATATATACAAGACGGAATACGAAGGCAAGGAAATGCTTTGCAAGAACTTGAAAAAAAAACGTAGTTCTTACATTTAATTTTGGTTTTATTTTTTATGTTAATTTCCACAAGAGATTTTCTCTATGACCCGTTTTAGTGGGAAAAGCCGGAAATTGATCGATCTTCCAAGGCGGTGTACGAAAAAACTCATTTATCTAGGCCCTGAGTTATGAAAAATCCTTCAAACTATATTGCTGTTATATGAAGAATATCGTTAAACCGAGATACTCTACTCGAATAAAGTACAACGTTCTAAAACACTATTATTTCGTCTAAAACAGTTGATCTGTTCTTGAAGAAGTAATTTTGTACTTACCATTGTAACTCCAGTGCAATTCAGATTCAAATTTAACTTGTTTGAAATTATTTATTATTTGTAAACACCAAACTGCTTCGATTTAGAAATCCATTTAACTCAGATATCGAATGTTTCATTACTACTGAAAATATCAGATGCAAAACTACTACAATGTTACTTCTACTGCTCTACAACAACAACAACAACATCAACAACTGCTACTACTACTACTACTTACACTGCTACTACTTGACACATAAACAACAATAAATACTACTGCGTCTGCTACTGCTACTACCACTATCCTAACACTATATGTAACAATACCAATAATAATAATAATAATAATAATAATAATAATAATAATAATAATAATAATAATAATAACTCTGGTAACAGAGAATAAAATCCAAGACATTCGATAAGATTTTATGTCCGTATAGTAAAGAACTATACACATATAATCATGTCGTTATTTTTTCAGCCATGCAAGCACCATACAAAATTGTTGCAGACGACTGTTTCTCGTTTTTATATTGAAAAAAAAAAAAAAAATGTTTTGACTAGCGTTTTAAGACTAAAGTTTGGTATTTAGGACATGATAGGCCATCCATTGAACTTTTTAATGACGTTCCTCCTTGTCTTTTATCTTTATTATTATTATTATTAGCATCTTATTGGTGGGCAGATAAGTTTTAAAAGCAAACGACTTTATCATCTTGCTCTGGAAAAAAAAAATCGTAGTATCCTCCCGAAAAAGGTAAACAGCTTTACTGGTTCCAGGCGTTGTTCATGCTTGAACTTTCTTGAAATTCAATTACTTTCCGTTATTACAGCTCATTTTGTCACAAACTCATTCCACAAATTAAAAACATACCTGATAAGACTTTTAATTAAAATTAACGTGCAAAGTTTGTATCAATAAAGCTGTAATATTACCTAGTAAGATCACTTTCAGTTTCTTTTATAGTGAATTTTAATTTAAAACTTTCATGCCGAAAATGTCCCTCATCAAATTGGTTTAAACATATTGGAGCCGGAACACAGCGTTTATTACAAAACTGCACGTGCGCCAACTGAAGACTCAGATCAGCCTGCGCATCCACACAGTCTGATCAGAGTCTTCGCAAGGCAGCCTATGGGTAGCCAATAATCCAAAGCGTCTTCAGGCAGATAGCAAAGACTCTGATCAGACTGCGCGGATGCGCAGGCTGATCTGTGTCTTCGCTGAGCGCACATGCAATCTGGTAGGAAATGCTGTACTCCGGCTTGTTCCATACAGATACGAGAGATGTTCGAAATGAATTGCTTATTTCTATCTGGAGACTTCAAATTTCAAGTTAGCCCAAAAGTACTCATTTCATGCCCTCGAAGTACTCCCCGTGGCTAGAAATGCAAAGTTTCAGCCGACGTATCCACTCCTTGAAGGCGTCACGGTACGCTGATTTGGGCACAGTAATAAGGTACTGATGAATGGCAGATCCAAGTGCCTGTCGGGACTGGTATTTCCGCCAAGCAAGGAATGCTTTCAATTTCGGAAACAAAAACAAATCACATGGGGCAAGGTCTGGGGAATACGGGGTTGGGGGGCGGGGGGGGGGGGGGAGGTAAAACAGTTACTTTTTCTTTCTTCAAAAACGCCGTAACTATTGCGGAGGTATGAGTTGGGGCATTGTCATGTAGAAGACGGACATGTTTAAAACAAGTGGCAGGGCGTCGTTTCTGATAATATTTTTTCAGTTTCTTCTGTACTACGTCTTTGTTGTACTTTCCGGTGATGTTTTTGCCCTTTTTCACTGGCACTTTTATTGCAACTCCTTCACCAGAGAAGAAGATTGCATACAATACCTTCTTTGTACTCAAAGAACGTTTGGCAATTATTGGGCGTTTGCTGTGTTTAGTGGCCCAGATCTTATTGCTAACCTTTCTGACGGGCTCAAAATAATCGACCCAGGTTTCATCACCTGTGACGACATTGACAAACTGCTTTTTGTCATATTTTGGAAACATTTGAAGCAGCTTTTTGGCCACTTTAACCCGTTGCCTCTTTTGCTCGTTAGTCAACAGATGTGGCACCCATCTAGCAGAAATCTTTCTGACTTTCAAATGCTTCTTCAAAATAAGGTGAACCGTTGATAGTGATATGCCTACCTTTCGTGCAGTATCACGAACTGTAAATCTGGCATCTCCTTCAATGATTTCCTTTATTTTAGCAACGATTTCTTTTCGAGATGCAGATTTTGGCCTACCTGATTTCGGTGCATTTTTGATGGACTCTACACCAGACTCAAATTTCTTTTTCCACCGCCGAACTGTGTCATAAGACACACAAGAAGGTCCAAAAGCAGTAGACATTTCAGTCATCAGCTTCTTCAAAGAACAACCAAGTTTTGAGCGAGCTTTGGTGTAAGCCCGTATTTCATCTTTTTTTGTCGACGCTTCTACCAACCATTTTTACTGCAGTGGTCAATGACTGCGTGTATTCAAATGGCAAATTTTATGTCTCACACTTAGTCTAACATGTACATTCATACACCATTGTGTAGATATTGAATAACCCTATACAGGCATGTATTGGTTTTAATCGTGCCCCACGTGGATATCGAGCTAGAGGACAATAAGCAATTCATTTCGAACATCCCTCGTACATTGCACAGTAATGTGAGTACTTTCAAATGGTATTAAGAAAGAAAAGTCAAAGGCATACAATGTAATGAGTCTGTCTCCTGACGACGTTTAGTAAATCACGCAGTAAATCATATTGAATAATTAAGCGGGTATTGTGTTTGCGACAAACAACAGTAAGTATGTAGTGAATATGACAGATGCATGTAACTGAAAATTGAATTACAGTCAACCCTCTTTATACTGACATTCGATATAACGACAAAATTCGTTATAACGACAATTAGAATGGAACGATTCCTTAGCACAAGATGAGGTAGATAATTAGGGATATTCAGGAATATTGTAATTAATACTCCAAGAGACATGTTGTGGATATTTGTTAGAATCGCCTCGCTGAGGCGATTCTAACAAATATCCACAACATCTGTTTCTTTGAGTAAATAAGGGGAAAAGGCTTTTTATCATTTATAATACTGGTACATGTTGGGATTCTACATAGCGGCAGAATCTTTTTAACGGCAAAATTTTGGGGACAAATGCTGTCGTTATAACGGGGGTCCTCTGTGATAAAAAGCTTTTTATCATTTATATTACTGGTACATGTTGGGATTCTATATAGCGGCAGATTCTTTTTAACGGCAAAATCTTGGGGAAAAATGCTGTCGTTATAACGAGGGTTCTCTGTGATATCTTTTACCAAGGTTCCTGCATGAATATATAAGTCAGAGTCCCATAGTGGCGAATATTGCACAAAAGCCGTACCAGATATATAGCTGAATTGTCACAATATAGAATGATTTGTCATTGCTTTATACGAAAGCACTGTATAACATTTCAAAATGAAGTGCACTTTCGGCAGGATAATTTTTTTTTTTTTTTTCATTTCTGACTATCAACTGTACCCAGCGTAACGTGTATTACCCAGCGTAACGTGTACAGTGATAGGTACACGTAGAAACACATGGCTGACCAGGCTCATACAATGTATCGCAATATCAAACACTCCAAATAAGTCAATGCCCGAATTTAAAACCTCACTGAAAGTTTAAATTCTTTTAACGGATACGTATACATTACGAAGAATTGTCCTGATTTGTCATGCTTATGAAAACTATCATTTATAACGTTTTATCTCCAAATGTTTCAAGCAAGTTTTCTCTATGAAGATCAGTTTGGCAAAAGAAAACTTTGAATGGTGCGTAGCAAACCTTTCACTGTGAACTTTTTCAAAATGCTAAAACAATATTAAAATGTTTTCAAGCCAAATAAAAACATATCATAAGCTTGAAGTGCAAATGTCCAAGACGCGTTTGCTACAAAATTCAACCATATCATTGAAACAATAATGTGAAATTTTCTAAACATGTGTTGTCATCAATACAAATCGTAGCGGCAGTATTAGTTGCAAAATTAAACTGTTTTCAAAGTTAATCTATTTCTGTATAATTGCAGATAAACGGCACAGAAAATCACACCTGTAGCATTTTAAAAACCCTTTTCAGGAATGGGCAAATTGTTTGTAGTCTCTGGAGGAAATGAATGCATGATATCCTCCATTAGATTGAAAAAAAAAAAAAAAAAATAAAATAAAACACTCAATATCTCCATATACATTAAAAACTTAATGGCTCGAACATCTTTGGGGCCATGGAAATTTATTCTAGGTACATGTAGTTCAAGCCACTGAGGGTAAATAATGGTGCCAGGTCCGGAAGCAAATAGTGATAATTAAGGGTATTTTTTGTTTTTCAATTTTCTACACAATAATTGTATGTTGAGTGTAATCATTAGAATCGCCTCGATGAGGCGATTCTAATGAGTACACATAACATACAATTTTATGATAAAGTAATAAAGTTTCCCTAAATATTAGTTTTCTTGAGCTATCGGAACAATTTCGTTGGGACTCAAAACCGAGTTCGAATTAGCCATGGTAAACGAGCCATCGGTTTTCGAGCGATTGAGGTTTGACTGTACACTCATGGGTCAATTCTAATACATGAAAAACGGACATTCTGCATTCTGTTTTCAGTCTGAGTATTGCTTTTCATCTTAACAATGGTGTATGTAATAGCTCGAATTTACAACAATTTATGTTCTTGGAATTGGACACGTATCGTCTGATCCTCCACAGAAACTTGCTCGTTATAATCCAAATGCAATTCAGGCATAGCTGGTATATATTGGTGTTACGTGTCGTATGGCGGCCGTAGAACGTCACTCCGTACTTCACCATAGTGCAGATAATATTTTTATTTCCTTTGGGATAATTGAACCCCTTCTGTAGACTGGCGCCAGTCGTTTCTGCAGCTTCTTTTTGTCATTTTTTTATCACTTCCTGTAGCTGAAGCAAACTTTGTCCCTTTAATCGCATTACACAGCTTTACTACTATCTTTTCCACTAAGGGACATTACTGATTAAGGCATATAAACTGTACTAGATTGTATACCTTTGAAAAGAAAAGAGAAAATGATAGAAAACATAGAATCTGGAGACAGACTACCCATCCTGGTTACTTTAAAAATCGAATAGTGCTTAAGCAGGTGCTAAGGGGGTTGGGGTGGGGGTGGGGGTGGGGGTGGGCATCTATAGCTTCGCAAACTACAATGCTGCATATGAAGAGACCTAATAAAATCAAGTCTCCGATTTTTGTTCTTGCGTGTGTTGTTTCCAAAGGCAACCTTTTAGATTTTTTATTATAATACGACATTTATAAAAATTGCTTTCACTGACAAAATACATCTCTGACGCTATGGTTAGCAATATTTACCCACTGAGTCCCTGACTATACGGGTAACTTTGAGTATCACTATTTGTTGAAGTGATCGTCTTTAAAAGTATACTGATATGCCCCTGCTTAATTCCAGACAGACATTGTATTTCGTGTAATTGTTTTCGACTGAATCAGCAAACCACTTCTTTGTATGTTCTTTGGTTCGAGGAAATGCCATTACGAAAACATGCCTATTCAATTATATTGAAAATTTCATCTCCAAAAACTGAAAATTTTCGGATAAAAATCTCTGATATTTTTCATACTTCTGTTCAAAACATAGATTGTGGGTACTCGTTAGAACCGCCTCGGCGAGGCGGTTCTAACAAGTACCCACAATCTATGTTTTGAGCAGAAATAAGAAAAATAATGTATACCCCTGTAAACCCCGGTTTTACTATATAAAAGTGGGGTTTAAGGAGAGAAAATTATATAGGCATGTTTTCGTGATAACTGGATATGATACGAATAGAAGATCTTTTAAAAATGTCTCATCACGAACAGAGATCAAACAGAGGTGGATAGGACCATTTCAGAAACACAGGGGTGATAGGGTTAATACATGTACACTTGGAGAAAGTTTCCTGACCCCGAGGTTATAAACTTTTTGCATGCTCAACTCAGCTGAGCATGAACCTTGTCTTGCTATTAAATCTCAAATTACTAACAGCTGCATTTTTTTTCTTGCTAAACTTAGCTGAGCATGAAAATTTCTCTACTAATAAATATGAAAATGCCAACTATGGTTAAATTTCAGGCTCACCTGACTTGAGCATGAAAAAAAGTTTTATGCAATCACTATTTACAGTTAAAGTATCTGATATTTGCAAAGCACTATTTTCATTTTCACATAAAAGCAGATTTTGAACGCTGAAAAAAAATAAACAGAGTTCGATATCATCTAACAGACTAACTCAAAGTATTCATTTAAGATTTTAGATTTTAAATGAACACAAATATTCAAATTTGATGATTGTGAAATAGGTCATAGGCCATTTTTACTCAAAGAAAAAGAAAATGAAACAGATGAAAATTTATCAATCAGTTCCACTCTCTCCTGGACCGCGGAAATGCTTTCATTTATAAATGATCAATGTCATTTATTATTTTTGAAGTGATTATATTGAAAGTTATATTGAAAATTCCTTGCTTAATTGCAGAAAAATGTCATATTTAATGTGATGTTATAACTAATTGTTCTGAATGAGGCAGCAAAACATTTACCCCGAAATATGAGAAAACATACCTTCTAACTTGAACACCCAGTTGACACTCTAGTCACCTGTGCGCCCACATAATCCGATCAGGCGTCGTTGTCTGCATGAAAAAAATCTTTGCACCCTTTGCTGTCCAAAATGCGCCTAGCGAAGATTCTGGTCAGACTGCGCGAATGCGCAGTCTGATCTGAATCTCCGCTTGGCGTACAATCCAAAGGTACGCTTTCTGACCATGCGACACTTTTCATTGTCTTATTTATTACATAAGGCAACCAATGACCTGGAAAATTGTTTTCGCATATAGAATTCATCAAACAAATATCTTTTCGGTTCTACTAGATCAGGGAGAATACAAATGTTCGTTCCTTAGGCCCTTTTGTGTGCGGAGTTTCTGTATTCTAAATATTTAAACCCTTTGTTACGTTATGTTTCTCAAGAGAGATAAGTTTGAAATGGCGAGTTTTCAGCAGAAAATTATAAAGACGTGCCATGAATAATTTAACAGGAACAGACACACTTTCAGGGGAGGTACCCTTTTCATGTCTTTTGCCCCCATCCCCTATTCCACCTCACCCGACATTTCTGAAAAGTACGGGATTTACTCTCTTAATGAAAAAAAAAAAAAAAAAAAAAAGAAAAAAAAAAGCTTCCATTTCAGAAGGAGCTTGGCATACAGGAAGCCACAAAAGTTGTCTCCCTTGTAATAAATGACGGGAAATCTATCAAGTGCATCGTCCCCTTAACTCATTTATGTCTAGTGGACCCTTCTACTATAACTCTTTGGACCGGTCTATTTCCAATAGCAGGATGTCTGGTTAGTTGTTATTGAGATTATATTGTATATAAGTTCATGAACTTATTGCAAACAGTGTAGACCCTGATCAGACGCCGCCTCTGACATGGGTCTGCACTGTTTGCCTATTTCCCTTTTATGGGACGCTAGTTATAAATGGTTTAAAGTTTCGACATGTACATGTATACATGTATATAGGTTAGTCATTCAAATATATACACGTTTCCGAATTTGCACCTAAGGCGTTAAGAGTAAACCCCTTTTCAAAAGGGGCTTGGTGTGTATGAAACCCAACAGAAAGTCAAAAGTTATCTCCCTTGACAGTTGCATCCAGTCCCCTTGTGTTCCTTCTCTGTATCCGTACATATCAGTTTGGACTTTGCATTTATTGATGTCAGCTGTATTCAATGCTTATCTAAGCGGACAGCGATGGTTCGGACCAGACTGCGCAGATATTGCCAGGATATGCTTAAACTTTCTGATACGAGGGTCCTGCAAAAAGTTCTGTCACTAATGGGCTTCCTAAGTTTTATCCCAGGTATATTTTAAAATGCTTCACGGCACTTGAATGGTGTGTTGAATAGCTAACGATACCCTTTTATTTCGTACAAATTGCTTTCTAACTGACCGAGTTATTTCAAATTGAAATAGATGCAGTCATATACACTGACCAATTTACTTTACATTGGAACATGGACCAAGCAAAGAATGGTCAGGAGTCCACCTTTTACATAACAACGCCTCCCCTCATAAGTGTGAGGTTGTGAAGTCTTTTTTGGCTTCTGAAAAGGTGAAAGTTTTAAACCATCCACCTTATTCACCTGACCTGAGTCCCTGTGACCTTTTTATTTCCAAGGCTTAAAGAAATGCATTCTGGAAATAAGTATACGTCTAGAAGTTCACTTGGAAGCGTTATTTAATAGTGTCTCCAACAGATACCAAAAGAAGACTATTTATCTGCTTTTCGCGACTGGGTAAAAAGGTTACAAAATGTGTTTCAGTAAAGAGGGAATACTTTGAAGGTTTGTAATAAAAATATGTTTGATAAAACGTAGCACTGAAGTAATCCGAATCCAGTGACAAAACTTTCAGCAGGACCCTCGTATATTTTCGAGGAAGATGACTTTCATTGTTCGTATATACTCGTATATATATCCGAAGACATATTTTCATTTGAAATGGCACGACTTGATTATGAGTGTATTATTTCTTTGTCTGGAACACTTGCATAAAGATTATTACCGTAGCGTACTAATTTGAGATCAGTTTTCTGAAACCTTATATTACCGTATTTATCCTAAGTATTCAGACCGACAGGCCTCTGCAAACAGTGTAGACCCAGATCAGACGCCGCATAATGCGGCGTCTGATCAGGGTCTGCGCTGTTTAATTCTCATCTAGCATTTAATTGATATCATCATTATGCAGTAAAAATGGATCTGTTGAAGTTTTAGGACATTTTGGTAACAAGTTTAGGCGTCCAAATACTTAGGTTAGCTACGGTAACCAACGAACGTGCAGTGATTAGGAATCCTTCTGTATAAGTCGAAATGGGATTGTTTAGAACTTCTAGAATTTTAGCATCTGCATAGCAAAGACTACGCCCAGTATATGCGGAATAGCAACTCGCCTGAGCATTCGATGTGCTTTGACAAAAAGTCGATTTTCTAAAAGCATGGCCGATTTTTAATCGGATTGCCAATTTTCGCTGTCATGGTCTTTATGGAATATAGCGATCACATGCAAAGAAAACCAAATATATGCGCTTTGTTTCGAAGTACTTTGGGTTTTATCGCGACGTGATTTCGGTCGAACGACAGCTGCCTGCGCTAGGCTGAACATATCCTAGCGAATTAAAACTGCGATTGTTAAAATCTTCACAATAACAAAGGTCTTAACGATCTTTGACACTTCAGACGTAATCTGGTGTCAGAAAGTTTGTGTTAATATGTTATAATATTCATAAATTTTATATTTTAGCGATAATAGATAAACCGCTGTAGATATTCGTTGTGAGGAGCAAGAGATTAAGGAATTAGGATAATTCATAAGGCACTGCTGGAGAGCGACTTAAATATGACAGATATCTGCGAGTTTGCATAATCTTATTTCCAGCCATTACTAAAACGAGATTATCCATTGTATGCAATTACCTAATGAGAAAAGTATAATTGTTCATTAACTTATATCGTATTATGAACTTGTTGCGGTTAAAATCGTACACAGACATTCCCAGTACTTTTCGCGCAATATAGAATAAATCGTATTGAACTAAAGTTCGTATACAGATAAATTTAGTGTCTCATAAATGCTCATGAAGGAAGGACATCACAATAATCCTAAAAATCAAGACACCTCAACCTCCTTACCATATTTATCCTAAAAGTCGAAGAATTCTGTATGGCAGACCCTTAGATCTTAACACGAAGAAAATTGTGGTACACACATTCATGATGTCAAAAAGTTGTCATTACGAAAACATGCCTATTCAAATATATTGAAAATTTTACAACAAAAGAAAAAAAAAAAAAAAAAAAAGAGGAAAATTTTCAGATAAAAATTTCTGATATTTTTCATATTTCTGCGAGACGGTTCTAGCGGGTACCCACAATCCATGTTTTCGAGCAAAAATAAGAAAAATAATGTATACCCTTGTAAACCCCAGTTTTACTGTATAAAAGTGGGGTTCAAGGGATCAAAATTATATAGGCATGTTTTCGTGATATAATATTGATATGGCGCCAATTTCTTTTGAATAGGTCCTTTTCCAACTTAATGATGAGGGATCTTCTTATTATAATTAATTTTACAAAAAAAAAAAAAAAAAAAATGAAAAAACTATATTGAGTGCAAACAGAGTACATCCTGATTAGATGTTGCGTTCTGTGGTGTCTGAACTCGTCTGCACTGTTTACACAGGCCAGCAGTGTAGATCGTTACCATTATGAAGAGTTTACTATTTATTCTGGTATGTCAGTTGGTGAATATTAAGGAATTGCACAGGAATTGTATACTAAACTCTACATCTTTAACAGTTTCCACTACTGTTTTAGAGTAGAATTATAGTATATTGTATAGAGAATGCGATCTGTGATTTACATTCGTTTTGAACATGTAAATGTAAGCTTATAGCATAATAGCGCTTACAATGTACTTGTGATTTGTATGTTTGTTTCCAATATGTATATAATAGTCTCAGAAGCCTTTCGCTGGGTATCAAATATGTTTTAGTATATTGTGGTAGTACTTTGTATATATCAATATATTTTATATGTGACACTTTAATAAATCATTACTTACTTACTTATTTACTTACTTTCTTACTTACTTACTTATTACTTACTTACTTACTGACGGCCTGACCTACATGAACAAATGAAATAATAAAAAAATGTATTCTACCACCACCCGCGATCATATCAAAAATCTGTATCGTAAGCTACTGGCATTATAGCTGACCTGATTTATATCATTCTGTCAGCAAGAGACAATGAAATATGGGGAGCGGATTCAGGAATAATTAATAGGGCTTCAAAATTTCTGAAGGGGTTTGATTTGATACAAATACCGTATTTACCCAATGTATTCGGACACATAGGTCCTACAAACAGTGTAGAACCAGATTAGATGCCGCAAGTTGATCAGTATTTACACCGATTGCCAATCATCCAGCAATTTAACCATTGTCCTGCAGAATAAAGATGCCACACCTTTTTTCAAATGTTCAGCCAATCAGATTACTTGATCCAGATTGCTGATATAAATTCACATACTGAATGGCAAACAGTGCAGATCCAGATCAGCCGGCTTCTTAGAAACCGATTGATTTGGATCTACACTGTTTGCAAAGGCAGTGTATATCCGAGCTCAGCAGGACAAGGGTTAAGACACATATTTTGTAATTTTAAATCATTAGAAATACATGGTAAAGAGTTCAGGCGTGCGACTGTTTAGGTAAATAGCCCTCTCTTAATGTATTGATCTTATAAACTAAAATCCCATGAAAAAAAACAACAACAAAAAAAAAAACTGTGAGTCCAAAGGGGCGAACCATCTCTGGATCCGCGCATGAAAGAAATTACAGAAGTGCTTATCCAAACACTTGTGATATCAGCAAAGAGTCCTGTTAGTGAATCAGTATTTAAATATCTCTATTAATTTTAATCAGACGTCATTGACACGCGGATGTTTTTCTCAACATCTGTCACGGAACGACGTTTCGGCTCTAGTGTTTAACTATTCCCCAGCAACACCATTTCCGGTGATCCTTTCAAAATCCCCTCGAGATCCAGAGGCGGGAAAGATGGAGATAAATTCGCATTAAATGTGACGAATAAACACCATTTGTCACACAACAGAAGTATATGTAAACAAAGAAACAATCTGGATCCAGGTAAACGCAATTAAACTGCGAGCAATTGTGAATTATTAGATTAAGGTAAAATGGTCTTCGATGCTTAGGTAAACAAGGTGATCTTTTAGGTAAATATTGACAATCAAAACATTGCTGTCAATTTGTTCGATCAGACTATATACATTACAGGTAACATTAAAGAAATATGTTGAATAAATGCGCATGATTTTTATTGTTACATAGCTCTTGATAAGAGGATGTATCGGATAAATACTTTTAGTGTAGACTGTGCATTACGAAAACATGCCTATTCAAATATACTGAAAATTTTACCACCAAAAAATGAAAATTTTCAGATAAAAAATTCCTATATTTTACATATTTCTGATCAAAACATAGATTGTGGGTAATCGTTAGAACCGGCTCGCCGAGGCGGTTCTAACGAGTACCCACAATCTATGTTTTTCAGCAGAAATAAGAAAAATAATGTATACCCCTGTAAACCCCAGTTTTACTATATAAAAGTGGGGTTTAAGGGGGTCAAAATTATATAGGCATGTTTTCGTGATGTTTTTTGTTATTCAATAAATTGTACACATAAAACAAGTAGATTCATAAATACAGTTCGATGCAATAATTTTTACGAAAGCATATGTAGTGGGTACTCATTAGAAGCGCCTCGGTGAGGCGCTTCTAATGAGTACAACAACATATGCATTCAAAGGGAAATAAGCAAGTATCAATACATTTTGGTTGAAAAGAGTACCGTATCTGGACCTATGTGTTGCTATTATGCACCAATCATTTGTATCCACCGTCCCCACCCTCGGGGAAGGATGGGGGATGGCTGAGCTAATGTGCGAGGCTATGAACTTGTGAATGCTCCGCAGTGCCGGAAAAGTACCAGGGTTATGATTTCGCCGCGAGAAAAATAGCGGGGACTACTAAGACTTTATATTTATCCAATTCTTATATTTTTCATTGTCTCGAGGGGGTGGTTAGTGGGGTGGGGTGGGGACGAGAAGAGCTGGGCTTTTACTATCCAGTTGTCCACGCAGTACAGTGTATTTAGCAGGATGGGATGAAGGGAAAGTTGTTGTCTCTGCTACCCAGCATGGGTGCGGGACAGTGTATAAAAATGACTGATGCATTAACTTTACGAAAGCACGCCTATTCAAATATATAGAAAATTTCTCCTCCAAAAACTTAAAATTTTCAGATAAAAAACTGTGATATTTTTCATATTTCTGCTCAAAACACAGATTGTGGTACTCGTTAGAACCGCCTCGGCGAGACGGTTCTTACGAGTACCCACAATCCATGCTTTGAGTAGGAAGAAGAAAAATAACTTATACCCCTGCAAACCCCAGTTTTACTATATAAAAGTGGGGTTTGAGAGGTTCAAAATTATATAGGCATGTTTTCGTGAAGTCACAGTAATTACTGGTGAAATACTAGGGAGAGTCAGAGAGACAAATTCAAAGACGACTTGAGATTTTTTTTTATCTGAATCCCAACTGCATATGTTGTAAATGCCTTGAACATTTATTTGAACTTACATACTGTACAAATAAAATATGTCACGCGCGGGCACGGATGCAGAGAACAAGTTTACGGAGGGATATACACACTATGTAATGCGTACGAGGCAAGGGGTCGGAGTTGGAGTGTGGAGGAGTAGGGTGTATAAGAATGATCTTATAACTGATACACGTATATGTCACTCACTCGACCTCTTAATTAGAATTACAATGTAGATTCCTTTATGGCTTCATAATGACAAACTCCTGCACCAGGGTACTTGTACAATATATCTAATATTATTGTGGTGGAATATAAGGCATTACGCATATTATGATACACAAGTGCCTATCTGAGCAGACTAATCTCACTACGAGTCTCTACAATATATAGCCTATGTTTCCCTACAATATATAATGAAAACAGGGTTTGTAGGAGCCTACATTATTAACTCATTGTTGGCTGAATAGACTCCCCCACATTATATATTGGAAGAGTCCAATTTCAATTTTAGGTACATCCGGCTATGAGATTTAGATATTCCTAGAGAAAATGACTAAACTAGCCGCAAACAGTGGAGACCCTGATCAGACGCCGCGTTCTGCGGCGTCTGATCTGGGTCTGCGCTGTTTGCGAATTACCCTTTTAGGGGTCTCCAGACTACAATGGGTTAAGCAAATGTTTTGGCGAATTTTCAGAACTTTGCAATTGTGAACTCTATTTCAAGTTATTTGTTATTTTTCATTAAACTCTTGCGTAATAAGTCTGCATCAATATGCTTTATCGCCGAATTTTCCTGATGTTCCCCTGTATAAAAGGGTAAAAACGACATACTTAAATGGCTATAGAAAGAGTTCTGTGGATAATATAGGACAGGCGGACAACGAAGACTGATCAATATTCCGTCCGATGAACAGACAGAGCCGGATTTCCGCGCTTCTCACAGGTCAGAAGGCATATTATCTCACAGGCCAGAAGGCACATGGTATACTTTCATACATCTTGATCCCAATATACATATTATACATTACAGTATTATTAGGTTCGAGCATACGTGTTCCTGGAAGTCGATTTAAATCCTGTCAAATGACTTGGTGTCTTCGGAGTATACATGAACGATAAAGGTCCGTTTAATCCGCACCCTCTCATCTGGTCCTATATAGTACATTGATGCAGTCTGAGAATTCAGTGAGTCTGTAAGGGAAGGGGCACACTTTCAGTGGAGGCGGCAACGCATAGAAAATAGTTTTACCTCCGTTCCGAAAAGTAGTCTACTATAAAAAAAAAAAAAGAAGATTTTTCTTGCATACCGGATAAGGATATCCACAAATTACACCGGTGCTAGCAAATCTTATCTCACACACTCTTATCCGTCCCGTGGGAAAGATAAAAATCGAGAGTTTTCACGTGTTTGATATACACTGGTTGTATAGGACGTCACTGTATGCTATCGTTAAGTTTACGTCACTGAACGTAATGACGTCATTAAACGCCACAGTAATGTCATCACAATATGGCGGACGTCAGCAATCGAAGTGACTGCATTATGAAAACTACGATCAGAAATGAAATGTGTGCAAGAAAAATAATCTTCATGTATCATGGATGTGAGGGGTAGACAGAAAAATCTGTCCCTCGCGATCACAGTCTGGCATCACTAGGCAAGCCTCGTGATGCCAGACTGTGATGCTCGGGACGGATATTTCTATCTACCCCTCACACAAATGATAACTCCTCATAGGCTCATCTTGGGCGCGAATTATTTCCATTTACAGTATACAGAAAGAGAGCGCAAAGAGAAAGGAAACAGAAAGCCACACAATTTGTCTCTGTTATAAAATGGCGACAAGTCTACCATGTGAATCCATTCATTTTAAGCGGACAGAAATGCCCCGATCAGATCGCGGTATGCTCAGAATCTTTGCCTTCACTTTGAGCATATTCCCCGATTACGTATTGATGTGGTCCATAGCCTATTTACGGGATTCTATACTGGCCTTAGCAGTGCCTCTGGGAACATGCCTTGCCCGATACTGTAAACCTTCAATGACTCGCACACCGGTGGCTCGTTTACCGTGGCTGATTCGACCCCATTTAATTCTTTTAATCACTCAAGAAAACAAATATCTGGGGATATATTAGTGATTTTTTTTTCATTTCATCATGAACATGTATGTTGTGTGTACTCATTAGAATCGCCTCACACTCAACATACCATTTTTAATGGTAGATCGAAAAGACATCCCTACATTATCGTTATTTGCGTCCTGCCTTGAAGCAATGGTTAACCCTCTGGCTCGCACTACCCATGTATAGAACAAATGTCCATAGTCCCTAAGATGTTCGAGCCATTGAAATTCGACTGTATATTGTTTCTATTATGGGGATTCACCGGTACCAGTTTCATCTCAAATATCTGAAATTGAGAGATTAAAATATACACAAATCATCCGTGATATATAATTAAGACAAACCGAACAAGTTACCTGGAAACATACATCATTTTCTTAATCAAAAGAAACCTTTTTGAGGCAGGAAATAAGATTTGCATGCCATAGTTTTTACGAGGTTTAGGGAGAAGTTCCACGTAAAATCTTCGTAAATATTGATTTAAAGTCATTTATCACGTGTGTTGGCGACGTCGCTTGTCTTTTGTTTTTATCAGTTTTCCGAGAAAAATAATCCGTTAATGCATTAGCGCTAAAATCTAATCAAAGTTAAGGTTTCTTCATTTTTACCTGATTAATAGTTTACCTGAGCGCAATAATCAGAATAGCTCGTCTGGCAGTATTGGATCACCGAATTTCATTAGTTGTTTGCCGTTTTACCGGAAATTTTACCTCAGACGAAGTAATGAGATGAGACGCTTGCATGTTGACGTGATCTCTTAGAAGCTTGATTTTTACCAGACCGGAACTTATACCGCATCCATAAAGAAATAAGCCATAAATTAAATCAAGTAATTGCTTCATTGCTATCTTTGAATAGAGGCATAAAAACACCAGTATAATAACAAAATACAACTTTTGCAACATGCTTGTGGTAGAAACTTCGATAATTTACATCTATTCTAGGCCAAATAAAAATAAGGGTATTTAGGGTAACATGTTAAACAAAAAATAGGTAGGGTAGTTTGGGGTTTTTTATTGTATATTTTTTATGTAGAATTATACCATAATTACCATATATATTAGAGCTTACATGTAGAACCATAATTTACATAAAAATTGACCAAGTCTGCTTGACAACATTTCGATGTGTCTAAAAGTACTGATAGAATGGCAAACAGTGCAGACCCTGATCAAACTGCTCCTATACAGTTTGATCTGGGTTTATACTATTTGCTCAGACTTACTTATTAGAATATCTAGCATTAATATTGTATGTATTATATAGTTAAACTGGGGTTTAAGGGGTATACATTATTTTTCTTATTTCTGCTCAAAAACATAGATTGTGGGTACTCGTTAGAATCGCCTCATCGAGGCTGTTCTAACGAGTACCCACAATCTATGTTTTGAGCAGAATTATGATAAATATCAGAATTTTTCATCTGAAAATTTTCATTTTTTGGTGGTAAAATTTTCAGTATATTTGAATAGGCATGTTTTCGTAATCGTGATCACAATGCCAGACAGAACCTACGAAGCACAACAAAACGACAACGAACAGAACAAAACAAAACATGCATAGATTATCGTAGCGAGTAGATAAAACCACACAAGAACCACCGTCTTAGAACGGCCTGTTGTAAACACTACCAGGTGGTGATGATGGTGGTTATGATGGTGGTGGTTAAGTCGATTTTACTTGTACCAAATCTTGGCAACAAATGTCAAGATTTTTTAAGCGAACACGTGCCTTCGAGTATGCACAAAATGTGCGGATTCACACCATCCTGCACATGCGCAAAGCCTCATACGGGCTTTTGCTCTCCACTGAAACATATATAGTATCCAAAGATTCTGTTTGCGGACAGGAAGACCCTGATCAGACTGCGCGATCCGCGCAGTCTGATGAGGGCCTTCGGTGTCCGCTTACAAAATCATTCGACCCTATAGAATGTATCCATGAAGAGCATATGCCCGGATGAGACTTTGCGCACGTGTAGAATGATCTGAATCGGCACATTTGCGCATGTGCGAAGTCATTTTTTCGCTTAACGCGGCACATATAATGAATCTTGTATATAGAGCAGTATGCCCAGAAAAATCGGGTGGTCGGGTGTGGCGAAGGTGTCGTGTATCTTGCGTCACTGGTGCGTCCAACTGATATTGGCTAACAGTTGGGGCAAGGCTTGCTATCCTTGTAGCAGGTAAGGGTAGAAGGGGAATGTTTTTATTTCTTCTTTTTTTTTTTCACTTTCATTCAGTTTTCTCCTTCTGCCCTGTCCCTCTCTTTCAACTCCTCTATTGTCTCCTATCTCTTCTCCCTTTCTCTGGGAGACGACACAAAATGACCCACAAGGGCTGACGTATCGTTGAACCCCAACACAACAACAATGCCCAGAAAAAAAAAAAAAAAAAAAAAAAAAAAAAAAAACAATTAAATTTTCTTGGTTTATCAAAGAAGATATTGCCGTAAGGTCAGGATTTCCCTAACTGAATCAGGTGTTGAAGACCAGATTTCAGGAATTATAATATTCATTTTTTAGCTCACCAGAGCCGAAGGCTCCAGGGAAGCTTATAGTATGGAAAGGATCCGTCTTCCGTCCGTCGTCCGTCATCCGTCGTCTGACAACCATTTTCAAACATCTTCCCGTCTGAAACTGATGGGCCAACTGAACACAAATTTCATCTGGAGCCTTAATGGATGGGGAGGGAAAGTTTGTTCCCGGGGTCTGGGTCACATGACCAACATGGCGGCCATGCCCATATATGGTAATACCCTTCAAATTCTTTTCTCCAGAACCGTAAGGCCGATGACCTCGGGTTCATCAGAGTTGGTTCAAATGGTGACACTGGGTTGACCTTGACCTATTTTACGGCAAGGTCAATTTTGCCGACTTAGGCTTTTACATGGGAAAAAGAGAAAATAATTTATTTTTAGAAAACCATTGAAGAATATGTCATTGAAATTGGTAGATCAGGTAAACTAAATGAATACATGAAGAGTCATGGGTAATATTGGTCAGACCCATTCAGTGACCTTGAATCAAAGTGACGCAGGTTCCATATTTCAAACATCTTTTTCTCTGAAACTTCTGGACCAATTGAAGTAAATTTGATATGGAACCTTTATTGGAGGAATAAATGAAATTTTGCTCACATGGTTGATGTCACACATGACAAAGATGGCCGCCATGACCATATATGTTAAAAGAAAAAACAAAACAAAAAAACAACAACAACAACAACAAACAAACAAACAAAAAAAAACAAAAAAAAAAAAACTTCAACAATCTTCTTCTCCAGAACCCTAAGGGCGATGGCCTTGAATCTTGACATGTAGCATTTTGTACTCGGCCCCTTTACAGTTTGTTCAAGAAGTGACCCTAGGTTGACCTTGACCCATTTTACGGCTAGGTCAATTATGCCGACTTAGGCTTTTGCTTAAGACAAATGAAAACAATAATTTTTTGGAAACCATTGAAAACTATTTCACCAATATTGGTAGTTCAGGTAATCCAAATGAATACATGAAGATTTATGGGTAACATAAGTCAGGCCCATTCAGTGACCTTGGACCAAGGTCAATCAGGTACCATATTCCAAATATCTTTTCCTCTGAAACTACTGGGCCGATTGAAGTGAATTTGAATCTTTATTGAAGAAATAAATGAAAATATGCTCATATAGTCCAGTTCACATGACCAGGATGGCCACCATGCTCATATATGATAACCCCTTCAAAAATCCCATACCCCAGAACTGTAAGGTCGATGACCTTAAAACTTGGCATGTAGCATCTGGTACTTGGGCCCATTTTAGTCTGTTCAAATAATGATCCTGGAGTGACACTGACCTATTTCACAGCAAGGTCAAATTTTTTCCACATAAGCTTTTGGATGTGAAAGTATAAAAATAATGGAATTTTAGCTCACCAAAATCAAATGCTACTTGGGAGCTTATATATAGTATAGTCATGCTCCATTTTCCATCCGTCATCTGTTGTACGTCATCCATAGTCTGTTGTCCGTCGTCCGTCGATCATTTTCAAGCATCTTCTTATCTGAAACCACAGAGCTGATTAGAGCCAAACTTCCTCTGGTGCCTCAGTGGTATGGGGAACGAAAGTTTATTTGTGGGTTCTGTGTCACATGACCAAGATGGCCACCATGCCCTTATACGGTAAAACCCTTCAAAACTCTTCTTCTTCAGAACCGTAAGAACGATGACCTTGAAACCTGGGATGTAGCATCTGGTACTCTGACCCATCATAGTCTGTTCAAAAGAGACCCCGTGTTTACTATTTTGAACCAAAGCGGAAGTGTTCCAACCGAATTTGGACCACCAAAACTACTCCAATTATTGCCAAACGAAGACGAACAGTACAGAAGGATTTGTATGTAATTTTCTTCGATACTAAGGGTCCAGTCATGCAAATTCCGGTGCAAAAAGGACAGTCGCAGCAAAGTTCTATAAAAATGTTGTACTAAGAAACCCGCCGCTCCAAAACAGGACTTAAGCACCTCGGACTTGCATGATAATGCACCCGCTCACAAGGCACACCTTGTGATCGAGTTTTTGGAGTCAGAAATGGTCACCGTCCTACCACATCCTCTATTTTCGCGACCTGCTTTCCCGTCCCCCCCCCCCCCCCACCCCCGCCCCAACACCCGTGACTTTTTTCTATTTTCTATTTCCAAATCTCAAATATCATCTATTTGGGAAGAGATACAATTCAAATAATGCCCTTGGATCTGCGGTTTATCAGTATCTGATGGGTGTTCCAATTGAAGAGTATGAAAACTGCTTCCAAAAGTGGATTGACTGGCTAAAAAGTGTATTCAGGTAGATGGAGAGTATTTGGAAGAGAAGAGCCAGTCAAGATGATTTTTACATTTGCAGTAAAGGAAAGTGACATTATTTTTGAAACAGTCCTCGTATATGGAATAAGCATCAGAAATAAGTGCGCCCATATTTTAGCTCATTGATCCTTTTTAGCGCACATCGGCTCATGACATCAAACAAGATGGCTGCCACTGAGCAAACCGTCAAACATCTTCTTCACAAACAAACAACCAGATATTTTGAAGCTCTGGTGAGCGATTCAGGACCTCATGGTCTTCTTGTTTATTTCATATTTCGGGAGCCCGATGTCTGAATCATAATAACAGGAAGGAAAATTTATGCTTCTGTCTTATGATTACATGTATGGGGAGATAATTCAATCCCGTTTACACCACCACGAAACCTTCTAAATTAAAACCATGTCAAAACGATGGGAGTTACATTTAGTTACCTTTCTGTTTGTGAAATATTTCTTGCATCAGAATGACGAGAACACAACACTGATTGGAAATAATGGTTAAATGAATACGGTCAGTGCGCGTATCTGGTATATCTTACATGAATTTGCTTTCTCAGTTCCGGTTAAAATGCAAAAATGAGTGTGTTTTATGAGTTGTTATAAAATATACCCCCTCCCCTAGACCCATGATGCCCTTTGATGGCGATATTTCCCTGATATACTGACGTAATCTATATGACTGGAATATTGGATCTAGGGGGGAAACAGTATTTAGTGATGCTTTGAAGTTGCATGTTGGGACGTGGTCTGATGAATGCAAAAGCATCAACCTCAGCCAATGACAAAAGTGAAGACATCAAATAGATTAGGATGATCTACAGCAATATTATACAAAGTAGAGGGCAGAGACACTCCTTTGAAGACAGATGGAATAAATAATTCAACATATTCATACCGATGGAATAAATCCATCCAGTCTCAGTCCGGAGTGATTTTTCGGCACAAGATTGTACTCCATGTCTTAAAAAGTTCAAATGAGTAAAATTAAAATGCATTATATTCAATTGTCTTGAAACATTTACAATTAGGGAAACCATGGGCCTCATTACAAGATGTCCTTAATAAATTGTGTTTAAGTTTGTGGGAAATGTTTCAACGAAATTTATTTTTGTGAAACACTACCATGACTGTGGTTTCCATGCCCTCTAATGTAGTAACATGTACAATTATTGTTTTTTTTAAAGGTGTAAGGTACAGTCGAACCTCGTTATCTCGAACTCGCTTACTTCGAATTACCGCTTATCTCGAAGTGAAAATCTGGTCCCTGTTTTAACATGAAACTATGATAACAGGTAACAAAATAATGTGGAAAAGAGGAGAAGTTGCTCCTAAGGAGCAATTTCTCCTCTTTTCCACACTATTTTGTATATATATTTCTAACTTCAGGAGTCAAATTACATATTCATTTGTTAAATGTGGTTGTTCAATTTATTGTTTTACTCACTCTCTCAACTCTGATATGTCGAGGCACGGATATCTCGAAGTGTTTCAGTGAATCCCTTGGAATTCGAGATAACGAGAGTCGACTGTATTTAATTTTACAAAGCATGTGCATCAGTGTTATGGACGAACTGTTTGCTGTGTTCAAGAAGGGTTGCTTTTAAAATTTCAGAGTAAGTGGCAACCGGACCTCACCTACCCACTCCAACACACACATTCACGCACTAACGCACGCACTTTTGAATGGGTACAACGTGTTATGGAACAAATAATAAAAATAACTACGAATTTTAACACATTTAATTTTGCCCCGATTTGAAATGTGACATATGAGTTAAATAATCAAACACGTATCTTAGAAGAATAAAGTATAATATTAGCCCAGCATTTTAGTAAAAGAGCTCAAGATATGGTTATAGAAGAAACAATGTTAGTTATAATATGGGCCCCGCCATGCGAAAACGTGTCTTCGGGCACATGCGAACTGCAAATGCCCACTACAGATCAGCCTGCGCATCCACACAGTCTGATCAGTGCTTCTTATTCGGGAACGTCAAGAACAAACATAGCGACAAAGTGAGCGAACCAAGGCTGGGTAAACATATATCAATTCAATTGATTTGCTCTACTATTTATGCTTAATTATTATGATTTAAATAGCATTATTTCCTGCATAAGTCACTGTGCTATATATTGCAAATGACATGCATTTTCGTGACTCGCCAATAAGCTTTTACAACTCGTTAGCGTGATATCGGATTTGGACATGCTGAAATGCATGTTTGCTGCCGTTTTGGTCCTGTTTGTGCTCTTTTGGTTTCTGTCCGATCCGAGTAACAAGTACATGTCGCTCAATGACGCCCAATGTATACCAGGTATCCGAGCTAAATGAGCCGGGGCACAGCGTTTCTTACAACACTGCATTTGCGCACAGCGAAGACTAAGATCAACCTGCGCATTCGCACAGGTTGATCTGAGTCTTCGCTGCCGACCTGAAGATGTTTTTGATCCTTGGCTACCCAAAGAGTTCCATGCGAAGACTCTTATCAGACTGCGCGGATTTGCAGGCCGAGCCAAGTCTTCGCTGGACACATATGCAGTCTTGCAGGAAATACTGTGCCCCGGCTCATATTTATGAAGCAGTGCCATGAGAAAAGTATTTCTGGCATGATGCGTGCGGAAAAGTGCCTTTGAGCATGCGCAAAATGCGCAGATTCTGATTATCCTGCGCATGTGCAAAGTATCATCTGGGCCGTTGCTCTCAATTCATACATTCTGTAGTATCCAATGATTCTGTCAGTTGACGGCGAAGGTAAAGATCAGACTGCGTGGGTGCGCAGGCTGATCTGGGCCTTCGCTGTCCGCAAATGTCCGAAGACACATTTTGCATGGTGCGGCCCATTTATTATTATTATTATTATTATTATTATTATAAATTTGGATTACTACTACTACTATTACTGGTATTTGCATTGCCGCTATTATTATCCTGTTTTGCATGTCTTCATTCTTCCTACTCTGGACAAAAATTAAACTTGCTAATCTTGCCTACGTCAAGCAGGCAATTAGAGCTATTTTGCCAAGATCGAGTGAATAAATTAACTTCCGTTAAGCCTGTAACAAACACATGAAACGACGGAACAACGCTATAAAGGCTTGATTTATCGGATTTGTAAATAAGCACTCCAAGAAAACGGGTTATTCGTCTTCCGCCTATTGGCTCCGATTAAGGTAAAATGTAAGGATTGTCCGCTTCTATTGCTTTTCATTAGAAGAAAATCGCTGGTTCAGGAGGCGTCTCATTTGTCTTCTACAAATTTATTTCCATTTACTCCTGAATTTGCCGCTGATATTTTATAGTTGTTTAAGTATAATTCCATTATATCGTCAATAGTTGCAGAAATGTTCTGGAAACGACCGGTAAACGCACAAAGGAGAATACAGTGGAATTTCAATGGTTCGAAAAGCTTTGGTACCATGACAATTTATTCCAGACATGGGTAGTTCGAGTAACTGCGGGTTAATCGTAGCGTCCGGTCAGGTGGCAAATGGGGATAATAAATCTTCTAAAAATAATTGTATGTTGAGTGTACTCATTAGAATCGCTTCGATGATGCGGTTCTAAAAGTACACACGACATACATGTCCATGATAAGATAAGAAATTTCCCCGAAAATTTCCCTAAATATTTGTTTACTTGAGCGATCGGAGGAATTTCCTAAGGACTCAAAAATGAGTTCGAATCAGCCACGGTGTTCAAGTCATTAAAGTTTTACTGTACCTGCCAAGCCACACAATACAGAAGGAGTAATGTCATGACAACGTTTGAAGTAGCAGCGTGAGAAAAAGTACCTACAAACGTATGCCAGCAAAGATCCATATCAACATGCGCATCTGTGCAGCCCGATCTGAATTTGCCTTAATGACCTGCCCAAAATCTTTGCAATTTGCAGGATGGACCACTAAGAATTTCTGTTTTAATAGTTCGACCTATAAGCTGCACGTGGGACGTCCCTCCTTGCACAGGGGAATCCATTTGGGTAACCATGTCAGAAAATGTACAATCGGACATGTGCATCCAGAGAAAATTCCGATCAGCCTACGCAATAGTGTAATCTGATAAGAATCTTCACTGGGCACATTTTGAATAGCTGCTGCAAAAGGATGCAAATTTCTTCATACCGACAACGCAAAATGTGATCAGACGGCGCGGAAGCGCAGGCTGATTTGAGTCTTCGTTAGGCACATATATCAGAAAGCTCTCAGGCTAGCATTCTACTTAAATCTATATCAAACCATTTTCGGACGGCCGATTACGGTCCGATATAGATTTATGTAGAATGACAACTGAGTGCGTTTTCTCAAGTTGAGGTTCATGTAACGTCCCGATCCGTTGGACGTTGTACTGCTTTTGCATCATCCATGTGAAGCATGTTCGGATACAGATAATTGGATAAACCACAATTTAGGCGACTCGTTATACTGTATATACTCCTTAACTCCTTACCATACTTGTCCTATAATTGGTAAAAGTATGTTCCACTACCTGTTGGTGTGTTTAGAATATTGCTGGATGAGTGGCAAACAGTGTAGACCCTGAAAGTTATATCTGGGTCTACACTGTTTGCTCAGGCCTGTCTGTCCCAAATATCTTTAGGATTATTACGATGCAAGCTTTACAATTTTTCCCCTGTGACAATTTACCCGTTGGCAGTAAAAATATATGTGAAGACATACAGTAAATATCACAGACACGAAGCACAGGCACATGTCTGTTTGATAGTGCGGGGCAACATGGGTACATGTACACGCACAAAGAACTGTTTCACCAGTGCATAACCCATTTATGTGGCGGTGCATTAAACTTTTATAAAACACTCTCCCAGTTTCAGTATTGCTGGCAAGGAATGTTTCTAGTGGTTTATGAGATAGTTTGTTCGTTTTGGTTAATTTTGGAACACTTCTTTTAATTGGTGGTAGTTATGGTACATATATGTTTCGGAAATTCATATATTTGTAGGCACATGTGCTTTATTTCAGTCAATTACGGTACGTTTTGCCCAAACCGTCTCCCCGTACTTCATCATAGTGCAGTTTCTAATTTCTTTTATTATAATTGTTGTCTTTAGGCACATTCTGATGTATGTTATACTCGTATGAAAACTCTCACTTGACGTTACATGTATATGAAAACTCTCACTTGATGTTATACGGAAAATCTCACTTGAACCGAGACTCCGAATTTCATTCTACACTGCAGCTGTTGTTTGTGCCGTGTGGCGCAGTAGAACGTCTCCCCGTACTTCACCATAGTGCCGATTATATTACATTGCCTTTGAGATCATTGGGCCCATCGTGGTATCTTTGAAAATGAGGTTATGTATACGCTAGAGGGTGTAGAAAACAGTGTTGCAAACTTCATTACTGCTTATGAAGAGTCTCAGTAAAACAGAGACTCCCATTTTCTAGTGTATTCTTTGTTTTCAAAGGCAATCTATTTGATGTTACTTTGTTTCCAAGGGCAACCTTTATAGAATTTACTTGCCCTTCAATAAAACTTGCATTTTTGGATATGTGGGTGTGTTTGGTGCACTTCGTGAATGTTTAATACTTTGATATGTCAGCGGCATAATTTTTTATCTTCTGGTCAATAAATGTAAGTTTGGTACATCCTGTCAGATGCAGAAAATTCATTAATTTCAAATTTGGTGTAAGTATAAATGCATTGTGAATGTGTTTATGTCATTTAAGACGATACTTAACATTTATTGAAACTCCAGACATTTTTTTTTTTTTTTTTTTTTTTTTTTGGTACATTTCGCCAGTTTCAAAACATTGTTTGACTGAGAAGCTTATTTTTTAAGTGTCTGGCTATTTAAGATAGTATTTCGTATGATTGTTGTACTGATTTTATTTATTTTTCGCTTTAGTTTTCTTTTTTTTTTTTTTTTTTTTTTTTTTTTTTTTTTTTTGGTTTTCAGTTTGAACGTTCTGTTAGTTTACACACATGTCTTTGATTATGTGCATTTTGGCAGATGCTGTCCTTTAGTTCAGTTCAGAACCTTTTTTCCCTGACATGATGGTAGTCTTGGCAGAGTTGGTTAATTTGAAATAAAACAAACGAACTTTTATTCAGCTAGACACATATTTCTCTTCTTTCGTGTAATTTCAAATAGTCGTTTTTGCTAATTACTTGATAGGTGTTTAATTTCTAGTCATTAATCTTATGGTACTTTGGTACGTTTTATCGGTTTCGCTAAAATCCTTTTATACTTCAAGGCACATGTCTTTTACCTGTCCATTTCGTTAAACTCGCCGAGTATATGTGGCAGTTCCCGCCCCAAGTTTTTCAGAGTTTGGTGCATGACTATCACTGTCTGTGGTCGGGCCCATCGAGGTCCTGTTTGTGTTCTTCTTGCGTTCTGGATTCAGATCGAAACTAGTTCTAAGACACCAAGAATAGTCGTCTCGAGACACCAAAGAAAGAAGTCATATAAACCAAACGATGAAAAAATACGAGCATAATTCAAAATGTCGGCGATCAACTCCGAAAATGTTGTACGCAAAATATTACACCGGTATCCCTGCTTCAGAAGTTTATCAGTTGAGAAGTATGAGTTTTAGAAGATTTAATTTTATTTTGATTATTTACTGTTAACAGGGTGATGGTTATGCCCTGCTGTACTTGTGGCAGACTGGGGAAGGGGGTGTTTTGATTGCTTCTGTGTTTGTATTGTCATTCACATTTTTATTCCTCCATTTCTATATCTTTCCTCTTACTTACTAACCTTTCTACCACTTTTCTGCTTTTTTTTTTCTGGGAGACGACTAAATGACCCACTAGGGTTGACGTGTAGTTCAACAAACATATACATGTGTGTACGGAAATAAATAATAACTTGCATACTTGAAAAGCTGCTAAAGCTAAATGAATAAGCCGTGGAATATACACACTACAGGATGTAGCAAGGAGGACCTCATTATCCAAACACGAAAAGAAGAAACTAACTTGGTTTAGTTGAAGATTTATTTTTTCTAGATAAATTGTTTGTACCATAAATTATGTAGCTGAATTTCTTTCGGATAAATACTAACTGTCATATGCACAAAACAATCATTATGAGTATTCAATATGTCATTTGAATATCAAGAAGGTTAATATCTTAAATGAAAGAGCAATGGGTGTTAAACAAAGTAAATGCCATGATCATGTGGGCCGCGCAATGCGCATCCCCGCAGTCTGATCAAGGCCTTAAGTGTCCGCTAACAGAATCACTGGATACTACAGAATATATAATGGATAGCAAATGCTCGGATGATACAGTCGAACCTCGTTGTCTCGAATTCCAAGGGACTCACTGAAACACTTCGAGATATCCGTTCTTCGACATATCAGAGTTGAGAGAGTGAGGAAAACAATAAATTGAACAACCACATTTAACAAATGAATATGTAATTTGACTCCTGAAGTTAGAAATATATATATAAAATAATGTGGAAAAGAGGAGAAATTTCCTCTTTTCCACATTATTTTTTTACCTGTTGTCATAGTTTCATGTTAAAACAGGGATCAGATTTTCACTTCGAGAAAAGCGGTAATTCGAAATTAGCGAGTTCGAGATAACGAGGTTCGACTGTACTTTGCGCATTTTGAGTATAGATGAACGTGGTGTTTGCTTGACTCGGCCCATATGTTTGACTGAAATCTTTATGACAGCGCTTGTATTGGCATTTGGAGTCCGTGGAATTGGTGGCACCTGTTGGCTTTGCCTCTGACAGATTAAGGTCAAAGTAAATGTGTTCTTGTCATCTGGTGTTATGCTGTAGGATGAGTGAATGAATTGTCGTCATCTTTTCAGGTCTGACTACCACCAGAAACTACTGTTTTACGCTACATATTCGGACAGACGGACAAACAAGCCTAAACAAACAGTGAAGACCCACATCAGACGCCACAGAATGTAGCGTCTGATCAGGTATACACTATTTGTCCCTCAGCCAGCAGTTTGTAGGCACATCAGCAGATAAGAAAACTTGTTCAAATTTTAGGGGCGGTTGAGTACTTAGGGTAAAACCGGTAAACGTTTTGTATATACATGTAATCACTAAAAACTGGCATTATTAATTAATAGGATCAAGGGAAGGAGTATGCGTTGCGTGGGCATAGTATCAATAATCTGTAGTTGACTTCCAGTTGTGCTTGTTACAGAGCTATGTTTAACAATCAACGGCGCATACTCAGTACAGATTGTCACAGTCCTTACAGAGGCCTCCAAATGTCACCCTATCTCACTTAACGTCACGTTACACCCTCAGATTAACTTTATTAAAGGCTCCATATTCCTCCAAAATACACATTTTATTATCCAAGAAAGGTTTTATAAATTGATGTATGTTATTAATACAATCACACAATTTGACGTCTGACAGCTTGTAAAATTTCAGTTAGCTCTCGTTCTTGAAATGAAATGATTTTTATCGTATCTCTGAATTATTGCCAACATTAATTCAGAGATACGGTAAAATCATTTCATGTTTGATCCAGTTCAAAACTGAGAGACTAACTAAAATTTTACAGGTGTAAGATGCCACATTTTTCGATCGTATTAATACTATATATATCAATTTATTTACCTTTCGTTGATAAAAAAAACGTCTATTTTTTTTTTCTTTTGAGGAATATGGAGCCTTTTACGTTGCTATTCGGAGACTCTAACTCATACTATACGTGTCCAAATATTTGACAAAGACAACAACAACAACAAAAAAAAAAAAAAAAAAAAAACATCTATTTTACTACCAACTGATGTGTCAAATATTGTTAGATGAGTGGCAAACAGTGTAGAACCAGATCAGACGCCGCAGAACGCGGCGTCTGATCTTGATCTACACTCTTTGCTTTTGACTAAATATGATAACTACGGGAAAGTACAGTAGTACATAGTGCATCTCTATCATATTGTCATTCCTGCCAGAAATTAGCGGAATTTCACAAGAGAATGAATATTGGGTATCATTGGGCACTGTGTTCTTGCTACCTTTTGTCTCGGATCATCGCACAAGCAGCAAGGCCCTAGAAGACCGAATTCTCGTCGTTCTCGGATCAGACGTTTACTACACCTCTCAGTCTGGAGCGTCAAGAACAAATACAACGGTAACGTGATTTAGCAATGGCTGTGCTTCAACTAGTAATTAAATTGCGTTGCTTACGATTTATAATCAATTGTTTTAATAAGGTTATGCTGCTTATGTAAGGGTCCATTAGCTTCACTGCGTTACATCATTACGAAAACACGCCTATTCAAATATACTGAAAATTTTACCACCAAAAGCTAAAAAACTAAGGTAAAAAAAATCTGATATTTTTCTTATTTCAGCTCAAAACATAGATTGTGGGTACCCACAATCTATGTTTTTGAGCCGAAATAAGAAAAATAATATATACCCCCGTAAACCCCAGTTTTACTGTATAAAAGTGGGGTTTAAGGGGGTCAAAAAAATTATAGACATGTTTTCGTGATGTGTTGCAAATGACATACATATTCGTGACCAGCCCATAGGCTTGTTTAATTTATTAGAGCGATATCGGAGTGGAACAGTTCAGGTGCACTGTTCCTGCAGTGTGTGTTTTGTTTGTATTCATTTGGTTCCTGTTCGACCCTAGTATCAAAACGAATGTCGTCAAAAGATTCCCTTTAATTGCCTTTAATTTGATACGAGCAACTCGAAAATCGAGTATAAAATAGTCCGGTGAGCAAATTTTGTTATACTTTTATCTTAGTGAATTATTTTATCTCTGTATCAGACCAAATACATCTGTCTAGTTTGTTAATAATAAATACATGTATTAAACTATTGTACATTTTTACTATGTTTTATGGAAGCCATATTGTTATTTTTCATTATCATAACAAACTTTATATCGGCTGTATCATTTGAATGGAAGCATCTGATCTAAGAGGATCGACAGGCCTAAGCAAACATTATAAACCCGTATTATATGCCACTGAACGGGACATCTGATTAGGATCTACACTGTTTATCATTCAGCAGTCGTGTAGTCACATCAATATATAGTAACATAGTTTGTTAAAGGTTTTGTATGGGTTTTGCAAGGCGTTATGGAGTCCAATTTTTAGTACATGTAGTAAACACCGTGGAAGATTTCAGGTGAAGCAAACGGTAGGTGTTTGGAGAAAAAACAACACTTCTTCACCAGTTCCAGTTTGATTCTTTATTGCATGTTTACTTAGCAATTGTTTGTTAAGGCTGAAGTTCTAACAGCATGCCTTTCCGTTACTGCAGGGTTTGGAATTTTCAAATTGTATTACTTATCAACGAACAAGTAAATGGTCATAACCCACTTGTCCACTTGTCCAACCAAGAGTTGCTTGCCCGACATTTGACATTTTCTTAATTCTCGAAGAAAATATATGGTGTAGGTACTCATTAGAAGCGTTCGGTGAGGCGCTCCTTAGGAGTACCCACAACATATGTTTTCTTCGAGATATAAGAAAACATATACAGTCGAACTTCGATGGCTCGAACCCCTTTGGGACCATGAAAATTTGTTACAGACAGCGGTAGTTCGAGCCACGGAGGGTTACTATTCGTGCCATACCAGGAAGCATAATGGAGATAATTGTGGGATATCTTTCCCGTGTTTTATATTATAAACATATGTTATGTGTACTCATTAGAATCGCCTCATCGAGGCGATTCTAATGAGTGCACACAGCATACATTTGCAAGATAAAAGAAGAAAATCTCCCTAAATTATCCGTATATCGTATTTGGAGGAAATCCCTGCGGACTCAAGAACGTGTTGGACTCATCCATGGTAAATGAGCCATCGGGGTTCAAGCCATTGAAGTTCTACTGTAATATCATACTCTGGATACTCTTCTTTGCTAGAGTTGTGAAGTCCTTGTCCCAGGACAAGTAAATCAAAATTTCTTACTTGTCCTCAGGGAAATGGGACAAGTTGGACAAGTCAGGCATGGTATTTCCACAGCCCTGCTTACTGTTTAGGGTATTCAAACCGTATTCAATTCAGGCGAAATCTTATTCATTTAAAGAGTAATCTTCATCAGTATCCTGTGCCTTATCTTATAGAAGAAGACGATTTGTTTAGATAATGAACGTCCGTCATGTTGGCGACGTTTGTTAACAAACTAATGAAGTATAATCTGTCATACAAGACCAATATCAAACTCTAAATACCATCTAATTGCTGTATTAATATCATCAAAAACCAAATCACTCTACTATAAAAACAATTTCTTGTCTCCAATTCTGCTCTATCTTCATCATTTTGGAGTACTTAGTTTCAATTTTTGTCCGATTTTCAATCACTCATCGTTAATCCATTTATTCCCTTATATCACGAAACATTAACAAATGATTGCGTTTGTTCTGTAATTACCACTTAACACCTCGGATAACGAGGCAGTCATTAGATTGTTGGAACCCGGTAAACAAACACACTGACAACGCTAGAAGAATAGTGTGAGTGAATAGACAGATTTTCCAAACGCATTGAATATCTGTCCAACATCGGACTACCCAGTAAGCATTCTACATAAATCTAAAGCGGGGCGTTATCGGCCCGTCAGAGTAGCTGACGGGCCGATAACGGCCCGTGGAGATTTATAAAGAATGCTAGCTGGGCAGCTGTGGACAACATGCCGACTTTAGCTTAGTAGCAGTCCAAAGTATTCCGGAACGTTCCGACACAGCTCCGTAACGTTACGTAGGAGCCCCAAGAAGTACAACTTTGTATTAGATACTTCAGATTTAACCAAAATACCGACGACATTAAAACGACCATTCGTGATGTTTTTCGGGGGGGGGGGGGGGGTGCGGGGGAGGGAGGGGAGGTTGGGGAGGGGAGGGGGGTCTTCTTCTTCGTTATTGAAACCAGAGCTTCAATATTTCGCAATTCGAATAAAATTTAAATCGGCCAGGAGCCAGAGTGGGCTTATCCCCTCACCCAGCCACTACCACCACTTGAGGGGGTGGGGTGGGGGGGCAGGGTTCTTCTACACAAATGATGTCCAAAAGCATATCTAGTTTAATTCTATCTTATTACCAAAACTAATGGGTTGGACCGCGAGCTGTCTCGACGAAAACAAACATTTTGAAACATGTTAGTTCTCCAGAATTAACTCCTTAACTGTAGATTTATTAGCAATCATCAAGCTATTTTTAGATGAATACGCTTACATTAAACCATTAGACATTGAGCTGCCCAAAACCTCTCCGTCAAGGTGTGTATATTAGACGGTATACTATTCTAGGAAAGTCCTATTACTTGAAATCTGGCCGTATGGACTTTCAGTTATCTGTTATGATCCCAAAGTTACGTTACCTGTTGGTGTTTACTTTTGCAGTTGTCTAAAGGAAAATGACATTCGGTCTAATAGTTTTAATCATTTTTCTGATATAACGAATGTGAATATCAAGACTTTAATCTTCTAAAAGGTAGCAACTGCCTTTTGTTTAGTAACATGCGTTACATTATTTTTCAAATAATCTCCATAAAACAACTAAGTAAATGTTTCTTACAATATCTACTGAGATCATAGGCTAGTGTATATATCTTTTTAGCATACCTTTTATGCAATTAAATACAATGTGATATTGCTTTTAACAGAAAAGTTTAGGTGACAATATCTGACAAACGTCTGTCGATCTCTTTATGGAACATATAAGTGAAGATACCCAGGAAATGCCACAATCACGAAGCCGATTATTACATGAATAAACAATTGCCTGTCCAAACATGATAATCTACATCTAAATATTTTCTGTTGCATTATAAATTATCTTTCTGATAGCATTATATTTTACTATCAAATGTGAATATCTTTCATATATTAATCTTTTCTTTTTCTGGCGACTACTTCTACAATAAACATTGAATTATATTCAGTAATTCATGTTACTAAAATATGGGAAGTCAACTGTCATATAATGGCGTTTGGTATGCGGCTTGAGTATCGTCTGTCATGGTTTGTTTGCTCTTCCTCTAGGTGTCATTTGTAGGCTATGGTCTGTGATTGTGGCTATTCTTGGACATCTTCTATACTATTTTGCTTGCAAGATTGATCCATGCATGTGTGTATAGTTTATGTATACTTATTAGAAGAAGCATAATTTAAATTTTCCTGGCTATAGCAAAACCTTTTGGTCTGCCCAAGATGACAGCTTTTTCCTGTAAATGGAATTTAGTTGGGAGTGAGTAACTTTAACTGATATATAAAAGCTGGCAGTGTGGGAAAATGTGGATGCCCAGGAAAGACTGCAATCAACTACGAAACATAGCTCTCCGTAGCTGCTCAAAGACAATGGAAGAAAGGATTTGTATGTATATCAACAATCAAATTCAAATATATATATCAAATGAAAATAACTGTCTTAGCAAATATTCATCTGTTCTACTTAATTTCATCTTTAGGCATGTTCATACGTACTTCTGTATTTTCCCTTTCAGCTCTGCAGATTAATCTAGATACCTGTGCAAACAGTGTCGATTCTATGAGATGGCTCATCAAAATCTCCACTGTTTGCCATTCTGTTTTTTGTTTTAATTTTGATGGACCTGTCTAAATTCCAAAAGATGGAAGAGTCCATTTCAGAAACTCAGAGGTGAAAGATTTAAGGTGTTCTTATCACCTAATATCTAATCAAACAACGCATTTTCCATATAATAATCCTTCTTCGGTTTCAAATTGTTTGCGACATGGAAGACTTCATTAAGACGCAATGGTCATTCAAGCATCAGCTCGACTCAGATTGAGCCTATATTGTTATCAGTTTATATCCAGTGTCGATTACTGCAATATCGCACCATTTTACCGAAGACAAAGGACGTTGACAAATTTTTATCTGTGCATTATGTGCTGCACGCGGCTATGATTTTAGAGTTTATCTAATCTATATCCTGTAATTTTTTATTGCAGTCAACAAACATTCTGGCAGGGTCTGTGACGGCAAACGCATGTAATGGTGTAGAAACGTCCTTCCAAAATCGCCTCAACGTCACGAATCAACGTGATCGCAATACTTTGTGTCTGTTCAGGTTTAAGTTCGCCACCGCTTACTGTACTACAGGCAGTTCTGTGTCAGCAAACCGCTGTAAATGAACTGATGATTCTATGAACGATTTAAGCTTTTAAAAGAAAATAAATAATAAGATTCTAAAATGCATGCAATTACACAACAATTGCAATTACACAACAGAAGCCACACAGTAGTATTGTGACGGTACTGCCTTAAACAGTGCTCAAGTTTCAAAATTAAACAAAATAGATTTCGTGATACCGAAGAGCAAGGACATTAAATTATTCTATCGTTAGAACAAGGCAAACTTAGCAAAAGCTGCAGACATAAAATAGTGTTAAATAGATGGAACCGTCGGAAGCAACAAGCACACTACAGAAAACGACAATAGTAGGGATGGTTTATTGAGTTCATGAGCGGTTAAGGTAACTTGCAAAAGAACAGCTACAATCATAGATCGTTGTCCACCAATGACATCATGACGAAGTTGACAAAATACGACAGACAGTACACAAACCAAAGGCCAAAGGTTATAAGTATTTATCATGAATGTGAGGGGTAGATAGAAACATCCGTCCCGAGAGTTACTGTCTGGCATCACGAGGCTTCACAAAAACAAACTAATGGGTATACATTTAAAGCGTCTCTCAGGTGCGCCTATAATGAGTACCAGCAACAGATGTTTTTGTGAATGCATAAGAATATTCATTATCTTGATACCTAGTTATCTAGAGCTACGAAAGCCATAACATTTCCACCATGTATTGTCTAAAATGAGGAATGTTTTGGTTATTAAGGACATTAAGATAGTTATGCAGTAAAAAAATAACGTTGCTGGAAGTACTGACCGAATTGAAAAACAGGGTTAACTATAACAAACTTGTGAACTTCCGCCTATTGATGTGCACCCCTGCATACATGAGCCTTTGGTTTTACTATATATGATAGGGGATTTGGATTTAAATTGTACAGACTTGGTAATGTAATGTTTTGTATCAGGCCTAGTTATCAAATGGAAAGCAATATGTAATATATATCATGGCCATAATTCATGTCAGGTTATGACATGGAAAGCAATAGGTAATATATATCAGATTCATAATCAATATTAAGTTATGGCATGGAAAGGAATAGGTAATATCTATTTGGCCGTAATTGATATTAAGTTATGAATAGACAGCATCAGGTAATATCTATCAGGGTCATAATTCATCTCAAATTATGACATGGAAGCAATATGTAATATCTACTAGGGCTATAATTCATAGCACGTTATGCCATGGAAAGCAATAGGTAATATCAACCAGGGTAATACTTATCAAGTTATGAGATGGAAAGCAGTTATGAGATGGAAAGCAATAGGTAATATCTGTTAGGAACATTGTTCATATCAAGTTATGACATGGAAAGTAAAATGTAACATCTATCAGGGTCATAAGTCATATTAAGTTTTGAAATGGAAAGCAATATCTAATATCTATCAGGAACATGATTCATATCAAGTTATGAGATGGAAAGCAATAAGTAAAATCTATCAGGGCCATAATTTAAAAACGTTTATGAGATTGAAAACAAGAAAGCAAGAAGTAATATCTATCATGGCCATAATTCATAACATTATGACATGGACAGCAACAAATAGGCATTATCTGTCCGGACCATAATTCATATCAAGTTATGACATGAAAAGCAATAGGTAATATCTATCAGGACCATAATTCATATCAAGTTATGACATGGAAAGCAATGCCATATATCTGTCAGGGTCATAATTCATATCAAGTAATGCCATGAAAATCAATATGTAATATCTATCAGGGTCATAGTTCATATCGAGTTATGAAATGGAAAGCAATAGGTAATATCTATCAGGATCATAATTCATGTCAACTTTTTGAATGGAAAGCAAGAGGTTATATGTATAAGGAGCCATATTTTAAGTTATTGAAATGAAAGCAAGTTTAGGAATAGAAAGCAATAGTCAATATTTGTCAGGACGATAATTCATATCAAATTATGGAATAGAAAACAATAGGTAATGTATATCAGGAGCCATATTTCATATCAAAATCAACATGGGAATGTCATGTTGGAGGAGAACCTGTCTTTGGTTGCTACTAAAATACTTTACTAATGTCCTTTGACCCGAATGAAAAACACAAGTCAATATACTGAAACCTATGTTTCAAATTTATCAGAAACTCATTAATTAAGGCCAGAGCTGATCAATCAATACCGATTAAGATAGAACGTATCTAATACTGAGAAGTATGCTCTTTTAAGTGTATCCCTATCCATTAGAGACGGGAAGTAAATGTCATGTCAGTGTGCTCTTACTTGAAATGTATCCATTTATGTCGGATGCACAGTTTGATCTTTGCCTATTCTGTTCTCACACGATAGGTTCCCGATCCCTTCAACGCGCGTCTGGCAATGTCTTGAAGTATTTCATTCATTTCGAGGCTGGCTCCACTAGAATGTGATATTGTTTCCAAGACAAACTAATTTTCATCTCATTTACTAGCCGTGTCTTCAAGTAACAAGCGATTGTAATATCCTGTTCATCTTATTCAATTTCGTTAATTTCCCACAAATTATCCATAAAACCAAAGACTCCGAATGTTATTAAATCCCATGTTTGTTGTAAAACTAATAACGCAGTTCTTAAGAATCAATTATCTTGCATTATTGAAGGATATAGTGGCAAAAGACATTTTGCCCCTGCCAATGACAGAAACTTAAGCGAAAATTAGAAGCTGTTTTAAAACAAAGAATTTAATATAAAATAGCCGTAGGGGAGCGTCGCCGACAATTTAGATACGCCGACTACTCGGTTAGTCGTTAATAATTGAATTATGCTCCAATCTCTGTGATTTAGTTATTGGGGTAGAATGTAGCGTTGTGTAAAGTACCTACTTGGAAATATTTCAGCCAGAAACAATTTCTAATTATTGACCTCGAAATGTCCTGGGGTGTTTAGACGGTCAGAGTAAACAACTATACAAACGCTTGTGTGAGATGATACGTCTACTACATTGATGAAAGGGAAAGGCAATGTGGAACAAACGTGTATGTGAGATCATAGAAGATTTTAAAAGTTATAAATTAATACATATTTGATCAAAACAGGACAAACAAACTAACAAAGTTAGTTGCTGTTTAAAGGTTTTAGAACTTTTATCAAGTGTGCCGCCATTCATCACGAAAATATGCTTATATAATTTTGACCTCCTTAAACCTTACTTTTATATAATAAAGTTTGGGTTTACTGGGGCATTCATTATTTATCTTATTTCTGCTCAAAAACATAGATTGTGTGTACTCGTTAGAACCGCCTTGCCGATGCGGTTCTAAGAAGTACCCACAATCTATGTTTTGAGCAGAAATACGAAAAATATCAGAGTTTTTTTTTATCTGAAAGTTTTCAGATTTTGGAGATGATTTTTTTTATATATTTGAATAGGCGTGTTTTCGTAATGGGGTTTGCATATTGAATTAAGCGTACTGATGTTATAAAGTCTCGTTGAATTTGTCAACATGGTGACGCCCATGAACTTAATGTTAAAATATTAAGGCCTTGATAATTTTCTCTCATTATTCAGTCGCTTTTGATCAGATTGCATCAAATACCCAGTCAAGTTCCATCAATTTCAATACATAGTTTTGCAACAACTGCATTTCTCTTTAATATTTATCCGAAGTATTTGGACACCTCCACGCTCTATCATACTACGTCTTACTTGTTTAGCAAGTCCATTTCATTATAATGTACCTATTGATTTGTTTATAACCCACTACATGAACAGGACATTTAAGATCCCACCTCTTCGGCGTCTGTTCTGTGCCTGCACTGTTTGCTCAGCTCTGTTTTTGTCATTAGAGTAGTTCAACTGTAGTAAACTGGGCCCAGTTGTTCAAAGCTAACGACGTCGTTAGTTAACGATTCGTTAAAATTTACATCGAGTGATACGCAAATACGCTGAAATTTTTTGCTGAAAAAATGTGAGTAGCTTTTGCAGTGCAAAAGCTACTCACATTTTTTCAGCAAAACATTTCAGAAAATTGTATATTGAATCCGCTAAAACAGTTAACGAAATGACCCTTAACGAGCTCGTTAAGCTAACGACGTTTTGAACAACTGGGCCCTGGAGTGTAACTAACATCTTTCGAATGTACAGGAAAGTATCTTTTTTTCTAAAGCTCGATTGAAGACAAGCTATATGGGACCACTTTCTTCAACCAATTTACGTCGAATGGACTCTTCTACCACAATTCTTTGGACCGCTCTATTTCCAATAGCGGGATTCTTGTTAGGCGGTTAGTTTACCTGGACAGAAGTCTCCAGGGGAGCTTAAAGGATAGGAGTCCATCAGTCATCCGTCCGTCGTCCGTGTCCGTCCGTTGTCCGTCAGAATATGTGACCAGTTATATCTCCGCAATCTTCATGCTGACCTCAATCATTTCTCATCTGGTGGCATGCCTCTGGTGGGTGATTGATGGCATAAGCGTTTCATGGAACCATGGAAAATTTTGGTTGCTATGGCAACAACAGTCCTATAGACTTACAATGGGAAAATGCTTGTCATCAGCATAACTCTTTCAGGTTTGATCTTCCTGAACGTTGCAGATAAGGGGGACACGGCTGAAATATCGGATAATTTCAAAACTAGCCAAAATCAGATCATTAATCTTAGAGTTATGTCCCCTTGATTGCATCATTGATCATAGAGTTACATCCACTTGATTGCTGAAATAGCCTCTGTTTGACTTTGTCATCATCATAACTCGTTCAGTTTTCATCACGAAAACATGCCAATATAATTTTGACCTCCTTAAACCCCACTTTTTTTATAGTAAAACTGGGGTTTACGGGGATATACATTATTTTTTATTAGTTTTGCTCAAAAACATAGATTGTGGGTACTCGTTAGACCCGCCTCGCCGAGGCGGTTCTAACGAGGACCCACAATCTGTGTTTTGAGCCGAAATATGAAAAATATCAGAGTTTGTTTTCTTTTTCCTGAAAATCTTCAGTTTTTTTAGGTGAAATTTTCTATATATTTGAATGCGCGTGTTTTCATAATATGATCGGGTAGGGTTGACTTGGATAAAATCTCGAATAATTTCTGAAGCTGGCCAGATCGGATCAGTTATCCTAGACATACGGTCCTTTGATTGCTGAAAGTCCTTTATTTGACTGTCATCAGCATAATCCTTTCATTTTTGATCGGATCCTTCTGAAACTTGCAGATAAGATGGACATGAAAGAAGTCTTGGTTGTGTTTGAAACCTGTCTAAATCAAATCATTTATTTTAGACTTATGCCCCGTAAATTGCTGAGAACGCCTATATTCGACCTTGTCATCAAATAACTTCTTCAGTTTTTGATAAGATCTTACAGAACCTACTCGTATATGTAAAACATTGGTTGACAGTTAGACCATGAGGTGATACAGTGCGTATTGTTTTGAGGTCAAAGTACACCAACTTTTGAAAGAGTTATAACAATTCTTTAAAGATTTTTCTGACATGACTTCGTTTCCGGATAACGCCTCATATCGTTTGCTTCGAATGAGGTTGAAACTTGGTGGATAAGTAGACCATGAAGTGGTACTACGTTTATCATTTCGAGGTTGTAGTTCACCAAATTTTGATAGAGGAATAACACTTTAAAGAGTGTTCAGACGTGACTTCGATTCCGTCTAACTCCTACAGTTTTCATTGGTTCGGGTTGAAACTTCGTGGACCGTTAGACCATGAAATGATACAGTGCATTTTATTTCGAGGTTAGAGTACACCAAGTTTGAATAGAAAATTCGGCATTTTTGAAGATTTTTCAGACATGACTTTGTTTCCGGATGACTCTTCCTACAGTTTTCATTGAATGAGGTTAAAGAAAGTTGGTGGTCAGTTCGACAATGTGTCGGTACAACGCATATTGTTTCGATGTTATAGTGTACTAATATTTGGTCGCCATTACTCTTTAAAGATTGTTCCGATATGACTTCGTTTCCGGCTACTTCTTTTCATTGGACTATTTCGAGGTTAAAGTATACCAAATTCAATAAAGATATTACTCTTTAAAGATAGTTCACACACGACTTCATTTCCAACCAACTCCTTCTACAGTTTTCATCTATCAAGCTAAAAGTTATTGGGTAGTAAGACCATGAGGTGGAACAGCGTGTATTCTTTCAAGGTCACAGTACACCAAGCATTAAGTAGGTAAAGATTCTCAGATATGATCTAATTCTGACTAACTGCTGCAATTTTCTTAAATACATGTAATATAAAATAGATACTGAGACCATGGTGTACAACAGTGCATATTTTATTGAGGTCAAAATCCACCACCCTTCTGCCCCCTATCTGCACTTCATTTGCGCATAATTTCTGCTACAGTTTTTAAGGATTAGGCTTAAAGTTTGATGGAAGTAGTGTAGAGCAGTGAATATTCTTTTCAGGTTGCAGTTCACCAAAGTTAAAGACAGTTTAATATTCTGGTAAAATATTTAGGACTTCCTTTCTAGCCATGTGTTTGTTTCTAGACTTGTCATTTTGTGTTTCTCTGAGTTTTTAGACAGCTAAATTTTATTAAGCCATCTTCTCTGCATGTTTTGTTACCCGGCAGTGGTGAGGTATCTTGCAGTGTCTGCGACGCTTTTGACACACAAATCAGTCGTCTGCACATGCACAAAAATGACAAAAGTTCATTTTTTTGTTAAAAATCAAACAAATGTTTATTCTCGCACTCGTAGCAGCAGACCCGTGAAGGAGTAATCTTCAAAGATTCGGGAAGCTGAACGTCTGTCTGTTTGTATGAAACAGAAACGAAGCAACTCTCAAGTTTCTACTTTTGTTCAGTACAGTCGAACTTCAATGGCTCGAACACTTTTGGGACCGTGGACATTTGTTCGAGATATTGGTAGTTCGAGCCACTGAGGGTTAATCATGGAACCAGGTCAGGAAGCAAATAGCGATAATTTAGGGAATTCTTTTCGATTTTCTACACAATAATTGTATGTTGAGTGTACTCATTAGAATCGCCTCGATGAGGCGATTCTAATGAGTAGACACAACATACAATTTCGTGATAAAATAAGAAAATTTTTCTAAATATTTGTTTTCTTAAGCTGTCGGAAGAATTTCGTAGGGACTCAAAAACGAGTTCGAATTAGCCATGGTGAACGAGCTATCGGTGTTCGAGCTATCGAGGTTTGACTCTATATGGTGCATCTGTTGGCTTTAATATTCATACAACGCATGCTCTTTTAATACACCATGTGTTGAAAAGAGATCAAGTGTACAGTATACACCATAGTTACATTAAAATATACTGTTCGTCACAAAAAAAGAGGACCTTGAAAATATGTATGTCATGTGTTGCTGTCCTTATAAAACCCAATAACAAGCACACTAACATCAGTGCATGCCAATCTGAATGTAGGCAGCCATGTTTGACCGTGACCTGTATTTGTACGTAGCACATACAGCTTTGATCAAACCGTTCTGGAGCTGGGTATAACTCTACTAGAGTTATATCCCATAGACTGATAAATAACATTGAGATTGTGCGACCTAGGCTATCTTTTAACACTAAGTTTTCTCTTTTGATCAGTGACTGCTAATCAGAGCTGAAAAGATAATCGATTATCAGTTCTGCCATTGTGATCGATAATCGATTAGTAATCACTGAAGATTTGACCATGTTATACTTCACTGTATGGATTTGGTCAGACAGGCCTGAACAAACAGTGTAGACCCAAATGAGACGCCGCAAAACGCGGCGTCTCATCAGGATCTACACTGTTTGCCACTCATCCAGCTATTTTAAACACAACATTGGGTAGTAAATTGTACTTGTTCAAATTTTAGATGAAGTATGGTAAGAAGTTGAGGTGCCTGAGTACTGAGTGTAAATACGGCAAAGTAACAGACACAAAAATCAAATGATCGATTATTAGCACATCTGTAACGATAATCATTTTTGTGGAATTTATCGATCAGTTAATCGATTATTCCATTAATTGTGCCAGCCATAGTTATACCTCGTAGCTCCTTCACTTTTGATTAAATATGCCAGCAGATGAGGAGGACATGGATAAACTTTAAAAAATAAATAAATAAATTTCGGAAAACTTTGAAAAAAACAACAACCAAAAAACAAAAAAAAAATAAATAAATAAATAAATAAATAAATAAATAAATAAATAAATAAATAAAACAGAACAATCTTGTACATAGAGTTATGTCCCTTGACAGCTAAAGGCGCCTATAATTAACTTTGTGTGCTGCATCGCTCCATCGGTTTTAATTGAATCTTCTTTAAACTGGCGGATGAGTGGGTGGGGGAGGGGGGCATGGGTATGAGTTATGTCCTCCAGATTAATAAATGTTGTAGACATTGAGTGACCTTGACCTATGTTTCAGCACCGGTGAGCATTAAACCCGCCATGGTCTCTTTGTTTTGATAGAGGTTCCTGTATTTAAACAGTGAAAATACAGTTTTTTGTTTGTTGTTGTTATTTTACTTCTAACACCTGTGTATTGCATAAATCTATCTTAATATGACTGAAACCAAAATAATCCTCATTACCCATATTATATGGTGAAAACGCCATGTCTTATATAACCCTAGATAAGAGCATATTAAGATAAACATGCTTCGGATTTCTCCTAAAATGTTGTGGTACTCGTCTCGCTTCAGTCAGATCCAGCGGAACCGCACAGTCTGACTAAATTCTTATCTAGACTGTCTCTAGAAAGCCAAGGTCATAAGGCATCTTCTGACGGAAAGCGAATAATTGACCAGTCATTGCTGAAAGCAAATGTCATCAAGAATGCAAAATGTATGTTATACATGTTATATATTAACCCATTTATGCCGAGTGGCCTCTTCTACATTAAGTATTTGGACCCGTTCAATTCCAATACAAGGAGTGTTTGATTAGTTTTTTTTTTTTATATTGTCACCATGTTTTATAACAATTCCTGTCCTAAATGCAAATAGTATAGACCATGATCAGACGCCACGTCCTGCAGCGTCTGATCTGGGTCTTCACCATTCGCCAACTCCCCTTTTTTGGAAAGCTAGGCATAAAAGGGTTAACCTTAAACTCGACCCTGAAAGCTCTATTGTAACAGACGGCATTCTATTTATTATCATTATTATTTTTCAGAGATAATAAGACGGCATTTCATGTGAATCGTCTGCTAGGACAGACGATTCACACGAAATTTTAAGTCTTATTGACTCTGAAAAGTGAAAAGAAAAACGAATTAGAATATCGTCTGGTATAATTTTTTTTGAGCTTCAAGAAAGATGATCAAGTTAATCTAAGAGAGATAACTCGTACAGGAACAGTGCAATTACATTATCTCCAGTCAGGACCGCTTTTTTTGCGCTTACCTCATTCACACTAATGTTTCCGACAAACATTTGTGAGCATTCAGCGTAGACTTTAGATCAAACTGCCCCTAATCTGTTTGTGGTGATCACAGAATATCGGAAATAAAATGATGAACCAGGACAAATTCGAATATTTTGAGAAATCATTCATCTTCATTTGGAGAGAATACTAAGACAAAACGCCGGGTAACCTTTACAGACAGTTTTAACGTAATTAATGTAATGTTGCAGTCTTTTTTTTTTCTGTATAACCTTTCATCTTTATTGAACAAGTTGACAAAGTTTCATTCGATTTTCAGCGATGATTTTGAGAAAAAAAAATACACCCTTTTGAAAGTACCCCTATTTGCGAAGTGCAACACTGACTGGCATGTCAGTATCTTGTGTATTTGTTATTTGTTGCATATACTATGTACCCGGCGTTTCTATTTCGTCCTAGTATATATTATTTGAGAAAAAAAAGGGAATAAGCATCAATCCAGTCTATACGATGGTAATGTAAACTCATCCGCGCAGTTTGGTCAGTCTTCACAGAGCACTCTGTGGATAGCCAAAATAAATGTCTTCAAGTGGACAGCGAAGATTCTGATCAGCCTGTGCGAATGCGCAGGCTGATCTGAGTCTTCGCTGGAAGCACATGTTATCTTTAAGGAAATGCTGTGCCCCGGTTCAAATGTAAACCTCAAGCTGCCAAAAGCCGGGACGAAAACATTTTTGTAAGAGAAACGTTCTTCTCTTAGTACATGTATAGGAGCCCACCAAGCGAAAATGTGCTTTCGGTTTCAGTGCGGACAGCGAAGACCCAGATCAGACCGCGCACCCGCGCGGTCTAATCTGGGCCTTCGCCGTTCGCTAACAGAACACTACAGAACGTTTAAAGGGAGACAAATGCTCAAGAAGATCTGAATCAGCCCATTTCCGCGTATTCGAAGGCACGTTTTCGCTTTGCGTGATCCATCTATATTCTTCCGCGGAATATGACTTTCTACAGAAAATGTTTAGTTTTTTTTTTTTCCGTCGATGTCTTTGATTGCCCATGAATTTTCAATCCCGCTCAATCACAAAAAGAATTATACCAGATTACTTAATTTATTATATAGGAACGTCTGCAGAGTTTGAACTGCTCTACTTGAATCTATAATGAAAATCAAAGGGAAGTTTGCACTCCTTACTTGTTGATTTTATGAAAATCCATGGACGAAATATAACCATGTCTGTAGTTATCATTTTTAGCTTATTTAATTACCTTTCTAACCAGTATAATTACGCTATTGTTTTGAATTTCTTTAACACGTACAATGACATTAGTATATTGATTAGAAAGGTAATTGAATAAGCTAACAAATCATAACACACACGATACTGTTTCATCCTTGGATTTTAAGAAAATTAACAAGTAAAGAGTGCACACTTCCGTTTGCGTTTGAGTATATATTGGACCATTATCGGCCCGACAGGAATCCTGTCTAACCGATAACGGTCCGATATAAATTTAGGCAGAATGCTAACTCAGTACCTACAAGGAGATGACCTTCGGTCCATCCAGACAGCAGAGGGATCGCTGACATTGAAGCAAAGTAAATTAAGGTGGGAATTGTTAGTGTTTATTCATTTGCTTTGCTTTTGATAACTTACTTGTTTTGCCTATGATGTCATCCTTACAACAATTTTAGATTTCATTCAGGATAAATTTTCATATTTCTGTCATCTATCAGTTTTGAATAACGTCAAGCTCTATTGAAAATAGTTGCACAGGGCATAGGAAACCGTAAGTAGATAAGTTAAACCTCAAATGCTCGAACATTTTTGGGACCATGGACATGTGCTCCAGACTGAAGGTTAATCATAGCGCCAGGTCAGGAGGCAAACGGGGATAATTTAGGGGATGTCTTTTCAACTTTCTATAAAATAATGGTTTATTGAGTGCTCTTATTAAAATCGCCTCAATGACGCGATTCGATTGAGTACACATAACATGCATTTTCATGATAAAAAGTCCATAAAATATCCCTAACTAGTTCTTCTCTTGAGCGATCGGATGAATATCTTGATGCAAAAAAAACAAAACAAAAAAAAACAAAAAAAAAAACACAAAAAAAACACGAGTTCGAATTAGCCACGGTAAATCGTTGAAGTTTTACTGTTAGTGTACATATAATAGGGCATAAGAAACCGTTAGTAGATACTCTCAAATAACTTGAGATTTAGTTTTGCCCACAATACAGTGGGACATACATGACGAAAACACGCCTATATAATTTTGACTAAAGAAATATAGATTGTGGGTACTCGTTAGAACCGCCTCGCCGAGGTGGTTCTAACGGGTGCCCCCAATCTATGTTTTGAGCAGAAAAATGAAAAAATATCAGAATTTTTTATCTGAAAATTTTCCTTTTTTTCATTGTAAAATTTTCAATACATTTGAATAGGCGTGTTTTCGTGATGTCTAGCCGGTTACCCAGGGGCGGATCCAGAGGGTGTTCGGTGGTGGTGGCTGGGGTGGTGGTAATGGACATTATTTTGATAATAAATTTTTATACTGTATTTACCCAGAATATTCGCTCACCTAACTCTTCATCTTGTACCACTAGTAAAATTTACAAGTCCATTTCTTTACCTGTGAATGTGTCTAAAATTGCTGGATGAGCATTTTGCGCATGTTTGTGGGCACTTTTTCGCTTGACGTGGCCCTTATGATTCTGGGCCCAGTTGTTCAAAGCGTCGTTAGCTTAACGAGCTCGTTAAGGGTCATTTCGTTAACTGTTTTAGCGGATTCAAGACACAATATTCTGATATTTTTTGCTGAAAAAATGTGAGTAGCTTTTGCATTGCAAAAGCTACTCACATTTTTTCAGCAAAAAATTTCAGCATATTTGAGTATCACTCAATTAAAATTTTAACGAATCGTTAACTAACGACATCGTTAGCTTTGAACAACTGGTTCTACAAGAGCTACAGATAACGTTTTGTTTTATTAGAATTTATCAACAAAGACTCGTGACCAACAAGTATAGTGCTCGGAAGATAATTAATTGAAAAGGTATTGCTTATCAGCTTATCCTCCGAGGACCTAATGATGTCACGGCAGCTACCACTATACATTGTACCTGGGTAAAGCAGGCTATGCATTAATTATCGGCAAAACGTTACTAATAATTTTATGTTGTATAAAATGTTATCACTATGTGTTTGGTTACGTAGTATGTTGCAATAGCGCGGTTTGTAGAGCGGAGCACTCTGGACGAACAATTGAACGATTTTTCAGTACACGAGAGCCTAGCAAACACACCATCTTTCTAAAAATGTTTTTACTTCGCTTGGTGTCCTTGTATGCTATATATTTTATTATTTTAAATCATATTATTAGACATTATTATGTCGTTGATGACATTCTTACACAAATGAGATGCTTCCAGTGTTCTTGTCTCCATATGTATTTTCATGGATTGTCAGCACGTGGTAATCATTCAAACTAAACGTTTAACTAGACTTACCGGTCTTATATGCAAAAGAGGAAATCAAATGTCGCTACACTGAAAAAAATAGTTCATAACTGATAATAGCAAAATACTTTTTCTTTCTTAACATATTTTACTTCTATATTCAAAAAAATAACAATAATGAAACTAAGATTCGAACCCACAATGTCCAGATTTTTATGTAGTCTAGGGAAACTACCACTGAGCTACTACGGATTTATAGGTACCGCTGCTTATAAAATTTATTGACGGTAGCTATACGGGTACGTTTACCTATTTATCAAAATGGACTTGGTCTAACAACATAAACAATCAGCGACGTCACTGTCAACTTATCCTCCGAGGATTGTATCCATACAAATACGGACCTAAATGAATTGACTCAAACTCTACATGTACATGAACACAGTTGCTTATCATCGCAGAAGAAAAAAATACTTTGACTAAGAATGTAGACACCCGATCATATGGCGTAGAACGACATTCTAGGTATTTCTCCAAAAATAGTGTTTAATGAAATGTCCTACCTTTTCTCTGAAATGAAAACAAGACATTTGTTTGTCGTGGGCTGCTATAATGGTTGACGGTTTAAGGGTTAACACACACACACGCACGCATGCACGCACGTGTGTGTGTGTGTGTGTGTGTGTGTGTGTGTGTGTGTGTGTGTGTGTGTGTGTGTGTGTGTGTGTGTGTGTTGGAACGTCGGCCTTAGAAAGAAAACAAGTTTAACCAAACAAATTCTCTTATTGCGTTTTTGTGCGACAAAGTATTTTTAATAATATTGACAATATAGAAATATAAGTCTCGTCGCGAGAAAATGTTCTTTGTCCCTTATGTTGACAACGGATCAAATTAGCAAACGCATTCGCGCAATCTTAGTGTTTTCGTTGACGCTCAACTAATGAATAATGTATTTAGAACAAAGATGGACCTACTGAGAATGGCATAATCTCACTGAGCGGATGCGCAGGCTGGCCTTGACCTTCACTGCTCGCATATGCTATAATGACGGTTTTAGCATGTCCCACTCATGTAAAGAACATCCTATTAGTTGTATTTTCATAATACTTGACAAACATTGATCATTTTTGTGCCAGACATCTTCGCATGTCTTACAAATCTCCCTCTGTCAACCCACTGATCTACTGGCGGCTCGGATAAATTGGTTTCAAGAAGGTATAATATTTGAAGTGTTTGGACAGGTTATAGAGGGAGCAAAAGTGGGTGTTCCTGCTCCTCAACTATGTTTAAAATGACAGACGTAAGGGCGCCTAAATAGACAAATTGATAGCCGCCCCGGTTCATCTTAAAGATGTTAACAATTCTATAATAAAGACCTTAGGTGGGTTGTACGCCCATTTCATTGAAGAAATTTGACACCTTGTCGTCTCTTTATTTATTGTGACTTGTGCTGATAATTGAAAAGGTATGCCAAATTGTTGTTAAACGAAGATGATAAAATATTGAGCATGAACGTATGCCAATAAGTTATAAAACGATTTAACGAATTGGATAACGTAGAACGCCAAATTAAGAATGTTAGACAGGGTTCTACGATGTACCAGATGGGTCAGCACCACCACTCGTGCACGGTACTAGTATCGGTGTACTAATAAATATACACCGGTACTTTTTTACCCATTTTTGCCGAGTGGCCTCTCTTACCTCAAATCTTTGGCCTAGTCCATTTCCAATAGACGGGTTTCTGGATAGTTTTTATTAGTAGAAAGTTTTATAGAAATTCCTATATTTAATACAAACAGGGTAGACACTAACAAGGCGATGCACTCCTTTTACACCAGGCATAAATTGATTATTATACACTGTAATGTTGTCAGTTGACCAAGTACCGTCACGAAAACATACCTATATAATTTTGGCCCCCTTAAACCCCATTTTATGTAGTAAAACTGGGATTACAGGGGTATACATTATTTTTTTTCTTATTTCTGCTAAAAAATAAACCCCATAGATTATTGGTACTCGTTAGAACCGCCACAGCGAGGCGGTTCTACCGAGTATCCACAACCTATGTTTTTGAGCAGAAATAAGAAAAGTATCAGAAATTTTATCTGAAAACTTTCAGTACATTGTCGCATTTTTTTTTTTTTTTTTTTTTTTTTTTTTTTTTTTTTGTGATGTAGCTGGCATCACGTTACGTTTTCGTGTGCGACGTCATCTATGTCTATTGTTTATTATATCCTGAAGAAACCGTGAACGCGAAACGTTGCTGTTAATACATGATAAATATTATTTCGTGTTGGTGTTGATTTACTATACAAAATTATTTACTACGTTCCTTTAACGCCATGGCATCATCTTATGATCCACGGAAGCGTCTTGAAAGATTAGCGGAGAAACAAATAAAGTGTACACTGCATGTACATTGCCGCTATTTTGTGTGTGACATGGCTTGCGTGTCGCACCGCACCACGTTACGTTTTCGTGTACAACATCATCTATGTCTGTTGTTTAGTATATCCTGAAGAAGCCGTGACGGCGAAACGTTGATGTAAATACATGATAAGGATTATTTCGTGTTGGTGTTGATTTACAATACAAAAAGATTTTGGTGGTGAAATGTTTCAGATATTTGAATTGGCGTTTTTTCGTAAAGCTTTTTTGGTGCGCTGATTTTTTCTCTACTTGCGAATATTGCACGACAAACATTTAAATAGGGTCGCCTTGCTGACAACAGAATGATTATTTTATACAAATTACGAGGGATGTTCGAAATGAATTGCTTATTGTCCTCTAGCTCGATATCCACGTGGAGCACGATAAAAACCAATACATGCCTGTATAGGGCTATTCAATATCTACACAATGGTGTATAAATGTACATGTTAGACTGAGTGTAAGACATAAAATTTGCCATTTGAATACACGCAGTCATTGACCACTGCAGTAAAAATGGTTGGTAGAAGCGTCGACAAAAAAGATGAAATACGGGCTTACTTCAAAGCTCGCTCAAAACTTGGTTGTTCTTTGAAGAAGCTGATGGCTGAAATTTCTACTGCTTTTGGACCTTCTTGTGTGTCTTATGACACAGTTCGGCGGTGGAAAAAGAAATTTGAGTCTGGTGTAGAGTCCATCAAAAATGCACCGAAATCAGGTAGGCCAAAATCTGGATCTCGTAAAGAAATCGTTTCCAAAAAAAAAAAAAAAGAAATCATTGAAGGAGATGCCTTTGAAACTTTGCATTTCTAGCCACGGGGAGTACTTGGAGGGCATGAAATGAGTACTTTTGGGCTAACTTGAAATTTGAAGTCTCCAGATAGAAATAAGCAATTCAATTCGAACATCCCTCGTAGTGAATGGCAGATTTTACAAATATAAAGAACAAAAAAGCTGTACAGTAACAAAATTAGTATTGACACAGTATTCTTTACGTCAAGACGTCGAGTGAATCTGCACATTCTCATTAAGTTTTTCGTAATCCGGAATTTATTCTACGAATGGTCCTCAAAGTTCAATGTCTGTATACCAAACATGGATAACGAAGTCTCAGATCAGCCTGTGCGTTCGCGTTGTCTGATCAGAGCCATCGTTGATCCCTTACAGAATCAATGTCTTGAAAACTCTTGTCAGACTGCATGAGTGTTCGCATACTGCACATCACGAAAACATGCCTATATAATTTTGACCCCCATAAACCCCACTTTTATATAGGAAAAGTGGGGTTTACAGGGGTATACAGTATTTTTTTCTTATTTCTGCTCAAACACATAGATTGTGGGTACTCGTTAGAACCGCCTCGTCGAGGCGGTTCTAACCAGTACTCACTATCTATGTTTTGAGCAGAAATATGAAAAAAAAAATAAAAAATATCATAATTTTTTATCTGAAAATTTTCATTTTTTTGCTGGTTAAATTTTCAGTATATTTGAATAGGCGTGTTTTCGAAATGATAATAACGTTTTTCCCTGTCTGGAGAAGAAGCTGCTTTGTGACTGTGGTCGTCCATATGCAGCTTCGATTCTAATTTTAAACTATGAAAGGGCAGCGAAGGTCGTGGTCAGCTTTAACAGATACGTAGGTAGATTCGGACCTCTCTTACATGTACACACATAGCGCTGCCTCTATGTGACTCAGTTGCCTGGTAGCGTTAAAAATCTGGACCCAGTTGTTCAAAGCGTCGTTAGCTTAACGAGCTCGTTAGTGGTCTAAATGTTAACTGTTCTAGTAGGTACAATATCTAACTCACAAATATTTGTGCTGAAAAAATGTGAGTAGCTTTTGCAAATGCAAAAGCTAATCACATTTTTTTCAGCAAAAATATTAGTGTATATGCCATATTTAATGATCGAAGTTTTAACGGTACGTTAACTAACGGCATCGTTAGTTTTGAACAACTGGGCCCTTAATAGTAGTAGTCTTACATTCATTCTCTCACGACACGGTCATGCTAGATTTATATACCTATGGGGTGTACGTACATCATGTATTTACACCACTACAGTCGAACTTCAATGGCTCAATCATTTTTGGGACTACATGTATGAAAATGTGTTCTAGACATGGATAGTTCGCGCCGCTGAGGGTTAAACATAGCACCAGGCTAGGAGGCCAATGTTGATAATTTAGATATATGTTTAGGATATTCTATATAATAGTGTGTTGAGTGCAACCATTAGAATCGCGGCGATCAGGCGATTCTAATGAGTACACCCGATATATCTAGTGCCATGATAATGTTCCTAAAAACATCACTAAATATTTGTTTTCTTGAGAATTTTTTAGGGAATCAATACCGAGTTCGAATCAGCCACGACAGACGAGCCATCGGTGTACGAGTTATTGAAGTTTTACTGTATAGTAAGAGTCTTAGATAACTTGTATACATAAACACATGAAAATATTCACTCAATGCCTTGACATTTAGAATGCTGCGTCAGTATTATTTTGCACTCCAATACCTTTTTGTTGTTTACTCGTTTGTAAGTTTGTATCTAAGTTAAGTGTGGTAAAACAAGGAGCGTAAGATCAACAGATACATCAGGACTTAGGTTTACACTCATTCCTCAGAGTTAAAGTCTATCTTAACTTAAGGTCCGAGCATTTAAGATACGAAATACGATATTTAATCTCAATTAGATTTAACACTTTTATGTAAGTTTAGGAGACGATATGTATCTGTACTTATTCATCTTATCGTTGAAAGTCAGCTTACATATGAAAACGCAAAATATGCTTTGCAAATCTCGATCATCAAAGTTAAAATCGACCGTAGCTTGAGGAACGATTGTAAACCTGGACCCTGAGCTACTATGTCGCCATCATTACGAAAACACGCCTATTCAAATACACTGAAAATTTTACCACCAAAAAATGGCAATTTTTCGAATAAAAAATTCTGATATTTTTCATATTTCTGCTCAAAACATAGATTGTGGGTACTCGTTAGAACCGCCTCGACGAGGCGGTTCTAACGAGTACCACAATCTATGTTTTTGAGCAGAAATAAAGAAAATAATGTATACCCATGTAAACCCCAGTTTTACTATATAAAAGTGGTGTTTAAGGGGGTCAAAATTATATAGGCATGTTTTCGTAATGTTAGCGAAGGGAGACAACATTTATTCTCTGGCAGGATGTTACCTCCCTAGTACTTATAAAGGTTTTAAAAATGGAGGCTGCTCTTAAACGAAATACTTTGCAGATATTCTTTCAAAGTAGCTCCCCATGAATTTCCATACTTTCGACATTTTCCATGGAGATGTACAAATTATCCTCCAGGAAAAGAATTAAGTAAATCATTCCTAAGTTTTAACATTCATGAAAATCTGACAGATTATAAAAGTCATGTAAATAAATAATAGATTACAATACGTGCACGTTCTTTCAAAGTTTTGATGCGATTAAATAAATTTGTATAATATTATGAAACTGACAACATTCTAAGACAGACTCTACAGGTTTCAACGCAATTCTGAATACAGGTACGTTTCGAAACCACTACAAGGTCTTCATATAAAGAAATTAATTGTCCATATTATTTTTACACAAATACCCCTTTAGAAAAAGAACTGAGTAAACCAATGCCGTTTAGACATTCCCGAAAATCTGACATATTATACAAGTCATGTAAATAAATAATAGATTACAATATGTGCACGTCTTTAAAAGCTTTGATACAATTAAATGGAGTTGTATATGAAATTAATAACATTCAAAGACAGTATCTACAGACTTTAAACGCAATTCAGAATACGTTTCGAAACCATTACAAGTTATTCACATGTAGTAATTAATTTCCCATATTGTTTATACACTTTCTGCACCAAACCTTATACGTCTGAGCTGCAGTTACAGAACATCTATATTGTTTAACCCATTTATGCCTAGCGTCCCATAAAAGGGACATTGGCAAACAGTGCAGACCCAGATCAGACGCCGCAGAATGATTGCATTTAATACAGAATTTTCTATAAAACATGGTGATAATATAAACCAACCAGACACCCCCTTTATATTGACATGGTGATAATATAAACCAACCAGACACCCCCTTTATATTGAAAATGTATCGGTCGAAGCGCGAAGAAAAAGTCCATTCGGCATAAATGGGTTAAAGGAGACTGGATACACTTGGTTATTTTTGCAGTCATTGTGTGTAATGAGGACATTTTTTGTGACCTCCTGTTTGCTTCTCAACACACGCAAGTCCCTTCTAAAAAGGGGTCTACTCTAAAAATAAAGAATGTTCTCCCAAGGAGACCAAATCCTTTCATTTTTGGGTAGATCCCTTTTCATTTTATAAAGTAGCCTAAACATTTTTAATAGAGTTGCGTACAAATCGCCATGTTACATTTGCATGGATACTCAATAAGATCTTGTAAAACAATCTACATGTGCATAACTGAGGCATAATAAGCACATGAGTAACCTGTCGCTTCCAAAATGAGCAACCTAATGTCAGTGCGGACTGATCTAGATCTGCGTATTCCAGGCGTATATGATCCTTGTATAATTTAGCATCTGCATAGCGACCAGTGAGGGCTGTGATCGGATTGAAAAGAGCTCCAATGCCAATCCGGCCTATGCGACACATATTGCCCAATATACAGTCGACTCTCGTTATTTCGAAGGGAATCTCTGAAATATTCCGAGATATCCGTACCTCAACATATCAGATTTACAGAATTAAGGAAAATTGAACAACCACATTTCACAAATGAATATGTAATTTGACTCCTGAAGTTAGAGATAGGAAATATTGTGGAAAATTATTGCGGAAAGAAAGAGAGCAATTTCTCTTCCTTTCCGCAATAATTTTTACCTGTTGTTAGATTTTCATGTTTAAACAGGGACAAGAGTTTCACTTCGTGATGAGAGGCTATTTGAGATAAGTGAAGTCCAGATAACGTAGGTCGACTGTATACTATTTCTGTTATATATTTTTGTGCGAATACGTGGGTACACATTAGATAGTCTTGTCAACGTAATCATCACAGTTGGTATTTTCTTTCCAGATGTTCCATGTGTTCCTTTGCTCTCATTCTAAGGGAGACAATGCTAGAGTTTCTGGGATCTGTGTCGTCCATCCGACTTATTCCTTCCATCCTACTTAAACCATCCATCCGACCTATTCCTCCGAACAAATTATGAAATGTCGTATTAACAGCGGGTGGTGCATTTAAACCTGGAGCGGAAAAGAATGTGGTATACGCGGCCATATTTGACGGCGATGGTGTGGACGACAAAACCGGAAGTGACGCAGGGCTAAGATTGCATGTGCTGGCTATTGGTGTCGTCATCCAGGGGTCCATTGGAAGCGCATTTCCGGGAGGATTTCTCGCGGTAATTGTTGAGATCGGAAATGTGTCGGAGAGTTTCAAGCTTGCATTTTCAATCTTTTCTTGTCGACGCCACTTCGCTCGTCTGTTTTGAAACCAAACCTGAAGAGAGAAATAAACATATTTTAGGTCGCGCTAATCTGCCTTTTGACCACAATAATCCGTAAGAGATCCCATTTATTTATTTGTTTTCAGTACGAACTGCCACAAGGCAAAAGGGCTCATTGTCATGGTGCAACTCTATTTGTCTGTTAAATTCATAATGTGTATTGTCCTTCATTAATATGCGCGCAGCCGCAGGCTGATTCGGATCTGTGTTGCTCGTATATGCGACAAGTGCCGCCCTGTTTTCTCATGTCGCGGCTAATTTGGCATAAACATATAAGGGCAGATTCCCAGAAAATGTCACAGGCATGAAGCATATCCCTCCCGAGGCACCAAAAGAAGGAGAGAAAAAAATTTCATTAAATGTTAGTTTTCTGTTCCCTTTTCATTTGATGTACTTAACCATTTTATGTCCAAATGCTATATTCAAACTATCAAACAAGAATTTTCTTATTCTGATAATAATAGGGCAGTCAGATGGCGCACCAAAGAAATTTAGCATATCCATACATTTAGTAGCCTCCCAGCGCTACTTTATATGTGTATACTATAAGAGAAAGACACCTACAAACATCAGTGTAATACCAAGTTCAAGATTTCAAAATTTATAATTCAGCTTAAGTTAGCAGTTATCTTTCGATGTGAAGTTAATTTTGCTAACCATTTAGCCAATCAGAGTGGACCACAAAAGATAGTCGACCTATTTATACTTTCAGAAATATGGCACCAATTCAAATGTACCATTTATTGCTCTGTGCAGGAACATCGACAAGCACAAATTTAGCCATTCCCAATTTTAGCAAGAAAATTATACACCAGTCTTGCTATTCAAAATTGTTATAAAGAGGACTCTACAGGATATGATCAAAACTGAGCCCCTCCGCACACGGTGAGGCGGAATAATGAGTCACTGACTACTCAGCGTGTGTCCACCCAATCAAACCATCACACTGCGAATATCATGGTTAAATAATCAACTTTTGAGAGTCACTTAAGCATCATTATAAACTCTTATAAACCATAGCCATTTTCCTCCTGTTTGGTTTTCAATCGCTAATTGCAGCCCTCACGGTTTAATACGCTATTTAGCAAGCCACGCCCACACCCTTGTACGGGGAAGTTGTGGCCTTGGGCAACGTGGACAAAAGCCGCCGACAGCTGCGCCATTCAGACTAATCCAACTTGAAATAAACTGTTTGGCGTATCGACTCTTTCCAATTATATCTTTGCCCGCTCAAATTAGGGAGGGCTTTCAAACGTTGAAATTAATTAACTATTGAAGGTGAACAAAATAAATTTCATTATCGGCGCATTTTGAACAAATTACTGACAAATTACTGTATTAGAGTCTATTATTGATTCCAGTAATTCGACATGACCAGTCTCTCTGATTCGATGATGAGTCTCGGTAACTTGGTTTCAACTGAATCATTAGAAATCCATTAGCTTATTAGAGCCGACTACCAGGATAAAGTAACTTATGACATATGCGAACAGCGAAGGCCCTGATCAGCCTGTGCATTTGCACAGGCTGATCTAGGCATTCGCTGTTCATGAATAGTATTGCTTATCACTTTAAAATGTAATGGTGAATAAAAAGGCCATGGTTTGGCTTCGGGACAGTCAGGAACTCTACCCTTTGCGGCGGCCATAAAGGACATTTGACTGGTGCTCGGCTCAAAGTTTAAAAACATAATCTAGTTCGCCTCTTGACAGCAAGTCGGGCTTGTAATACTATTGTGGGCAACAAAAGATCAATAGACCAATTGGGACCAGCTACAGGGAAGCCAACAATTGCCCTTACGCGAGCAGCGAATTCACGTGCAAAACTTCTGGTTAGGACGGCCACTGCTCATTACAGATAGCATCGCAAAACAGTACGACCATTAGCAGTTATTCCGACCAGAAAGCCTTGATGGGCAGTCTGGTCTTCACGTTTGCTGTTCGTTTCTGAAGAAACGTTATGATATTTTCTACGGCGGGCCTCAATTTTATGTCTATAGAAAAATCAGTTTACAAATTGGTTCTTGACAATATAGGCCGTGCCAGTAGAAGTTTGTTATTTACAATATAAACCGTGTCAGGGGAGAAAGGCGAATACCCAGCTTGCTACCAGAGAGTAGACGTCACATCCGTATTGTTTGCATGCGCATGCCTGCTTTCTAACGGTGAATTACAGTTTACAAACATCCAAATGATATAAATAATTTATTATAACGAACCTTACGAATGTTGGTATATTTATTAAATGTCAGCGTGATAAATATAAATAACAAGGCCTGTCGCTAGACAGGACAGCTCGCCTGAATTTGCTCTTGTCTATCAGATCTTAAAAGCTTTGTCGCAAAATTTTAACATAAAATTTCTAAGTCCGTGACCTTGACCGCTAAGTCATGAGCAGGGATGTGGATAGTCTCAATAAAATATTGGACTAGCATTTATTATCATACCAAATAGAAACTAAATTCACCTGAGGATTTAGAAAATATAAGGTCTTAAAAACTTTGACGTAAAACTTTAACATTTTTGTTAAAGCCAACGCCACCGCCTACGACGACGCCGACGCCAACGCAACGCCGGGGTAATGCAATAGCTTTTCCTGTGCTTTCATACAAGTGAGCTAAATGTACATTCACATTTAATAGAAACTAGAATAAACTCTCGTTATCTCAAAGATCGAGGGCCAGAATGTTTGGTTTGACATAACAATAATTTGAGATGAGAGGAGTTGAAATGTAATGAGCAGACAGCAAAGTAAACCAATGGCCTTTTATTTAGAGTTACCCCAGCGGGCACATGACGTTTATACAACGTCGCCTCAACGTCGATGCAACGTCATGACGTTGCATCGACGTTGAGGCGACGTTGTATTAACGTCATGTGCCCGCTGGGACTTAAGTAGTAGTTAGCTGATTTGAGATAATGTAAGTCACTTGTACCATTGTCTCAGTCTACATGGAAATTGCTGACATTCGCAATACACCCGAAAATTTCCAGGATTTCCGTATGTAATATTAAGGAGTAACTTCTGCACGAATAAATCTAGTAACGAATGTTGATTTTGTGTATGCTTACACACTCGGGTTTGACATTAGTTGTTCGTATACGTGGTAAGTCTGGACTGCTCACACGCCTACCCATAAACGTTTTGGCCGTACCATGAGACAAGGGTCCCATTCTCATACTATGTGGGCAACTGCAGCCAGGCTCAGTCTGCCAGGCTGCGCACCCGCACAGCTTGAGTAGGGCGTTAGTTGTCCGTTTGCAGAATCATTAGATACCGTATCAAGAACATGTCAACGAATAGAGAAGTCCCTGATCAGACAGCGCAAATGCGCAAGCTGCTCTAGACGTGTTACATAATGACTCATTTCTTTTCTCCCTACTCATCTAATCTAATATTTTAAGACAAATTAATGCTGACAAAATGCTTATTTAAAGAAAATTTACTTTCCGCAGAACTATCAAATACCGTAATAACCCTATGTATTGAGACAAACAAGCCTAGGAAAACTGTGCAGACCCTGATTAGATGCCACAGAAATGCACCACAGTGTAGTTATTATTTGACGTTCTGATGTATTGAAAAATCGAGTTCCACTGACGCCTCTGCCAGGGGAGGAGGGGCGTGGCTTATGCAGTCACGCGTGCTTCATAGCTGTCATGTGATGAGTCACATTTTACCTGTACTCTAACTTCTGGTAAATTTATCTTCAAAGCAAGCTCCTCTCTGCTGTACACATCAGGATAGTGTGACTTTTCGAATGCCCGTTCAAGTTCGTGCAACTGGTAGGTTGTAAAAGTAGTCCGGTTTCTTCTCGTCTTCTTGCGCGAATCAGCATCATTCGCTTCCGGTAGTTCTTCGTCGTCCCGATGCAGACAATCATTGTGAAAATGCTTCTGGTCTCTACCTGTATCTGAAAGGAGAATACAAAAAGTAATACATACCTCGCCCAAGAAAGCATCTTGCGATCTACGCGAGCTTCAAAGGCCAAGCCAGGCTTAGCACCGCATTCTGCCACATCCTGATAATACGTTTAGCCCGGAGTTTCTGAAATGGACTTTTTCAGCCTTTGAATTTGGACATGTCCACTGTTGCAATTGAAAAATTCAGTCAAAACTCAAACACAGAATGTCAAACAGTGCAGATTCTGATGGGACGGCTTGTTACGAGCCGTTTTATATGAATCTACACTATTTGCACAGATATCTGTTTTGATCTGCAGGGCTGGAAGTGTTAATCTATAAGCTTATGGTGACATTTAGGTACATCAAATATAACTTGCGTACTTGTACAGAGTAGTTTGATACTGTTGCATTTGTCGTCATACATAAATAACCTTTTTAACATAGTCAGTAAAATAGAAGGGAGTGAGAATAAGAGTGACTGCCAAAGATACATATATTTTATATTTAACGTAAATAACAAGAGAAAAAAGTGTCTGATAAATGCAGAAAAGAACATACAAAGATCACGGTTTGGTACAAATGTTCAGAACACTCATTGGTTTCCTGCGTAATTTATCCTCATATGGTTTCATTTATCTTCACTTATATTTTTGGGTTTGTGGTATTTATTCACATCACGAAAACATGCCTATATAATTTTGACCCCCTTAAACCCCACTTTTATATAGTAAAACTGGGGTTTTCAGGGATATACATTATTTTTCTTATTACTGCATAAAACATAGATTGTGGGTCACCGAGGCGGTTCTAACGAGTACCCACTATCTATATTTTGAGCAGAAATATGAAAAATATCAGAGTTTTTTATCTGAAAATTTTCAGTTTTTTGAAGGTGAAATTTTCCATATATTTGAATAGGCGTTGTTTTCGTAATGAACTTCGCCTCCTCTGTTGCGGGTCTTCTTTGTTTGTGCGTCGGCGATTTCATATGTGGTGTTTGTTTTGTCATTATTTTTTTCCTCGTTTCTCTTCATTCGGTACCTCGGAAAGGCTGTGCTTCATGACTGTGGCATTTCCTGGGTATATTCCCATATATGGGTTCATGACCGCTAGTGTCACAATGGACATGCTAAGGAGACGGGACAAAGTAAAAATATCCTCCTGAGAGCCGCTTTCTTGAATGTACATGCATTTGATTCAATGCACTTACGACACTACGAAATCCATTTTCCCACAAAATAAAATACCAGTCAGCCGAGCGGCCTATAAATATTGAGTGACTAAACATGTGCGAAAAAAAATAGAAGAAAGCGTGCAGATATCATTTGATATCGGCAAGCTGACATAAACATCAGATATCATTTGATATCTGCAAGTTGCCATAAACATCAGATATCATTTTATATCGGCAAGCTGACATAAACATCAGATATCATTTGATATCGGCAAGCTGACATAAACATCAGATATGGTTTGATATCTGCAAGCTGACATAAAGATCAGATATTATTTGATATCTACAAGCTGACATAAACATTTTACGCTTACTCCGATGCCTTCGAATGTTATCGTTATATAGGGCTCCTTTTGATAACATTTAAGGCAACAATGTAGACGCAGATCAGACGCGGTTTTCGGCGCAAAAGGACACTATATCGAAGAAAACAATGCTTGGCTCTGTCTATACATTGCGAGTTTGTGACCTTCAATATGAGTCGTGATAAGTAAAATAAACGTCAAAAAGTTTGCCTTTGGAAACAAAGAACACACTATAGCTTAGAAAATGGGAGTCTTGGTTTTATTGAGACCCTTCATAAGCGGTAAAAGTCTGTCTTATAGCATTGTCAAATGCCCTGATTCAAATAAAGCCGTGCATCCGACTAACAGGACTATGGCCGTCATCTGATACATGCTGGAGAATCAAATAATACATGTATCAGGAGCGGACAGCGAAGTTCCTTCCCCCTATCAACAATTAACATCTGCGCGGATGTACGTATTTGCTCGATGATATCTTTGCATTTGGCGGAACCCATTGGGTTAATGTAAAGCACTGTTGGGTCATCATTTGAACCAAATCAAGAGATAACTTATCTTCACGTGCGCCCATTAAAGACTCCCGACAAGTCAGGTCAGAATCTTTGCTAGTCGCTCTAAGGATAAAAAAAGATTGAAGACCTTTTCAATTGGCCGGTGAGGACTCTAATCAGAATGCGCGCATGAGCAGGGAGATCTGAGTCTAGGCAGGGGAACACGTCTGAAGGTACATATCACGAAAACATGCCTATATAATTTTGACCCACATAAATCCCACTTTTATATAGTAAAACTGGGGGTTACAGGGGTATACATTATTTTTTTATTTCTGCTCAAAAACATAGATTGTGGGTACCCGTTAGAACCGCCTCGCCGAGGCGGTTCTAACGAGTACCCACAATCTATGTTTTGAGCAGAAATGTGATAAATATCTGAGTTTTTTATGTGAAAATTTTCAGTTTTTGGAGGTGAAATTTTCTATACTTTTGAATAGGCGTGTTTTCGTAATGATTTATTCACTTTATGGACCATCTAGTACTTGTTTCAGAAGTGATTTTTTTAAACAGGGACAGTGCATGTTTAAAAAACATTTTCCGGTAACGTTTAAACGCTCCATATTCCTCAAAAAATAGACATTTTATTATCCACGGGACGGTTAATAAATTATATGATATTAACACAATCATAAAATGTGGCACCTGACAGCATGTAAAATGTAGTCTCTCGTTCTAGAAATGAAATGATTTTTTTATCGTATCTCTGAATTAATGTTGCCAACAATAATTCAGAGATACAATAAAAATATCATTTTATTTTGATCCGGTTCAAAAACGAGAGACTAACCGAAATTTTACAGGCTGTCAGATTCCACATTTTATACTCGTACTATTACTATATATCAATTTATTAAACCTTTCTGGGATAAAAAAAAGTCTATTTTTGAGAAATATGGAGCCTTTAAGGGAAAATCGATTCAATTTCAGGGGCCATTGTAAGAATTGATTTGTGTCCCTTTTGAAAAAGGGTCTACTCTAAAACGAAAGAATTTGCTCCCAAGGCAGCAAATTCTTTCCATAGAGTAGACCCATTTTCAGAAGAGACTTGGTGAGCATAAAAGAAAGCATGAAGTCACAAAACTTTTCTGCCTTTTAAAAATGGCGGAAAATGCACCAAACGTATACAGTCTCCTTAACTTCGTTTTAAATTCGCTAATGTTCCATTTTGCATCACGAAAACACGCCTGTATTATTTTAACCCACTTAAACCCCACTTTTATATAGTAAAACTGGGGTTTACAGGGGTATACAGTCATTATTTTTCTTATTTCTGCTCAGAAACATAGATTGTGGGTACTCGTTAGAACCGCCTCGACTGTGGGTACTCGTTAGAACCGCCTCGTCGAGGCGGTTCTAACGAGTACCCACAATCTATGTTTTCAGCAGTAATATGAAAACTATCAGAACTTTTTATCTGAAAATTTTCATTTTTTGGTGGTAAAATTTTCAGTATATTTGAATAGGCATGTTTTCGTTATGGAAGTGTGTTTCTTTCTGTAATAATTAAGGGTATTCACTGATTTCTCAATCAAAGACTTGTATCAAGAATGAAATTTCTTTATAGTTCTCAGATCTAATTTGTACGTTCAAAAATTTATATGATAGGCGGTTCTGCAAATAAAAAGTTAATATCTAAAAAATAATACCCTTTTTATCATTTCAATTAAATAATGCATTTTGTTAAAGAAAGATAAATATATACTTTAATTGGAAAGGCAAACCTACCATTAAATCGACTAAATAATTTGATTACTTTAATATGTCTAATTGTACTTCAGTTCGCTAAAGGATACGACCCACAGGTTGCCTTTTATATCAAATAATCTTTTGGAGAATAGAACAGCGCCATGCAAAAAATGTTTCCGGGACTTTCGCAAACAGCCAAGAACCAGATCTTCATGCATGTCAGGGCAGTTTGATAAGGACTTTCTCAGTTCACTTTAAAAATACCATTTGCAATTTTAAACAATATATCCACAAACATCCAATAGCCCTGATCATACTGTGCGAGTGCGCAAATTGATTGAGCCTGGATTATTTGAATATTCTTTAAGATCCGTTTTAACGTGACACTGCCCAATTTGCCATTTCTTGGCGTAAGTGAGTTACAAAGCATTTGATTAAATTTAGAGGAAGAGTAGCTTTTCTCACATTATCTATGCCGCGTCATGAAAAAAGTGGTCTGCAAGGCAGATATGAGCAGCGAAGGCCTAAAGTAAACTACGTTTCTCTACAGTCTCAACAAGACCTCCTTTGTGCGTTGATATGTAAATCATGCAGTCAAAGATTTTGTAAGCGGGCAGCGAAGGTCTTGCGCAGACTGTGCTGAATCATCGCTTCTTGGCATTTGCTGTTGGTGTGTCTTTCTATGTTACTGCTACTCTTGTATTTGGGCTATCCTGCTGTGGATTGTGCTCTTGTAACACAGATCGTTTTGTACAGTGTCCTCTCAAATATTTAAATAAACCACTTGACATTCTTCAACAGTGAAACATGCGATATTAGGGCTGTGACTACTAAATATGAAGCAAATTAATAACTGACAAATATCAGTTTATCGTTCTGGGGTGTCTGAACTGGGTCTACACTGTTTGACAATGTTCCTTTTATGCAACGCCAGTCATAAATAGTTTAACAGGGGCGTGTCTCGTGAAGTAATGAGAACTCTTATTTTATTTATTTATTTATTTATTTATTTATTTATTTATTTATTTATTTATCCTTTTAATATTTGGTCATTAAGGGCAATGGATATATTTCCAGGGGAGGTAACTCTGTCAAAATGTTTTAACTCCCTTCTGAAAAGGGATCTTCTTTAAAAGGAAATATTTTGAATAGATTCGTCTTTTAGAAGTAGTTTGGTGTGCAAGAAACCAATCCGGAAGTCACTGAAACTGTCTCCCTTGTAAAAACATGACGTGAAATCTTCCGAGTGTATCCAGTCGCACTGCGTATCCCCTCTGCATCAATATATACTTTGATGACGATTGATAGAAGCATATCATTATGAAAACAGCAAAAACAACAACACCTGATTCAGCCATTACGAAAACACGCCTATTCAAATATACTGAAAAATTTTCTACCAAAAATTGAAAATTATTAGATAAAAAATTCTGATATTTTTCACATTTCTGCTCAAAACATAAATTGCGGGTACTCGTTAGAACCGCCTCGATGAGGCGGTTCTAACGAGTACCCACAATTAATGTTTTTTAGCAGAAATAAGAAAAATAATGTATAGCCCTGTAAACCTCAGTATTACTATATAAAAGTGGGGTTTAAGGGGGTAAAATTATATAGACATGTTTTCGTGATGTTAAGTTACGTAGGTTTATTACGTAAAATAAATGACAACTCCCGCTTTCTAATAAGTTGTAGTACCTCCCCTTCTCAAGCTGTTCTTTTCCAAATCTTGTTTTCCCAATAGGCGCTATTGATAATATTTAGCTGAAATGTAGACTGGGTCAAGTTGGTGTGTCACGTAAAGGAAAGAGACCTCTAGTTTCCTTAACTTTGTAACTTATCCTCACTTTAAATTTTTGGTCATGAAACCATGTGCACTATAAAACTCCTACAGCATTGGACATATTTTGACGACAATGTGCACTACAAAATTTCTACAGCATGGGATATATTTTGACGACCTAGCAGAAATGTTGAAACGATAGTCTGAGTATACTCGTGTGTGAATATACCTTATCATAAAGCACATCATTCTTGAGGCAACTTTAGAAGAGGTGATGAGGAACAAAACTTTCACGTACTTATTTTTAGTTATCTCCTCTCGTTAGTAATTAAATTTTGTGTGTTCTATAACTACTGAGCCTCTGAACATATTCTTAAATTTTACTTGAACCCATTTGGAAAAAAGGTATCGCTCCCACATAGCATGGACAGTGTTGCTCGTGTTGCATGTATTACTGTTCATGAAAAAACACTCAATACAATTGAGTCTGTTATTTTCGTTTACATCACGAAAACATACCTATATAATTTTGACCCCTTTAAACCCCATTTTTATATAGTAAAACAGGGGTTTACAGGAGTATTCATTATTTTTCTTATTTCTGCTCAAAAACATAGATTGTGGTACTCGTTAGACCCGCCTCGCAGAGGCGGTTCTAACGAGTACCCACAATCTATTTTTTGAGCAGAAATATGAAAAATATCAGAAATTTTTATCTGAAAACTTTCAGTTGTTGGTGTTGAAATTTTCAATATATTTGAATAGGCGTGTTTCGTTTAGCTAGGTGTTGTTGTTTTTGCTTCCAATATTTGTTCTTTAAGGAACTTACTACAGCAGTTGTTATGTGTTGTGTGAGGGCATGTTGGTATTATGTCAATCCAAAACGTTTTTGTTTGCTTGTTTTACGATCATAAACATGGACAGACAGACTAAAGACCCTAACACAAGTGGTATTATTCTACGCAAACACAACTTATTCACTTGAAAAATAAGGTAGACCAAGTTATCATTCCTTAGCATGACAAATTTACTCAGCCCTTCCAACATTTCTATCAATATGTTCTGTAAAGAAGAGCAAAATAATCAAATGAACAAAAATAGCAAAGTAAGTTTTATTGTGCAACGGTGCAACATTCTAGCAGGCTCGGATATTGGTTCCAAATAACGTCTAGTATAAATTAATGATTTTTTTATTATTATTTTTTCTTTTTTATTTTTTATTTTATTTTTTATTTTTTTTTTTTTTTTTTTTGTATTGTCACTGGACTCAATGTGAAGAGATTTATCTACGTACGCTAGGTTGATCATACGTTCGTGTACAATTCAAATACCATTATGATTTGTACAAAAATCACCCAAACCAAATACACTTGAAATTGCGATGATATACATAGCGCTTTAAACGAACATCCTTAGACATGCATCGATGAAGTACGGACTGTACGATCCCATGAGGCCGTCCCCATCACGAAAACATGTCTATATAATATTGACCCCCTTTAACTCTTACATACTTTTATATAGTAAAACTGGGGTTTACATGGGTTTACATTATTTTCCATATGTCTGCTCAAAACATAGATTGTGGGTACTCGGCGAGGCAGTTCTAACGAGTACCCACAGCCTATGTTTTGAGCAGAAATATGAAAATATCAGTTTTTTATCTGAACATTTTCAGCTTTTAGAGGAAATTTTCTATATATTTGAACAGGCGTGTTTACGTAATGCAAATCCATTACGAAAACACGCCTATTCAAATATACTGAAACTTTTACCCCCCAAAAAAACGAAAATTGTCTGATAAAAAAATTCTGATATTTTTCAAACTTTTGCTCAAAACATAGATTGTGGGTACGCGTTAGAACCGTCTCGACGAGGCGGTTCTAACGAGTACCCACAATCTATGTTTTGAGAAGAAATAAGAAAAATAATGTATACCTGTGTAAACCCCAGTTTTACCATATAAAAGTGGGGTTGAAGGGGATCAAACTTATATAGGCATGTTTTCGTGATGTATACGATCTCGTAAGCGCTCCTTCGAGCGTTTAATCTTCGCCATATACGAACCAAACAAAGCCTGCTTTGACTGTCTAAATGTGCATGCTTGTCTGGGTACTGCTCTCTTGCATTTTAAAGTACAGTCAACTCTCGTTATCTCGACTTCGCATTATCGAATAACCGCTTATCTCGAAGTGAAAATCTGGTCCCTGTTTTAACATGGAAATCTAACAACAGGTAAAAAAGGAGCAATTTCTCCTCTTTTCCACAATATTTTCAATATATCTCTTCTGGAGTCGAATTATATATTCATTTGTGAAATGTGGTTTGTCCAGTTTGTTTTTTCCTCAGTTCTGCGAATCTGATATGTCGAGGTACGGATATCTCGAAGTATTTCAGAGTTCCAGGGACTTCGAGATAACGAGAGTTGACTGTATTGAGAATTACATATCAGCGGATTCAGTATTTGTAGCTAATATGACAAGCAGTTTCATCTAAACAAATGAATACACTCCGTACACGTCCACTGAAACCAGATCAGACCGACCCGATGCGCAGGCTGGTCTGGACGTTCCTTGGTCACTCACGATCCCAGGAGACAGACATTACAGATACCACAAGCCAAAGGCAAACAGAGCAAGCAGTTGTCTCTTCCCAATGTTGGACAGGTTCCACCAAAAAAAAAATCAACCGTAACGCGAGAAGATGTACCTTCTGACATCTGCGCCTAACGAAGACTCAAATCAGCCTGCGCATCCCCGCAGTCTGATCATAGTCTTCGTTCCCGCTTGAAGAAACTTTGCATCCTTTGCTAACCAAAATGTGCCCAGTGAAGAATTTGATTCGATTGTGAAAATGCGCAGGCTGCACTGGATTTTAGCTGGGCGTACATGACCGAAGCTACGCTTTCTGACGGTGTGGCTCAAGCAATTAAGACCACTTCCAATTTTGGCATCATCGTGTGTCCTACTTCTGTTATTCAGTTCATAATCGGAGTCACTGTCATGTGCATGAATTTAATTACAATATCAGTATTGTTTACTCACTTCTTGGGAAGGATACGTTACGTTCGTTCTCAAGAAATGAGTGAAAAATAAATATCTGGGCCCTGTTGTTCAAAGCGTCGTTAGCTTAACGAGCTCGTTAAGCGTCATTTCGTTAACTGTTTTAGCGGATTCAATATACAATATTCTGATATTTTTTGCTGAAAAAATGTGAGTAGCTTTTGCACTGCAAAAGCTACTCACATTTTTTCAGCAAAAAATTTCAGCATATTTGCGTATCACTTGATGTAAATTTTAACGAATCGTTAACTAACGACGTCGTTAGCTTTGAACAACTGGCCCCTGATGATTAATTAATCTTCCAGTGAACAGCTTTTAAAACATTATGACCGTAAAACATTCATGTACCATTATCCTTCCATTTGTCCCGTTTGCACCTACTTCCAAGAAATAATTCATCAAAATTAAATGAAGGTTACTTTCCATTTACAACCAAAGCAAATAAAGTATTCCAGTCATATATATGGACAGCGAAGGCCGATCGTGGGATTCGAACAGTCTCACCGAGACCTTCGTTGCTCAATAGATTCTGTAGAATAGAAAGGTAATTTAAGCAAACTATTTCACTATGTCATAAAAAACTTTGTTTGAACTTTATCTTGCAGATTGAGATAATATAATTAAAATACGTTGCACACTTTTTTAACAAGATGCGAGTACACTTTCAGAAAAATAATATATATTACACAAATTTAATGTTTAAGCCAATTGTTTTGACGCTACTCATCTCCCTCCTCCTCCTCCTACTGCTACTACTACTACTATTACTACTACTACTGCTAATAATAATAATAATAATAATATCATTATTATTTATATATACCATCATATATGAACATGTAATTTATTGTTAATATTTTTATTATTATTATTAATATCATCATCATCATCGACTCCTACACCCCTGGGTCAATTGACTTGTTACTTGGTAGGAAGCATCGGGGTGACTTGTAAAACAAAAATTGCTAAAATCGTTTCGATCGGAAGTATGGCCGCCATCTTGAAAATCTATTTTTCGCTTCTTCTCCTGAGCCAAAAGGCCAATTGACTCCAAACTTGGTAGGAAGCATCAGGTACATCAAAACTAGTTAAAATCGTGCCGATCAAAAATCCAAGATGGCACCCAAGGCCGCCATCTTGAAAATCTATTTTTCGCTTATTCTCCTGAACCAAAAGTCCAGTTGACTCAAAATTTGATAGGAAGCATCAGGGTGACTTGTAGATCAAAATTAGCTAAAATCGTACCGATCGAAAATCCAAGCTGGCCGCCATGGCCGCAATCTTGAAAATCTATTTTTTGCTTCTTCTTCTGAACCGAAAGGCCAGTTGACTCAAAACTTGGTAGAAAGCATTGGGGAGACTTGTAGATTAAAAATAGCTAAAATCGTGCCGATTGTAAATCCAAGATGGCTGCCATGGTGGCCATCTTGAAAATCTATTTTTCGCTTCTTCTCCTAAACTCAAATGCCAATAGACTCGACATTTGGTAGGAAGCATCCTGGTGACTTGTAGAACAAAAGTAGCTAAAGTCGTTCCGATCCAAAATCCAAAATGGCCGCCATGGCCGCCATCTTGAAAATCTATTTTTCACTTCTTCTCCTGAGCCGAAAGGCCAATTGACTCCAAACTTGGTAGGAAGCACCAGGGTGACTTGTAGATCAAAAATAGCTAAAATCTTGTTGATCGGAAATCCAAGGTGGCCGCCATGGTGGCCATCTTGAAAATCTATTTTTCGCTTCTTCTCCTAAACCCAAAGGCCAATTGACTTGAGACTTGGTAGGAAGCATCGGGGTGACTTATAGACCAAAATGGCTAAAATCGTTCCGATTGGAAATCCAAGATGGCCGCCATAGCGGCCATCTTGAAAATCTATTTTTCACTTCTTCTCCTGAACCGAAAGGCTTATTGACTTTTAACTAGGTAGAAAGCATCAAGGTGACCTGTAGATCAAAAATAGCTAAAATCGTCCCTATCAAAAATCCAAGAAGGCCGCCATGACAGTCATTTTGAAAATCTATTTTTCGCTACTTCTCCTGAACTGAAAGGCCATTTGACTCGAAACTTGATAGGAAGCATTGGGGTGACTTGTAAATCTAAAATAGCTTAAATTGTTTGGATCGGAAATCCAAGATTGCGGCCATCTCGAAACTCTTTTTTTTTTTTTTTTTTTTTTTTTTTTTTGCCATCTTGTTTATGTTTATTATATTTCCCTGCCACTGGACTGTTTACATGTATAAAACCATGATTGTTCAGAAACCACTTAGCCATTTGCCACCAAATTTTACATTGATCCTACTGTAGAAATGTGATTGAGAGTTTGTTCAAATGATCACGCTCCATTGACTGTCATGCCATATATATTCTTCAAAATTAAGAACTGCTTAACTGATGATCTTTTCATTAGTTGCGATGACAGGTTTGGAAAAATGTTGCATAACATCTGCATCTGCAGTCGCTATGTCACTCAGGTGAGCGACCCGTGGCCCGTGGGCCTCTTGTTATTATTATTATCATTATTATTATTATTATAATTATTATTATGTGTATAACAAATGAACAGAGTATTTCAGTTTGAAGAGTGATATTGGTCAATTCCTGTAAACGCTTTTATAAAATGTAGAGTTTACGCCTTAGCCATAGCTGTAGACAAGACCGTTTTGTTCACAATTAAAAGTATTAATATGTCTCTCACTTCTCCACAAACACTTGGATGAGATAAAAAATATTTCATTTAGCTGAATGCCCTTTTTCAAATGGAGCTACTTAATTCAAGGCCTTTTTACCACATAATATGGGAAATGAAGAAGACTTTGTTATAAAAGCACATTGGGACAAATTTACGGGTATAGGGAATAGGGAAATAATGATAAAATGGCAAACTTTTAACTGTGCTAGTAAGTATAATATCTAGTTTATAGGTATTTTTGCTGAAAAAAAAATTGAGTAGCTTTTGCAAACTCACATTTTTTTTCAGCATAAATATTAGCGTATATTCCATATTTAATGACAAAAGCTTTAACGATACGCTAACTAACGATATTGTTAGTTTTGAACAATTTGGCCCTGGTTAATAAGATATACTCCAGTAGACCCCTGTGTCACCATATATCTTGGAGGAACATGAGCGGTGCACCACAACACATAGTCTTAACATTATGATGACCATTATTGCAAGTCACTAGCTGTAGAACTTTAGTCATTTCTATGCTTTCTCTCTCTTACCAGTAGCTGCACTTGATCTTTGCTGATCACCATCGTGTGTGCGTTCTCATAATTTCTGATCCCTCAACTTTTCCGCCTTCCACTTTTTATTATATAGTGTGGAGAAGCAGGCACGCGTGTTTCTGAATAAATAAACGATGGTTGATGGTTGTGTTCTAAACCAAAGAAATAATTTTGATTGTCTTTTTTATTAAATGTCTCCATTAAAAGGCATAAAACCGAATTTTTACAAGCACATTAGAGAGATTCCGAAGTTTAAAATTACACTTTATCCTGTTGATTATAGAAAAAAAGATTAGATGACATTGAAAATATTTTTTCTTATTTCTAGGGGACAATTTGAATGAAATTATATCAAGTTATAGGGGACAATTTGAATGAAATTATATCAAGTTATATTATCTGTAAAAAACAGAAAAAAAGGTCACTAATTCTCGTGTTAAAGCTACGATTTCGCCTATAGAGCATGCATATGAAACGGAACAGTAATGAACTGTATGTCTTATTCCAACGTCCACTTACAGGTATGACCTATGCATCGATAATAAAACGGAAAAATGATGTTTTTCCTTACATTTGTACTTCTTCCATTGTCCAAGTTGAGGCATCCATCAGGTACTACACTGTTTGTTACTCATCTAGCAGATTTCAGACGATTCACCAGATAGCAAAATGGACTTGATTGCCACAAGCCCTCATTCTTGTTTCATTACAGTATTTGAATTTGGTTTACACGTTTTTGTATTCTGTGATAGTTCACTATTTCAACCTAGGGTGAAGATTTGGTACCAGTAAAATCGACCCCCCACCTCCACACCTGGTAGTTTTTTTCTTCTACTGATCGATTTAAAGCGGTAGTTTTTTCTACTGATCGTTCTAAAGCGGTGGTCCTGGTGTTGTTGTTTTTTTTTTTTTTTTTTGTTTTTTGTTTTTTTTTTTGTTTTGTTTTATTTTTTTTGCCTTGTGGCTACTCGCCGAGGTTTTTTTTCTTATTGTTGTGTTTAGTAGATCCTGTCTAGTACTCTGGGCCCAGTTGTTCAAAGCATCGTTAGCATAACGAGCTCGTTAGTGGTCAAAATGTTAACTGTTCTAGTAAGTACAATATCTAATTTACAGATATTTTTGCTGAAAAAATGAGTTTTGCGAATGCAAAAGCTACTCACATTTTTTCAGAAAAAATAATACCATATATTCCATATTTAATGATCAAAGTTTTAACGATACGTTAACTAACGACATCGTTAGTTTTGAACAACTGGGCCCTGATCACATTTTGGGGAAAAGGGAGCTAGTTACTTTGCTTTTTCTTTGGACTGTTATGTATACGCTATCATTATTTTTATGTAATATTGTGATGTGTTTACTCTTCCTCTTGGTGCGATTGGAAGGATACAGTCTGTAATTGTGGCCATTCCTCGACATCTTCTACACTATGGTTCAGATTTTAGGACAGGTATGGTAAAGAGTTACGGTGTACCAAATTGCACGCTTAACCCTTGTCCTACAGAATAAATTAAAATGCCATGTTCAGTTTTAATTTTCTGCCAGCCAGATTACATTTCCAGATTCTTGATACAAATTCATATGCTTAATGATAACCAGTGTAGACCCAGATCAGTTGGCTTCTTCAGAAGCCAACTGATCTGGATATACACGGTTTGCAAAGACAGGGTATATCCGGGTTCAGCAGGACAAGTGTTAATGAGGTACATAATACAAACGGTATTTTTGCACACATTATAGTATCGTATTCATCCAAAACAATAAAAATAATCGCCTCAACACCTTAACAATATAAAACCGAATACCGTATTCGACCTAATTATCGCACTGTGCGCTTAGATTTTTCAAAATTACTACACAAACTTGTAGTGAAATATCAACCTAATAAAGGCACTTATTAAAGAAAGATCAGCAGAGGACTTAATGAGGAGCGTATTAAATGATGCTTTTGCAATATAATTTTCTGATTTTCTTTATAAAAACATATGCTGTGGGCACTCGTTTGAATTGCCTCGACTTGTCGAGGCAATTCAAACAAGTGCCCACAACATATGTTTTTTATAAAGAAGTAGATGAATGTACACTAACTGTAATCTAAAGGCTTCTTAATTGCTTTACTGTGCGCTTATAAGAGCATGTACGGTAATTAGGTCGAATACGGTAATTGTACAACAGTAGCTGACTACTTGGTAATATTTAATATATAATTTATTAACATAACATAACATAACATAAATTTTATTCAGCATCAAACATCACAACAATGTTTCAGCCTACACATCCACAAAGTCTGAAAAGCTGAGACGGCGTTTCAAGCTGTATAGACCACAATCAAACAGTTCATTATGATCAGCAATTCTGATATTTGGGTATACATTATTAGGTCCGTCTGAATATTCAGGGCGAAATGGAATACATATTGCATTTCAAGAAAAACAAACAAGACATACTACATTAAATGTGATTTATGGCATACTAGAAAATTATTTTTTAGTATGAAACAACAAAGTATAAACTTAGAAAAAAAGCAACTGCTTAAAGGCTCCATATTCCTCAAAAACAGACATTTTTTTATCCATGAAAGGTTTAATAAATTGATATATAGTATTACATGTATTACGATCACAAAAATGTGGCTCTGACAGCCTGTAAAATTTCAACTAGTCGCTCGTTTTTGAACTGGATCAAAAATTATATTTTTTATCGCGTCTCTGAATTAATAATGACATCATAATTCAGAGATATGATAAAAATCATTTCATTTCAAGAACGAGAGACTAACTGAAATTTTATAGGCTGTCAGGTGCCACATTTAATGATAGTATTAATACCACATACCAATTTATTAAACCTTTCTTGGAGAAGAACATGTCTAGTTTTGAGGAATATGGAGCCTTAAAGGCAGCTTGTAGTAATTATCATAGCTAGAAGTTCCATGGATAATGGAACAACAATTGCTAAAGGTAAGTTCATATTATTTTTAAAGTAATGTTAGATTCTTGTTATACTGACTAGACTAAAATGCTACTGCGCAAATTCAATACGTCTTTCTTTTTTATAATTGGTGAGACAGTTTGCAAGCAAACATACAGCAGAGATGAAAAGACTCCAGTTTTATCGCCATGCAGCTTTATACATTACTACAGTAATGCTGAAAATTATGACATCAGTCCTATTTACAGTCAAGTCTAGTTATCTCGACTTCGCTTATCTCGAATAACTCTTTATCAAAAATGAAAATCTGGCCCTGTTTTAACATGGAACTTTAACACAAGGTATGCATTATGATTTTCTATGAATTATCCACTCTTAAAACGCTATTTTTATTTGGTTAACATTTCCATCAACTTTATCATCACGAAAACATGCCTATATAATTTTGTCCCCTTTAAACCCCACTTTTATATACTAAAACTGGGGTTTACAGGGGTATACATTATTTTTCATATTTCTGCTCAAAACATAGATTGTGGGTAGACCCGCCTTGGCGAGGCGGTTCTAACGAGTACCCACAATCTATGTTTTGAGCAGAAATATGAAAACTATCAGAATTTTTTATTCGAAAATTTTCATTTTTTCGGTGGTAAAATTTTAGTATATTTATATAGGCGTGTCTTCGTAATGTCCAATTTGTTTATTTCTGAAAAATGAAAAAAAAAAAAAAAAAAAAAATGGAAAGACAAAATGTGTCTCAGGATACACCTATAATTGAAGTAATAAACAAACATTTCTCAATATCACGTACATTGTATCACACTGTGAAATTCCATAGTTTATATTACAACTCTTGGTAAAAGTTGTATGCTGATACATATTTTCTTATTTTTTTCACAGTAACTCAAATATTTTTGGTACACGTTTTTCTAATAAGTACCCACAATATGTGTTTTAGTCGAGAAACGTGTAAACTATTAGGTATGTTTGGTCGACAGATTCTTACAATCAAATGTAACATGGCTGAGACTTGCACGTTTCAAACACATTACGAAAACACGCCTATTCAAATATATAGAAAATTTCACCTCCAAAAACTGATAATTTTCAGATACAAAACTGGTATTTTTTTATTATTATTTCTGGTCAAAACATAGATTGTGACAACATATTAGAACCGCCTCGGCGAGGCGGTTCTAACGAGTACCCACAATCTATGTTTTGGAGCAGAAATAAGAAAAAATAAATTGTACACCGCTTAAACCCCAGTTTTACTATATAAAAGTGGGGTTTGAGGGGGTCAATATTATATAGGCATAATTTCGTGAAGGACAGTTTTACTCTATGGGCAAATACAGCAGACGACCAGTTGATGGTATTTTTCTTATGTTTCCCAAAAAACAGAATTAGACTTTTAATGCAAACTGTCTCCAATTTGCATGAACTGTCAAATCCTGTTTCTGGGAAAAATGGAGACAATTTGCATGAAATGTCAAATCCTGTTTTCTGGAAAAAATAAGAACAAATATTTCAATATGTCATCTGCTGAAAATTTTACCCACAGTGCTAAACGTTAATGAGGGTCTGGATGGAGGGCACAAAAAATCGCTAATCATTAAAATTTTAGTCCTAAAGTCAGTAATCGATTAAGCTGTTTTTACAATTATCAGTATATTTTGGATGTTTTTGGCTGTTAAATTCTACACCACAAAAATTAGTAGTCACTAAAATTTTACACCAAAAGTCAGTAAAGAAAAATAAGGCCATTAATAGTCAATAAACCCTATCCAGACCCTCGTTAATATAATGACATGTACAATACATATATACGTTACCTGTACACTTGCCAGACTTCATTGCTTCGTTGGCACTATCTGATTCCGACTGTTTGAAGACGTTCAGTTTCTCCGTTTCCAAAAGCTTTTCTTTAAAGTGTGTAGCTATAATGTTCTGTTTATATAACGACTCCTTCTTAATCCCCAAGAGAGTTTCAACACTGTGGAACCTGGTCTGAAATTGTCTCATGGATGGAGCAACCGCCATTGACTATGCAAGGCAATGTGACGTCGCAACGCTTCCTAGACGTAACTCGGTCTCTTATGTCTGCTGCCAGTGTCTTAAAAACACTTCTGTTGTTGCTGGTTTGCCAAAGACATATATCCTGAATTATTTCGGGTTTTGTTTGTCCCATTCGTGCTATGAAGCATAAATGTGGCTTTTATAAGAACACCATCCTAATTAAAACCAAGCTCCGAAGTCGTAAAGTAATGAATCAAACAGGAGATTGCTATTGTTAACAAATAAGTTTATTGATAAATTCCCGCAAAACTAATTCTATCCCTCCCTTATGTCTGCTATCGTGCCAATTCAGATTAAAAGACAAAATAAAATCCTCCTTTTCTACATTCGTGATGCTTAACCCTGGATTTTCGTTCCGTCAAGACATTGTTTTAATGATTTTGTCTTTTTTATATAATCCGATTTCGTAAAAGGCTTCAGCTGATTTGAGTTAATCTACTCCAGGCCGGTCTCCGTATAAAATTATGTACTTTCGTCAAGTTTTTTTGTAAATTGACAAATATGCCTTTTTGTTTGCTTAACGCCCCTAGCCGCTAACAATAACGAGGCGGGAGTTGGGAAATCTGATTGTTCATAAATAAACACTACAGCCAATCCTGACAGGAGAAATTCGCTGTGTCTTTCAATGGTTATACACGCATGGTTAGAATTTACCAAAAGTTCACCTAATGTAAAATGATCGACACCTGAAGTGCCCTAATCTTATGACAAATCTCGGAAAATTAATTCTAGAAGGAGCTTCTTAATTGGCATTAGAAAATATGAGACAGCCTGTTCCAACGGGTGTAGATTAACCTTTAGAGTGCCACGAAAGTTTGGTAGCAGACGACTTTGTATTATTATAGAGAAAATAATCTTTGACATTTTATCTGACAGACGATTAACATTAAATGAAAAGACTAATTTTCAATGAAAAGTAAAAAGAAAATATAATTGCAAAATGTCGTCTGCTGCAGTTGTGATTGGCACTTTAAGAAATAATGTTTAATTAAGGTACCGTCTTCAAACTGTGTGGTTGACAAACAGTATATAACAACAATGAGCACACAAAGATGAACAATGAAATACAATATACATGTATTCAAAAGTTCCATATTACCAAATATCAGCTTTAGGCTTCTGCTAAAATAGTGTGTTAGAATTAGTTTTGTTCTGACAGTTATCAGACGTACACGGGTGCATCTCTACAGGCCATATGACAATCTAGCCGTACCTATGAAAAGCATATGCATATTCTGACGTGTTTTAACTCTTTCGGTGCCAAATTGCAGACGACATTTGTCATCTGCCTTTCTTTTATAACAAACTATCGCTTGAAAAGTAATTTATACATAGAATTGAAAGACTGAATGTCAAACAGCGTAAATCCAGATGAGACTGCTCATAGGAGCTGTCTCATCTAGATCTATGCTGTTTGCAAAAGCCTATTATTATCGCCTGTGGCAGTGAAAGAGTTTAAGTGATACCATTTCTGGTTTCTCTTCAGTGGTATCAGATGCATGTATCGGATGCATTTACCTATATGATCAGAGTCAAGTTGTTGTTTTTTTTTTAATTTTCTCAGAAAGCAGATTTGCCATTCATAATTTAAAATGCCAGCTTTTGGTACAGTCGACCCTCGTTATCTCGACTTAGCTTATCTCGAATAACCGCTTATCTCGAGTTGAAAAGCTAGTCCCTGTTTTAACAAGGACATCTAACAACAGGAAACAAAATATTGTGGACAGAGAATTTCTCCTTTTTTCCACAATCTTTTCAATATATCTCTAACTTCAGAAGTCAAATCACATAGTCATTTGTTATATGTGTTTGTTTGATTTATTTTTTTTTTCCTCAATTCTGCAAAACTGGTAAGTCTAGGTATGGATATCGAAGAAAAGCGGAGGGACACTGTTTTCGACTTTCCATTGTGCGTGGTTCCGAATTTTTAGTAGGTACATTGTCCCCTTAACTCCTCCCACAGTTTTTGTCCGATCCTTTTGAAACTTAACAGGGGCTTTTAAGATGGTCTGAAGATATGCATGTGTTTTTTTCAGAATCCTGAAATTACTTTTTATTACTTTTTAACATTTTGAACTTAGACATTTCCGTGGTGCGTGGTTCCGAATTTTTAGTAGGTACCTTGTCCCCTTAACTCCTCCCACAGTTTTTGTCCGATCTTTTTGAAACTTAACAAGGGCTTTTAAGATGGTCTGAAGATATGCATATGTATTTTGCAGAATCCTAAATGTATTTTTTATTACTTTTTACACATTTTGAACTTAGACATTTTTTTAGTTCTAATATTACAGAAGTCTATAGGGAGTAGGTACCTTGTCCCCTTAATTCCTCCCATAGGTTTTGGCTGATCCTTTTGAAAATTTTACATGGGCATTTAGGATGGCCTGAATCGATGCATGTGGATTTTTCAGAATCCTGAAATAATGTTTTATTACTTTTTTCTGCATTTTTAACTTAGACATTTTTTGAGTTCTAATATTACAGAAGTGTATAGGGCATAGATACCTTGTCCCTTAACTCCTCCAACAGTTTTCGGCCGATCCTTTTGAAACTTTACATGGGCTTTTAGGATGGCCTGAAAATATGCATGTGTTTTTTTCAGAATCCTGAATTAATTTTTATTACTTTTTTCCGCATTTTTAACTTAGACATTTTTTGAGTTCTAATACTACAGAAGCGTATAAGGAGTAGGTACCTTGTCCCCGTAGCTCCTACCACAATTTTAAGCCGATCCTTTTGAAACTTTACAGGTGCTTTAAAGATGGTCTGAAGATATGCATGTGTTTTTTTAAGAATCCTGAAATTATTTTTTATTACTGGTTTCCTGCTTCAATGCTTAGGTAAGTGATACAGGACCAATTGTCCTCTTGTTAACTTACCCATTTTTAACAGCTCAAAAAAGAATAAGGCGGGGGACATAAATTCCCTATGGAATTTGCTTGTTCACTTTAATCCATCCATCTGGTGTTGCTGTCATTGTTATTATGATTAAGAATTAAGTCAAAGTGTAGACAATAAACTTTTGAAAATGAATTACGAAGTTGAAAATATCGATAGCCTTGTTTTAGAAGTTAAACGATTAGAAAGTTATATAATTAAACGTGATTAGCTGCTATTGCAAATCGAATTAACTGATGTATAGATATATTCCTTGTAATAAAACACGTGGGACCTCGATACCGAAACCGCAAAATTTACAAATTTGAATGACAAAATCAAATTCATGAGGGCTGTTAGTTTTAGGTGTAATTATACCATTAGATATATTTATAATTAAAATCTAGAAGTAAAGTTTCGGAATAAGATGGCATTATCTTTTTAGATTGGAGGTCTCCAGGACAGAATTTATCATTCATTATTTCAAACTGATAATTATGAATACAGTTTGCTTCCCAAACGCTCACTCACGAAAACTCTTTATCACGCCTTATAGAATTATCCACTTTTGCTGAGGTTGAATGCTACATGCATAACATCACCTTCAAAACCGTTTTCATACGCCTTTTTTTTTTTTTTTTTTTTATATATATATATATATATATTTCACGTTTTAATTGCAATCTTATTTTCCTCAGAAAGCAGAATTTGACATTCACAATTCAAAATGCCATTTTAGGTACTTTCTGTTGCTGAAAATTATGACACCAGTCCCATTTACAGTCAACTCTAGTTATCTCGACTTCGCTTATCTCGAATAGCTGCTTATCTCGAAACGAAAATCTGGTCCTGTTTTAACATGGAAATTTAACACAAGGTAATAAACTATGTTAAAAAGAGGAGAAACTGCAATTTCTCCTCATTTCCACAAAAGTTTCAAAATATCTCAAATTTTAGGTTTCAAATAACTTATTCATTTGTTAAATGTGGTTGTTTGATTTATTTTTTCCTCAATTCTGTAAATCTGATAAGTCGAGGTACGGATGTCTCGAAGTATTTCAGATAGTTTATTGAACTTCGAGATAACGGGAGTCGACTGTATTTGATGTTGCTGAAAATTATGATATCTGATTATCTTAATTTTGCTGCTTGAGTAATGCATGCACTTGTGTTTGTTTCACAACTTGGGAGAATTTATTCACCTTCATCCTTCTGATCTGATACTGTCATTATTATCATTATTAGGAGTTAAGTCAAAGTGTAGACAATGATCTTTTGAAAATAAATTACCAAGTTAAAATTGTCGATAGCCTTGTTTTAGAATATAAGCAATCAGAAGTTTATAACTAAACGTGATTAACTGCTCAGGCAAAACGTATAAACTGATGTATCGATATATTTCTTATGATATAATACGTAGGAACTCATCACCAAAACCGCGAAATTTACAAATTTGAATGTCGAAAGCAGTTTTATGGCGGCTGTCTGTTTTAAATGTAATTATACCATTAGGTATTCATAAATTTAAATCTCGAAAGAAAGCTTTGGTATCAGAGGGCGTTGCCATTTTAGACATTTTAGGTCTCCAGGACAGGAATTATCATTCATTATTTCAAACAGATATAATGAATATATTTTGCTTACCAAGCTCTCATAAATAGAAAGAAAGGCAATAATCAGGAATAGATACAATAACCTAACACCTTCCGTCCAAGACAATAAAGGGAAAGAAGAACGCACTTAAAGCAACGGCAGCACAATCAAAACACTACAAACAGAAAGCCAAGAGGACAGTTTCTTTCCCAAAAATTGATTAAACGGCTATCCAAAATAAACTTTTCACCAGGACATACATGCAAAGACATACAATGACAGAAATAGTAAACCACAGCAGAAGCACCGCCTTGGAACGGTCAGTAAAAATATTACTGGGGGCTTAAATCGATTTAACGAGGCCTCAACCCACGCCCTTAGTTCTGACGACATTTCAGTCCGCGTGAATAGTTTTTATCACACCTTATATAATTATTTGACAGTTGGGTAGATTTAGCCAGTCTGATAATATAACAACTGATGTTTTGAATACTGCTTCTAAATATTGTGTTGTATCCCATCCACTAGGAATATTGTCTAGAAATGACTGACACACAGATCATCAAACTTTAGGATGCTACAGCGTCACGCCAAGATTTATATGAAAACCATATATATATATATATATATATATATATATATATATATATATATATATATATATATATATATATATATATATATATATATATATAGTTTGTTAAACCTTATTTCTTTATTGGCATTAATTTTTTTGGTATGGGGCTAAGTGACTAATGTTTGGTGCAAGAACGTGGCTAAGTCTAAGTCCACTGTGCCACATAAAACTTTGAGTGACTATTGTATGTTGTTCATTTGTTTTTCTTTTTTTTTTCTTATAAAATACTAATAAAGAGTCTAAATTAGATAATATATAAATGTTAAACTAAACATAATAGGTTTCTACTTTTAATAGAGAAAACAGTGTCATTAGTTTAGTACAAGAACGTGGCTAAGTCTCATAAACCCTGGACTTAGCCCGTTCTTGCACTAAACCATTTAGGAAATAAACGATTATCTGCGATATACTCAGAACTCTTTGTACGATTTTTACAACATTTCATATAATAAAATAACACATCAGAAGCAATTATTTAAAAGAAAGTATAAAAATATGAAAATTTTGCAAAATTTTATGCTTTTTTTTTTTTTTTTTTTTTTTTTTTTTTTTTTTTTTTTTTTTGCGTTTTCCTCGAGATTATAAAAATGTGACTTAGCCCCATTCTTTCACTAACCCCTTCAATTATAAAACTTATTTGTCTTTGATTAACAGGGCCCAGTTGTTCAAAGCTAACAACGTCGTTAGTTAACGATTCCTTAAAATTTATATCAAGTGATACGCAAATATGCTGAAATTTTTGCTGATAAAATGTGAGTAGCTACTCACATTTTTTCAGCAAAAAGTATCAGAATATTGTATATTAAATCCGCTAAAACAGTTAACGGAATGACCCTTAACGAGCTCGTTAAGCTGACGACGCTTTGAACAACTGGGCCCTGGTGAGTAAAATCAAGTCCAAAAAAATCAAAGTCATTCTTGATACACTGACACAATATTTCGGCCCTCATCAGTAAGTACGTGAAATATAACGTATACCTAAATATTACTTTTTCCAGCGATGTTAAAAGGAAAAAAAATATACAACATTGGAAAAGAAAGCATCCGAAGTTCCGATGTGAAAGATCTTGAAAATGACAAACCATGCGTTTTGATCAAAATTTATTCAAAATCGGGAAGACAATTAGAAAATTACGACTGCACGATAAAGCCATCAGTGCAGTCCTGTTCAATGGCACTGCAGACAAATGTTTCAGGACGACAGCTGGAGTGAGGTAGGGATGTTTTCCATCACGAATGCTCGTCAACATTTCATTTTCAAAATTTTCAAAAGGATATCGCCGATGTCTTAACAGAAGGCAGAAATGTCAGCATTGGAATAACTATCACCATCCCATGCGTAGATGACATTGTTGGAGTCGTTGGAGAGACAAATGAGCTTAAAAGACGGGTTGACTCATCTCGATAACAATTCCAACCCAGTAAGCATTCTTTATAAATCTATAGCGGGCCGTTATCGGCCCGTCAGGGTAGCTGACGGGCCGATAACGGCCCGCTATAGATTTATAAAGAATGCTAAGTGGAAAATACCTACATCATATCTGTAGACGGCTCAGAGATTCCATCTACAAGAGAGCTCAGAAAACTACGGCAAAAGCAAACCAAAAAGTGATATGGAATGAAAAGAAGATTGGGTTCTCTTTAAACACCAAGCTGAAGCGCTCCTGCTCATAATGTTCACCCATATTCAAGACGCTTGTGAGACTTTGAGTTTGACTGCAGAACTGGGGAAAAGAATTGAGATGTTATCGTAAACTATTGAACATCTCGTACTTAGATCACATCACCAATTGGCAAGTATGCACGTTTCCATGTTAATCTTCTCATCGTGGTCAAAAAACGAATACGCAGATTGCACGGTCATATTGCACACGCATCTGCCGTGGCAAAAAATATTCCGCAAAGCACAGCTGAAGGGACTAGAAGAAGGGACATGCTTAGGAAAGGTTAGAAGACAACAACAAGGACTGACCCCGCCTAATTTTGCGAGCTAGCAATGGGCAGTCGAAGACAGATCAAAATGTGAAGAAAGTTATCCATGGTGCTCCAACTATCGACAAGATTCGCAGTAGGTACACAACGTTGAATCTGCGTCGATAACATTGTAACAACGTCGATTCTATTTCTTTACGTCGAAACAAAATTACATCGACATTGTTTTTAAACGTTGTGTACTCGCTTGGTTAAACAACTAAAGTGAATATGCGAAGTAAAAGACGTCAGTTATTGTGTAGTGCGTCGCTATTTTGAACAATTAATATGTTTCCGATCATATCAAAATATAAAATGGAATCTTCTTTAAGACAGAAAACAGCCCCGTGTTTTACAAAACCAAACAATCTTTAAAGATCTACATTTAAAGATGTAATAACATTGTTACAAATGCTAATAATTTATGGTTTGCATTCTTTACAAAGAATCAATACTATCAGAAAGTTATTTAATATTCAAAATGACGGCACTCAAAAAAGCAATTAAGATTTTTTTTCAAACTCAACGACGTTCTTATTTTCGATAAGATTTTGATAAAAGGACCTCTGACGGTAACATAGGCAATCTGCTTACTTGTTTCCCGGCTTCCATGATTTTTCCATACCATAATATTTTGTATGTTTAGGAAGATACACTATCCATAAAGAAGCAGAAGTTGCTATGTTGTAAATGTTTGTCTTACAAAAGCCGTATTCTATTTATTAAAGAGGGACGGAACATTTTTGGAAAAATAAATTTGATCCAGATTTAGGGGCAAGTGAATATTTAAATGTATCTTTATAACACATACAGTTATATTTGGCTACATAGCCATTTATTTAACTAAAACTTGTGGTATAAATTATTGTGTTCCACAGACAAAAATAAATAAATAAAATTTGCTCCAAACATTTAACATACTCTATACCAGTATTATAATATATTGTTCAGTGATCTGGTTTGTAACAATACAATATTAATAATTAAGATCCCAGGTCATTTTTCTCACAGTTACATCAAACAATAATGAAAATAAGTCTGGCCATTTAACTGGAGCCCTATAGTGTATCCCAAATCTTCCTGTGGGTTCCACTTCATTGGCTATATATACGTGTTTTCTTTTTTTTTTTTTTTTTTCTTTTTTTTTTTTTTGCAAAGGTACTTATTTTGTTGTACAGTTGTTTTCCAAATACATATTACTGAATCAGGCTATATATCTATAAGGTACTAAGTGGAGGCTGTGTTACTGCAACAAAAGTCAGGCATATGGTTAAATATATGAACAAAACAGAAGTAGCTATATTGTCAATGTTTGTCTTATACAAGCCGTATTCTATTTATTAAAGAGGGACGGTAATATGTTTGGAAAAGTAAAATTAATCCAGATTTAGTTGTTGTTGTTTTTTTTTTTTTTTTTTTTTTTTTTTTTGCTTTTTTCATGCAAGTGAATGTTGAAGTGTATCTTTATAACACATACAGATATATTTAGCCAATTATTTAACTAAAACCTGTGGTATAAATTAACGTGTTCCGCAGAAAAAAAAAAAAAAAAAAAAAAAAAAAAATATATATATATATATATATATATAATATATATATATATATATATATATAATATATATATATATATATATATATATATATATATATATATAATTTGCTCCAAACATTTAACATACTCTACACCAGTGTTATCATATATTGATCAGTGATCTGGTTTGTAACCAGGTGCTCAAATTAAGTAATTTATAACAGAGAAAAATGTCATTTTTCTCACGGTAACACCAAACAATAATGAAAATAAATCTGACTATTTAAGTGAAGCCCTATAGTGTATCCCAAATCTACCTGTGAGTTCCACTTCATTGGCTATATATACGTTTCTTGCATGGGTACTTAGTGTGTTATACAGTTGTTTTCCAAATTAATATTGCTGGATCAGGCTATATATCTGTAAGATATTGAGTCGAGGCTGCGTTACAGCAACAAAAGTCAGGCAGATGGCTAAATATATGAACGGATTAATTATAGTAAAAACTAAAATGAACATGCCACGACATAGCAGTTCAGATTCATTTATTATTCTTTCCATGCTTAAAACTGCTACATTGAGAAAGAAAACAATAGTGTTTTTTGTCTCTAGTGTATCATCCCACCCACTCCCTCTCCTACAAGTTTCCTCAGGTAGCCAGTTACATATATTGTGTAAAATATGCATATACAAATACCTGCAAAAGTATTAGCTGGGGCAGGGGAGGGTGTGTACATGATTGGGAATGAGGAGTTAGTGGGCGGGGGTGGGAGCGCGGGGTCGACATTTTTGGAAATGTTTTTTACGACAGTAATGATAGGTCATATTAGGTCCACTACAATAAAAAATATGCAATTTTCTGACACTTTATTTTCAATTATTTTGTAGGCAAGTTTACACAGCTATCGTCAAAGGTCCTTTGTACCATAGTGCATTCAAGGTATTACATTTCAGATGTGCTCTAATCTACGGAACCCCTAAAGGAATATTTCTTTTCCAATATTTAGCAGAAAAGAAATTAGATAGTATATGTCTGTTGTTAAAAGGAAAGAGCTCCTCATTCTGTTTTCTTGGTTAAGTTTTCTGTCCGATATTTAGCAGAAAAGAAATAAAAAAAAAAATAAAATACAGTACAGAATCGAAATTAAAACAAAAATTAGACATTTCTTTTTCCGACATTTAGCAGAATAGAAATCAAAACAATAAAACCATATCGAAAATCTAAACAAAAAGAATGGAAATTAAATTAACATATTTTTCTCATTTTAACGACTTTTTATGTTTTTCAACTTAATGATCTCGTTTTAACGACGAAATATATCGATTAAACGACTTATTTTATCGTTTGTTCAACATAATTCGAGGCTCCCATTGGTTAATTTGTTTTGTTGTACAAACGAGATCATTATGTTGAACAGACGATATATTAAGTCGTTTAAACGACATACTTTTTTTTTTTTTTTTTTTAAACGAGATCTTTAAGTTGAAAAAAAAAACAAACATAAACTGTCGTTAAAGCGAGATACTATTTTGTTTTAATTTTAATTTCTTTTCTGTTCTTATAATTCTTTTAATACCTTTTCTGCTGAATATCGGAAAGAAAAATGATATATATTTTTTTTAATTTCTGTACTGTTTTTATTGTTTTGATTTCTTTTCTGCCAAATATTGGAGAGGAAATGTCTAATTTTTGTTTTAATTCCCGTTCTGTTGTTATTGTTTTGGTTTCTTTTCTGCTAAATTTCGGAAAAGAAATGGGCCTTCCGTGGTTTTAAAACTGTTACCATTAAGTAACCGCAAAACTAATGAATGGCCAAACATTTCAATTCAAACAAATGTTTTACACAATATTATGCAATTGTTTGCAATCCATATCTACAACAGGAGGTACTGGGAACTCCTTCGGTGACGTCATGGATCAGGGTTAGTGTGCAAGAACATGGCTGGGGTGTATTGAAGATATAGACAATGTGAATGTTTTGCATTGACTGGAAATGGTAGGCCTTACATCTGGCTGTAGTTTATCAGATCTGTTGTAGGCTATATAAGTGATGTCTCTCAGTGACAGTGAACTGTTGTCGTTGTTGCTGCTGCTTGTGCATTTCATTGTAGACAGTTTTGAGTGTTTGTATCGCAGCAAGTAGTTTATCGATTCATATATTATTCTCAGCGGTAATGTTAATAACAAAAATATTTCAGTCCTGAATTCACTGCAAATGGCTATCAGAAAACAGTTTATAATATTTCCTTTCTTTACTTTTACCCCGCTTTGTATCTTTCCAGCAGACGACAAACTGACGATATACTATTTTAATTTCCCAGAAAATAAGCACCGACATTGCATGCAAATTGTTTCCCGAGGAGGCAATTGGCATAGAACGTCAAATCTTTTTTTCTGTGAAAAATAAGAAAAATATTTCAAAATGTCGTCTGCAGAACTTTTACTGAGCATGCAAAGCGTTAATATCCAAGTAATTATTAAACTCAATGACTTATTTCTTGCAATCAAAAGCAGTTGTTAAAATCATAACATATCTAGTTTGAGAAATGTTAGCTTTCCTACTGCAAATATTGACATACACTATAATGTAATTATTTCTATTAATTTTCGCGCCTAAGTGGCTACAGCGCACGCGACAAATGACCTGCTTTATTTAAAGTGAACAAATATTTTATTTAAATCCTGTTAAATATTTAATACATGAAATACTGAATCAAAATGAACAGTATTGATGAAATTCAAAACGTTGTTTGGCACATTTTGGTTGACAATAACATTGTTAAACATGAAAGTTAATTTTGAGCATCCTAAATCGATGTTAAATGACTTTATTCGTTTTTGGTTTTCACCGTTTTGTTTATTCTTATCTGTCTAATGATAAGTTACCAAACACTTTAAAACCTCTAAGGCTAACTCTTAATGGAATTAAAACTAGTAATTTATTCCATCTTTATGTGGCAAAGCTCACCCGTAATTTTGATTCATTTGTTTACAGAAGTTTTACAGAAGGTCAAGTCGGACATATTATTCATTAGAAATGTTTTACTATCACAATTAATTCATATACGTAGCACTGTGTCTTGTGGTGCTATACGCATTCCTAAAGTATTTCACTGTTACTAAACTAGTTCTAGAAAAAAAATAACCAGGGCGTCAAGATGAGCGCTGAACCATTATGGTAAGATAAGGAACCTTCAGTTTGTTTGCGTGTTTTTGTTTTTAATCATTTTAATGTTCATTTTAATTCTGTGCCATGTCCCTTTATTGTTGGTATGTGCTATATCTCATTGAAATAATAGATTCCAGTTATTTATTCTATTCTATTTTTATTATATTAAATATACAGCAAATTTCTCATTGTACATGGACATTTCCAAATTCGTTAGCTTTTTGCTAGCAAGTTAGATCATAAAAATAATTAGTTCCCCTGAGAGAACGAACTAATGGTCGCTTTAGTAGTTAAGTGTTAGGTATTATAAATAAAATACAATACATTGTTGTCAATGTATTTTTTTATTATTATTATTATTTAAAACATCTGCTGTGAATTGCATTTTTTCCCCATTTTGTCTTTGAACCTCATGACGCTCTGTGATTGCCAAACCAAAAATGTATGTTCAACGCACGAAAAGGTCCCTTTTGTATTTGCGGATAACGCAGTCCCTGATCAGCCTGCGCATTTGCTGAGGCTGATCTTGGCCGTCGTTGTCCGCTTATAGAATTAGTGGATACTGTAGTTTATTTCGAAGAACGGGGAATGCCAAAATCAGGCTGCATGGATGTGCACGCAGATCTGGACCTATGGTGTCCGTAAATTGCGTAAGGGTCCTTTTTTTTTGCATTGTGTATCAAATATTGTGATCCGCCTGAAAAGTTTTCTTAAGTCCGCGGAAAAGCACACACCGGAGTCCGTTGTATCCGTCTTATGTTTAAGATTATTGACCGTAAAATCCACTTGAATGTCATTAAATGTCTTCTGCTGGTGTGAAACCAAGGACGCTTTTGCATATATGAAATATGTTATAGATAGAATCGATGATGTAATTCAAATGTCCAAAATGTCGAAGCCACAGTAGTTCCTCGCTGGTACAGTAGTTAACGGTGATGCAAGCTCCGAACAATAACCCAACTGAAGTGTTTATATAATGAGACGGTCTCACTTGATCAACACTGGCTAGGATCCAGCAGCTCTTTGCAAAAAACAACAACAAAAAAAAAACCAAACAAATAAAACAGAATTAATGATTATAATAATGACAATTACAACAATAAACATTGTAGCATTTTTTATAGTGAACTAAAACACCAAATGAATTAATTTATTGATCCAAATAATTCCACTCCTGGGTACTTAATGACAATGGTCATTAAATGGCCGCCAATGCTGTTTTCTTTCTCATATTTTTACATTTTTTGTATCACCAACTTGTCGCTCCCATTTTCCTCCTCCTCTCGCTTTGCACGAGCTCGAATGGTCTATCTGTTAGTACAGAACTGATGACGACGCCCCTTGCCGCGGTAGCTGACATGGACATATTTTTCTTTCCATATGACAATGGATAGCGTGCTTTTTAACCATTTTACCTGCCACGTTAAGGGCCGTCGTCGTCGTAGTCCTAGGTCTGTTCTACTGATGTTAAGTTACCGCCTGAGCATTATCTGTTTTATCCTAGCTATCATAAAGTATAACTTGTTTATTTTGTATTCTATGCATGCCGCTCTGAAACGTAAACCAGCTATTACTTACCCAAGCTGTCACCTAGTCCCAGGTAAAAATAAAGCAAATAATAAACTTTTTACTAAGAAACTGATTAGCAGCTTGATAATATGTAACCTTCTGCTCTTCCTCCTATTATTGTTATTGTCAGGAGATGTACATCCGAACCCAGGCCCTGACTCGTACACAGAGTCCGTGTCTTTGTCTAACTCAAACAGTCTTGCTTCTGTTGGCAATATAAATATATTGCATTTAAATATTCAAAGTATATTACCCAAACTAGATATCTTAGAAGCAGAAATGCAAAATTACGATATTCTTGTTTTTTACAGAGACTTGGTTGTCTCCACAAATAAATAATGATGATATTCTTATAACCAATTTTAATCAACCATATAGAAAGGATCGTCTCGGAAGGCTAGGAGGTGGCGTAGCTATTTATACACGAGTAGGTATATCGTCAGTAGAGAGGACCGATCTACTCTATAATGATCTTGAAGCAGTCTGTATCGAAATTACATTGCAGTCTCATAAAATATTACTTTGTGGCTACTACAGACCACCAAACTCCGGCAACAATTATTGGGACCTTATTGAGCAATCTCTTGATAATCTTACAACTACTCCTATAAGTGATATCATCATTCTCGGCGATTTTAACTGCGACATGTTAGGTACCACATCAGCTAATAGAATAAATCAGCTTGCTTCTTCCTACAATCTTCATCAACTTATAAAAGAGCCAACACATTACACTGAACACTCTTCATCTTTAAATGACATCATTCTTGTGAGCAAACCGAAAAATAATTTGTATAGTGATGTAATCTCACTCTTTATACCTTATCTGATAAGATACCATTGCCCGACAGGATGTATTTTAAAATATATAAAACCGACTAAAAGGTGTTTTAAACGAGATATTTGGTTTTATGAGAAAGGAGATTATAATAAATATAGGCAACTGCTAACAGAAGTAGACTGGAATCGCATTTTATTTAAAGAAGACCTAAACGATATAGCAAATGAATTCACAGACACAATCACGAAAGCAGCTAAATCTTCAATTTCAAATAAAACTGTCCTCATTCGTCCAAATGAACCAAATTGGATCAATTCATCTATAAAAAGACATATTAGACAACGGAAACGATTGTACAAAATAGCAAAAAGAATAAATAATGAACAAACCTGAATCAAATTTAGACAAAAACGTAATGCTGTAGTAGCCATGATACGCGAAGCTAAAAAACAACACACTGAAAAATTATCTGCAACACTGAAAGAAAATATAAACAATTCTAAAACATGGTACCAAATCTCAACCAAATTTCTTAATTCAAACCCTGATAAACCATCCATTTTTGTGCCTAGAAACTGAAGACACTTTAGTCGAAGCTGACGCAGATATTGCGGAAGTTTTTAATAAATACTTCGCTAAACAGTCCACTGTAAATGACAAACATGCTAGCTTACCAGAATTTGAATCTCCTAATCACCCAACCTTAGAATCTATAAGGATTACAGAACAAGATGTTAAAGACGCTATATCAGTTTTACAATGTAATAAAGCATCTGGTCCTGACCAGGTTAGTCCAAAACTTATTAAAGAAGGTATGAACCAACTCTTGACCCCGTTAACTAATCTTTTTAATATCTCCTTACAACAAAAGCAATTTCCGGTGCTATGGAAAGATGCAAATGTTATTCAAGTATACAAGAAAGATAGCCCCTCGAAGCCGGAAAACTACCGCCCGATTTCTCTTTTAAGCTGTCTAGGAAAAATCATGGAGCGATGCATACACAAACATCTTTTTAACTATTTGAAACTACACAATATAATAACACCTTATCAGTCTGGGTTTCAGAATGGTGACTCTACTATAAATCAGTTGGTCTATTTATACAATAAATTTCTGAAAGCTTTGGATGAAGGGAAAGAAATAAGGTTAGTGTTTTGTGATATAAGCAAAGCATTTGACAGGGTATGGCACAAGGGATTAATATTTAAACTTAAGTCTATAGGTGTTTCTGGGGACATGCTAGAATGGTTTACAAATTACCTTAGCAACAGGAGACAACGCGTTTGTATAAGAGGCTGTATATCACCCTGGTTGAAAATTCTTGCCGGTGTTCCTCAGGGATCTATCCTAGGACCAATTTTTTTTTTTTTTTGATTTACAAAAATGACATAATTAATGGCATAAAAAGTAATATCAGATTGTTTGCGGATGACACTAGCCTGTTTAAAATAGTAGAATGCCCGATTACTGCTACTCTTGAATTAAATCTCGACTTAAAGCACTTATACACTTGGGCCAGTCGCTGGCTTGTTAAATTCAATCCCTTAAAATTTGCATCTTTAATAATAAGTAAAAAGCGTACAAAACCACAGCACCCTCCCTTAATTATGGGGAACGCTACTATAAGTGAGGTAACTCAACATAAACATTTCGGACTCGTTTTCTCTAACGACGCGACATGGGCAAACCATATTGCTGGGATAGTAGCGAAAGCATGGAAGCGAGTTGGCTGTTTAAGACGGAACAAATTTATCTTGGACAGATCATCACTGGAACGGATGTATATATCATTTGTCCGTCCTCTTTTAGAATATGCTAACATAGTTTGGGATAATTGTACAATAGAAAATAAGCGCATAGTAGAAAATATACAGTTGGAGGCTGCTCGAATAGTCACAGGTGGAACAAAGCATTGTAGTATTCAAAGATTATATGACGAAACGAAATGGGAAACTTTACAAAAACGTCGAACTAAACATAAACTCTGCCAGCTATACAAAATGATTAACGGAGTAACCCCAGCTTATCTTCAACAGCTTATACCAGAAAGAGTCCAACAATTATCAAGATACTCTCTTCGAAACTCACAAAATTTCTCTCTTCCAGTCTCGCGTACGGTAACTTACTCCACTTCCTTTCTTCCTTCTACTATAAGGGATTGGAACTCGCTCTCCACAGATCTTAAGAACGCGGTCTCTATCGCAAGCTTTAAAAAAAAAACTTAACACTCCTATCCTTACTCCACCAAAGCATTATGTAAAGGCACAGTTATCACGAGCTGGACAAATCTATCACACAAGACTAAGACTTGAGTGCAGCTCTCTCAACCATCATTTATATCAAAAGAATCTTATTGATAACCCATATTGTACGTGTGGCCAACTAGAGTCATCCACCCACTTTTTCTTGCAGTGTAATAAGTATAATTTGCAAAGACAGCGTTACCTGGCCGTTATACTGTACCAGCTGACCCTTTCACTCCTTCTACACGGGATCCCTGGTGAATCAGCGGCTGTAAATGACACGATTTTCAAGCAGGTTCAGCTCTATGTTACCTCTACGAGACGATTTGTATTCATAAACAACGATGCCCACTAATTATATAAAAAAATCGATCTACTATCATCACAAAAAGCTATGTAATCAAACTGGCCTATGGTCTACAAGCATAAATCTTAGTTGAGACCCTTTGTCACCGGGCGGGGTGGGGAGTGGGAGTGTCATGGAAGCGACATCCTATTATCATTGTATATGTATACACATTTATCCTTTATATCGACATATATATGTGTATTTGTAAGTGTGTGTATATGTATGCATGTCTGTATGTAAGTAAACGTATATATATATATATATATATATATATATATATATATATATATGTATATGTATGTATATGTGTATATCTATCTATCTATGTATATGTATATGTGTGTATGTATGTATATATTATGTATATACGTACGTGTATATATATATATATATATATATATATATATATATATATATATATATATATATATATATATATATATATATATATATATATATATATATATATATATATATATATGTGTGTGTGTGTGTGTGTGTGTGTGTGTGTGTGTGTGTGTATACATATATATAATCTACGTCTACTAGATTGAGAAATCTAGTTATGTTCTTGAAATAAAAAAAAAATGTCAAAATGATATACGATATATTTCTATGTTGAAATATGTATGTAAATTTTGCATGCGTGTGAGGAGATGGACTCTATAAGCTTTAAAGCTTTCGTCCAGATCCTCTTCTAGAACCAGCGTTCGATTATGAGTGTATGTTTGTATTTTCATAAACAAAATAGAAGAAATAAATATTGTTTAAACCAACTGAAGTGTTTTCGGCGTTTGTGCTACTAACAAGAATAATCAGTGGAGGTGTCTCCAAAAACAGGTAATGTTAAAAATTACTTATGCCGAAAACATGTGCTTAGTATGGTACTCCTTAAATTACCTGCTCACATTTCCACATGAATTATAATTAACCCGTTTATTCCGAGTGGACTCTTCTACCGCAGCTCTTTGGACAGGTCCATTTCCAATAGAAGTGGTATCTCGTTAATTTGTATTATTTCTACTTTCAAAAGAACTTCTTGTATTTAATACAAACGGTGTAGATCCTGATCAGACGCCGCGTTCTGCGGCGTGTGATCTGGGTCTGCACTGTTTGCCAATATCCCTATTATGGGACGCTCGGCATAAATGGGTAAAAGTGGTAAACGAATCGTCCTTTTACCTCTGACTATGTTTACACAGGGTGTGTAACGCTGCGTAAATTCCGTGAAGTCGTGGATTGGGTTGCATTGTGGGTGCATAAAGTGAATGTCTTTTGGGTTTGGTTTATCAAGTACAGTCGAACTTCGATGGCTCTAACCCCTTTGGGACCATGACTATTTGTTCGAGACAGCGGTAGTTCGAACCACGGAGGGTTACTATTCGTGCCATACCAGGAAGCATAATGGAGATAATTGTGGGATATCTTTTCGGTGTTCTATATTATAAACATATGTTGCGTGTATTCATTAGAATCGCCTCATCGAGGCGATTCTAATGAGTGCACACAGCATACATTTGCAAGATCAAAGAAGAAAATCTCCCGAAATTATCCGTATATCGTATTTAGAGGAAATCCCTGCGGACTCAGGAACGTGTTCGACTGATCCATGGTAAACGAGCCGTCGGGGTTCGAACCATTGAAGTTCTGCTGTATTCGGGATCTTAAAATCATATCGTGAAGACAGCATATTCGCCACAACAAGCCTCATACTACACAAGCGCACAATTACTCTCTCTCTCTCTCTCTCTCTCTCTCTCTCTCTCTTTGCATAAAAGACCATTCAAATGTACACTTTCAAAGGAATCAGAAAATAACAATCATAATCAAGCTAGACGCCAAAGGCGAATTATTTCCTTTTGAGAGTAAAATAAATGATATAGTTGTCTCCCTTTACCGTGTACATTGTGTCAGTTTCCCTTAAATATTAACGTGAAGACGTTTCTCGTACGGTCAACCAACAGAGCTCATAGAAGTACATGTAAGATGAGTCGCGCTAATTTACTGTCACATTTAATCAAGGACAACGTAAATATTTCAATTTCCTTTTAAATCTATACTTAAGTTGGAATTTTGAAAGCTTGCCTGGGGACTCCCGCTTAAATTCAATAGTTTCTTGTTTGTCGTCTTTGGTAGCAATATATTAGTTAGAGTAGGGGTTAATTCAAGGGGTGTCCAATTGCAAACCCGTAGTGTCAACTTGTTAAGTAATTTTAATTTAGGCCGCGCCGTACAAAAATCGTGTTTCCGGGCATATGCGGACAGCGAAGGCCAAGATCAGACTGCGCATCCGCGCAGTCTGATCAGGGCTCTCACTGTCCGTTAACAGAAGCATTTGACTCTACAGAATGAAGGGCGAAGGCCCAGATAATATTTCACGCATGCACATGAAGGTCTGAATCAGCGAATTTTGCGCATGCTCCAAGACTCTTTTTTACTTGACGCGGCCCGATTTAATAAAATGCTTTTTCATATCAGATCAGTTTACACAGTGTCTCGAAGCAAACCAAAACCAACTTTATTTCATATTCGAACAGATACGACACTAACCAACGTGCACAATTGTTTTGTGTCGTCAGTGACATTTCCGTTTGTGCCCTAAATACTTAAAGTTTGTTGTATCTAAACAGGAATGTTAGGCTCTTGGCGCGCTGTACCAATATACAAACTGATCTTTACATTTGATATCAACTTTCCTTACTAATATGTGGCACTGGCGGTTCCTATTATGCCATAAATTAAATTACCCGTGTTTGTATATAAAATATCAGCCACACTTAATTTTCATTCAAAACTATAATTAATGCGTGCCTGGCAATAAGGTATTTTATTACTTAATTTTTGAAATGAGCTAACCCCAAGCACATCCTATCATCGGTCTGCCCACGTGCACGGAATACCTGGAGACATTCATTATACGTTTGTAAACAATGGAATCTCCCTACAGCATCGACCCTTGGGAAGTCACAAAACTAGCTGTTTTAGGGAGGCGGTTTTTGTAGAGAGGTTAAGAGAGCAGAAGCCGTTCAAGGAGCTTAAACCATTTATGCCGAGCGTCCAATAATCGGAACATTGGCTAATAGTGTAGATCCAGATCAGACGCCGCAGTATGCGGCGTGTGATCAAGATCTATATTGTTTGCATCAAATACAGGAATTTCTATAAAACTTGATAATAATAAAAAATAATCAGACGCTCCTAATATGGAAACGAATGTGTCTACTGAGTTAAGGTAGAAAAGTCCACTCGACGTAAAAGGCTTAAAGGTCTTAACAACGGACAGGCGAAGGCCAGACCGTGGCGTTTATAGCTCATTATAGACTTCGCTCAGGTGAGCTAAAACAAGACCAACAAACGGCTTGACGGGGGTTGGGGGGAGGGGGGGGTGGAAAGCAACTTGGTACTTTCATTTCTGTTCCTGCAGCAACATTGTTTAGAAACTTGAAATTGTGTCATGGTTAAAAGTATATGCATTAGGCTTACAAGTGCATTGAAGTACCTATGGTCGTCAGTCGTCGTCGTGAATTTGGGGTCAAAGTAATATTTCAGTCTGTCCATAGTTTGTAACATTATTGTAGTGCTTCAGCAAAAGTGGAGGTCAAGTTCAGTTTGAATCTAGAGGTGCATTGTATTACGTCCAACAGATAAACGGTCCTTCAATGGCTCTTCACCCTTTCGACCCTGAGTTTATGAAGTGGACTTTTCCATCACTTAATTTGGACATGTCTATTATAACAAATAGGGGTGCCAGCCAACAATCAAATAAGAATGGCAAACAGTGAATATCCTGATGAGATGGCTCATTATGAGCCGTCTCATCAGGATCTACACGGTTTACATGGGTGTCTGGTTTGGTCTACAGGGCTGAAAGTGTTAAATGGTTCGTGGAAGCTATGAATTGATTGATGTTTTATCAGCAAGCATTCGGCGTCTGCTTTTATAAAATTGTGGCCTGGCCTTCTTTGGAATATAACTTTTCACCATGTAAATTGTTTTAAGTCTGCTTAACAATTGCATTTGTTGGTTTGCTGGTTAACGGCCTAGTCAACATAATCAAGGTCACGTCAAGCCGATCAGTTTACATTTACAAACCTCACTTTTCTTGGGTAGGCTTATTCCTTCTATGCGGTTAAACAGTACCAGCTGTAACTATTCTAATTCTAGTTTAGCTTTCAAGTAAGAAAATGTCCCTGGTGATATATTCGCCTAAACAGTCTACACTTCTACACCTACTGACGTCTCATATAGGTAGTATGATCAAGCCTCAAGAAACTTTGTATCTGCAAGGTTCCAAGCGAACACTGATAAGCCTGCTCATGCTCTCCTTGGTCAAAGTTATAGTTTCTCATGCTGCGACTTGTTTAGACGACATGCAATATGTCTGCGCACTGCGAAAACGTGTCTTCGGGCATGCGGACAGCGAAGGGCCATATCAGGCCTTCACCGTCCATTAACAAAATCATTGGATACTACAAAATGTATGAATGGAGAGCAAAGGTCCGGATGGTACTTTGCGCATGCGCAGGATGATCTGAATCTGTGCATTTTGCGCTTTAAAGACAACTTTTCGCTTGACTCGCATGTAAAGTTTATGTACTTTATATCTTGACGTCAGTACATACTAGAAAGAAACCTTCTGGTGTGGTCTAACCACCATGCATGCCAGAGAGAAGCCTTATGATTATCGTATTTACATAGTACCCGAAATATTCGGGAATTGGTGCCTTACGGTACTTCTAAACTATGAACAAATCCATTTGGCTTCGTGATGATAATTTCGTGTTTTACGCCCTTTCGACATTATTTATGTCATATAAAGAAGATTGGATGACGATCATGCCCAGCGGATAATGGCGTTTATACAACGTCGCATTTACGTCGATGCAACGTCATGACGTTGCATCGATGCTAATACGACGTTGTATAAACTTCACTCGTTCGCTGGGTAAATTGCTCTGTGAATAAAACGACGTAGACATGAGCTGAATTCTACCTCTAGCGGCATTCGATTTGTCTGAACTTTCTGACAAATATGAATAAGCGTCGAACTTGGTTAGAACAGTTTGAACTGTGTTTACACTATCTGTCCGGATATTTTGGACAGCACGATGTAAAACAGAGAGTGCAGAAGGGGAGCCTTGCGATAATACGATATTTTGAACAAGTACACAAATTGGAGGGAAACCGTTTTAAACATGTGCAGTAGAGAATTACGATGTTTGAGTAATGAATATACATACAAGAGAAAGATCTTATAAATATGCTTGAAAAGGTACAAATCTTGATTGGGTATACATGACCACTTATGATACTAAACGTCAAATATACGGCTTGCAACATATCTGGTTTGTATAAACTGAAGGGTACAGATGAATACATGCACATATAGGGGAGAAACAGAACGTAATACTTACTGGAGATAATGAAACATTGGTTTTTACACGACTTGAAAGACACATCGCGATTAAACATGTGTATTGAATGTTTTTAACCCTTTAAGACCTGCAGACCAAACAACTGCCTTTGCAAACAGTGTATAGCCAGATGACAGCTGGTTACATCAGGATATACACTGATTGCCATTCTGCTTTTGTTTTTTGACTGGCATCCCTGTTTGCAGAGGTATACATGTCTGTCATTACGAAAACAAGCCTATTCAAATATACTCAAAAATTTACCACCAAAAAATGAAAATTTTCAGATAAAAATTTCTGATATTTTCCATATTTCTGCTCAAAACATAGATTGTAGGTACTCGTTGGAACCGCCTCGCCGAGGCGGTTCTAACGAGTACCCACAATCTATGTTTTTGAGCAGAAATAAGACCAATAATGAATACCCCTGTAAACCCCAGGTTTACTATATAAAAGTGGGGTTTAAGGGGGTCAACTTTATAACGGCATGTTTTCGTGATGGAATTCAAAGAAGGAAGATGCCACTTCAGAAACTTAGGAGTGAAAGGGTTTATCAACAGGAACTGAAAAAGAAAAGCTTTACGACCTATGCTGAACCAGATGGAACTTTATGACTAAAATGCAACAAGCAACAAGCAATGAATTGAGAAAATAGCTCAAAATGCATATCGTCTAACTCGGGACGTTAATGTGTCCCAAGTGGACAGGACACACTGTCTTGTACCCCTTTCAAAAATTAAACACAGCTGACTCATCTGACAAAAAAAAAGTAAAAAGAATTCAAATTTTACGTTTCTGAAGTAGTTAAAATTATAGAATGGGGTCTCCCATAATCATAAACATAACAATAAAAACTGTGGCCTTATTATCAGATAGGTCATGACACGTGATTTTGATAGAGAACCGCTGTTCCTCAAATGTTCCTCGCACTCCTTAAGGGGACAAGATATACTTGTTAGATTGTTCGCTACCTTTACAAGGAAGACATTTTAGTGAATTCCTGTTTGCTTTTCTGTGCATCAAGCCCCTTCCGAAAAGCATTCTATTCTAAAAAGAAAAAACACATGCTTCCCGTGGCAGCGACTTATTTCCTTTTGGCGCGTAGAGAGTGTTTTAGAAGGGAGACAAACAAACATATAGCATTACATTCCTGGGCCTAGTTGTTCAAAACTAACATGTCGTTAGTGAACGTATCGTTAAAATTTTGATCATTAAATACGGCATATACGCTATTATTTTTGCTGAAAAAAGCTACTCACATTTTTTCAGCAAAATGATTTAGATATTGTACTTTAATACTAGAACAGTTAACGTTTTGACCACTAACGAGCTCGTTAAGCTAACGATGTTTGAACAACAGGGCCCTGAAATGTATCCATTCCCATTAACAAAATCGCTTTGAACACAGTTATTTTTTTATTTTTTGTCTACTGCTACGTTTAGACTTTCGCAGGTCTTTTCTTATTTTGTCAAGAAAGTAAGGCTCTACATTTCATGTGAATCGTTTGCCTAGCAGGCGTCCGGTCAGGGTCTGCACTGTTAACTAATCATCTAGCAATTTATAGACACATCAATAGGTAATAAAATCGACTTGTTCAAATTTAAGGACAAATATGGTAGGGAGTTAAGGTCTCCGAACACCTAGGCTAAATAAAGTAAGCAACAAAGATTACAGTAGGGCAAGTCAGTTTAGTAATGAATTACGAACTTTGAACAGTTGCGTCCCATGTATTGTAGAAGCCAGTTAACCCTTAGAGCGCCAATTACAACTGCAGCAGACGACATTTTTTGTTTATTTTTCAGAGAAAACAAGTCTTGATATTTCATGTGAATCGTCTGCCAAGCAGACGATTCACATGAAATGTCGACTTGTTTTCTCTGAAAAAATAAACAATTGATTGTGTTGGGGTTTAACGACACGTCAACCCTTGTGGGTCATTTTGAGTCGTCTCCCAGAGAAAGGGAGAAAAGTGATAGAAGAGATAGTAGAAGAGATTAAAGAGAGGGACAGGGAAGAAAGGAACAAGAATGAAAGTGAAGAAACAGAAGAAATAAAAATATTCCCCATCTACCCTTACCTGCTACAAGGATAGCAGGTCTTGCCCAACTGTAAGCCAATATCAGGTGGACGCCCCGGTGACTTAAGATACACGACACCTTCGCACCACCCGACCATCCCAACCCATATAAAAAAAAAAAAAAAAAAAAAAAAAAAAAAATAAAAAATGTCGTCTGCTGCAGTTGTAATTGGCGCTCTAAGGGTTAACCCATTTATGCCCAGCGTGCCATAAATGGACATAGAACGCAGAAACGCGGCGTCTGATCAGGGTCTACACGATTTGCATAAACCAGGAATTTTCTATCATAAATAACAGTTTAAATAAACAATAAAAAAAACAAACACGCCTTTACTAAAAACAGGGCATGTCCTCAGAAGGAATCCATTATGCATAAACTTATGGGCTAACTGAGATAATGGGGACAGGCTAGTGTGAAGTATGTGTTCACACAGCCTCCTGGTAGGCTCTCCTAAAATATGTACAATTCAGTGATGGCCTGGCAAACAGTGTAGGTCTAATCAAACTGCTCTATAGGAAAATTTGAACAATATCTTTACAGTTAGCTCATATCCCACTGTCCGCCTATTTAGGGTAAAATCAGTACCTTCATTATTCGGGCGGTGTGGACTAAGGCAACAGTGAAGGCTAAACCAAACTGCTCCTAAAATTCTATTCAACATTTACAACAACTATTGCTAAGATGCTCGACCCACCCCATTCTTATCTATGCCTCAGCTTATCCTCGTTCAATGAAAAATGGCATTTGGCAAGCCCATTGGCAATATCTTGTCGGTATCAATCTTTTGGCAAGCCCATTGGCAATATCTTGTCGGTATCAATCTGGGCCCAGTTGTTCAAAGCGTCGTTAGCTTAACGAGCTCGTTATGGGTCATTTCGTTAACTGTTTTAGCGGATTCAACATACATTATTCTGATATTTTTTGCTGAAAAAATGTGTGTAGCTTTTGCACTGCAAAAGTTACTCACATTTTTTTCAGCAAAAAAAATTTCAGCATATTTGCGTATCACTCGATCTAAATTTTAACAAATCGTTAACTAACGACATCGTGAGCTTTCATGAGCGAAAGCTTTGAACAACTGGGCCTAGCATGCCAAACTCATCAAAATACTCCTGGCGGTTCAAGAGTTATCCCGATTTTTTGCTAACTGATCACGGACGGACGGACGCACAAGTTGATTATAGGGCACTCTTTGGAAGTCCACGTCGGTCGGTCGACATTTCTGTGGGTCGTGCACTACCATTTTGAAGCCACAGTGAACCCTCGTTTCAACGACGGAATTTGTTCCCAAAGATGTTGCCATTAAAATGAATTTGCTGTTGTAAAGAATACTTAATGGGTTGAATTTATACATGTATGTAAGAAAGTCATTGCTTTATTCTTATTTCCTCAAACAGCATGTGCTTTTTGATATTTGTTAGAATCGTCTCGGTTAGGCGATTAAAACAAATATCCAAACCATAGGTTTTCCGAAGTATTAAAGACTGTGTTTGCCTATCGTTTATTACCTGTCGCCCTTTGAGCGAAAGTTGCGTGTCAATCAAACCATTATTATAACGAATTGCGTCGATGTATCGAGTGTCGGTGTAAAGAGAGCTGACTGTATCTACAGAAAGAAGAAATGGAGTAATGCGTCCTGTTTCCTTCTAGAAGGGACGATGATACATGTACATGATACAGATTCAATGTACCAGATGTTGTGGGTGGTGGCTAACTTTAGAAGTGCAAATGTTGCTGAATATAATCTACCTACTTATACATGTATATATTTAAAAAAAAAAAAACACAAAAATCATACGGCTTTCCTTCTTTATTACAAAACAAATGAAAAACAGAGAAAATAAACTGTATTGTTTTATAAATCAAACTGATAATATCACACAAAGGAGTAATGCCATTCTTTTTTTCTCAACAACACTCCCGAGACTGACGTCATTCCAACTTACTTAACTTTCACACTCTCTGGGCTAATGCAGCAGGCGACAAACTGATGGTATTTTTCTTATTTAGACAACAGGTTTTGATATTTCATGCAAATTGTCTCCACAGGAGACAATTTGCATGAAATGTCAAAACCTGTTGTCTGGGAAAAATAAGAAAATATTTTAAACTGTCGTCTGTTGAACTTTTTACCCAGAATGCTAAGCGTTAACTTTCACACCCTCTGGGCAAATTCAGCAGACGACAAACTGATGATATGTTTCTGATTTGTCCCAGAAAAAAGGCTTTAACTTTTAACATTTTCTGGGAAAAAATAAAACTATTTCAAATTGTCGTCTGCTTAAATGTTAACTCAGCATGCTAAGTGTTAAATAGTTTATAATATTTTGAGACATGCCAAGCGATGAATTCGATGCATGTGCAGACAGCGAAGGTTGTGATCAGACGGCGCGTTCGCAACCAGAGGGCAAAGACCATGACGGGACTGTACTGATGAGCAGAAGTACAGTGTCTGAAACTGTGCAGGTGTTACGAACCGGTGCTATATATTAAGGCTACAAAATCTAAAAACTGAATACGACCTAGAAAACAATTAGAGAAGCCCTCCCAGTGGGGTGTGGGGGTACCTGTTCCCTTGCTCCCCTGAAAAAATCGGCATTTTTCCTTGTTCCCCAAAATTCAAATCTTGATTTTCTATTTTCCCTGTTCCCCAAAATTGCCTTTGTTCCCCTGTTCCCTTCAGTTTTAGAATTTTGTTCCCTTGTTCCCTGAAATGAATGGCCTTATTCTCCTGTTCCACAAAATCCCTGGGAGAGCCTCATTAGAACTACAGTCGAACGTAAATGGCTCTAACAGCTTTAACTCTTGTCATGCTGAATAAATTAAGATGCCACGCCCACTTCTAATTTCCAGCCAATCAGATTACTTGATTAGGGCTTTTGATAGAAATTTACAAATTTAATGACAAACAGTGCAGATCCAGATCAGTTGGCTTCTTCAGAAGCCAAATGAATTGGATCTACACTGTTTGCTAAGACAGGGCATGTCGTGTTCAGCAAAAGAAGGGTTAAGACCATGAAAACTTGTTTGAGACATAAGCAATTCGAGCCAATGACGGTAAATCATGTTACCAGGCAAGGAAGCGAACGGCGATACTTAGGGGACGCCATTCGATCTTGTATGCATATTGGTATGCTGAGTGTACTCATTAGAATCGCATCGATGATGCGATTCTAATGAGTACACACAACATACAATTTCATGATTAAATAAGAAAATGTCCTTTAATATTTGTTATCTGGAATCAGCCGTGGTAAACGAACCGTCGGTGTTAGAGCTATTGAAATTCGACTGCATATTGCTTGGCCCAATCAGGAAACCACGCCTATATAATTTGACCCCCTTAAACTCCACTTTTATATAGTAAAACTTGGGTTTACAGAGTATACATTATTTTTCTTATATCTGCTCAAAAACACAGATTTTGGTACTCGCTATAACCGCCTCGTCGAGGCGGTTCTAGCGAGTACCCACAATCTATGTTTTGAGCAGAAATGTATAAAATATCAGAATTATTTATCTGAAAGTTTTCGTTTTTTGGTGGTAACATTTTCGGTATATTTGAATAGGTATGATATCGTAATGCTCTATCCCTAATCACAACTGCATCAGAAGATATTTTCGCTTTGTATTTTTCAGAGAAAATAAAACCTGGCATTCTATGTGAATCGTCTGCTAGGCAGTCAATATACAGGGGATGCTAAGTCTTTGTTTGCTTGTTTGTGAGGTTTTACGGCCCTAGTTAACCTATGAGGGTCATGTTGAGCGCGGTCAGTTCACCTAACCACATTTTTACATGGGCAGGCTTAGTCCTCTAAGTAGTTTACCAGTACTTGTGCACATGTTTTCACCGGAAAAGTGCCAAGTCTCATTTTATCTGAAACAAAATGATAATATAGAATGTCTTGTACTAAAATTCTGTTTAGCGCTTTAAGAGTAAAAACGCCATCCAAAATTCCAACAGTGGACGTTCGACACGTACTTTTTTTTAATATTTTCAGAGAAAAAATATCGTGTATGACTGGTGATTTCTTTGGCGTTCTGTTTAGGTTTTGCGGCTTAGCCTACCCATTAAGATCATGTCGAGCCGGTCAGCTTACCAAACCACACTTTTCCTGGGCATGAACGTATCTAAAAGTGGAGAGGGAATATGTTGTAGTGATTTCTATATGAGACGCTTGTACTGTCTTGCATTTCGTTATTCATGCCTCCGAAGTAATTTCATCATAGTGTGTTTAAAAGCAAATACACTTTTGCCAGGGCCTTTTCGCCCTTGTTTCTATTTTTGATTACATAATACATATATATCAATAGTAATGAAATCAAGGGTATTCCTGTTTTTTTTGTTTTTTTTTTGTGTGTGTGTGTGTGTGTGTGTGTGTGTGTGTGTGTGTGTGTTTTAGGGGTATTCCTGTATTTGGTAGTGTTCTGGTTCATGTATTTTGGCCCAGTCAGCATTGTTAGGGTTATAGGTTATTTTGTAGCCGGTCAGTAAACCTATTTACACTTTTCCTTGGCACTATTAGTCCTCTGAGAGATTTTGTTTGTTTGTGTTGATGTTTTACGGCCCAGTCAACCCACTGGGGTCATTTCGAGCGCGGTCAGTTTATCTTACCACACGTTTAGTTTACTGGGCAGGCTTAGTCCTCTAAGCGGTTAACCAGTATTGTGCACATTCTTTCGCAGAATCAGCAGAAGGGAGAAAATGACCGTAGAAAATATTTCATGATTAATCTCTACGAAAAAATGTTGCCGACCTCGGCGGGGGTTGAACCCGCGACCTCCTTGTCTCCAGTCGGACGGCGCATCCAACTGAGCCACCGAGGCCGGCTCCCTCTGAGAGGTTAATCAGTATTTGTACACATACTATCGCCAGTCTCTTCTTTAAACTGCGGATGGGGAAAAATGACTATAGAATCATTTCATGAATAATCTTCACGATATTTATGTGCGAACTTGAGACTTGGACCTGCAGTCAGAGCCCTATATTTTTACAAAAAAAAAAGGATTACTATTTAATGTGAATTGTCTACTAGGCAGACAAAATTCACGTGAAATATCAGGCCTTATTCTCTTTTAAAAATAATATATCTGAGAATGTCGTCTGCAACAATTTTGAATGGCCTTATCCACTTTAAAATCATGGAAAACTGGTGTTTTTCCAAAACACCCTTCCACAGTACCATTACAAAAACGCCTATTCAAATTTATTGAAAATTTCATCACCAAAAAACTGAAAATTTTTGGACAAAAAGCTCTGATATTTTTCATATTTGCTCATAACATAGATTGAGGGTACTCGTTAGAACCATCTCGGCGAGGCGAGGTGGTTCTAACGAGTACCCACAAACTATGTTTTGAGTAGAATTAAGAAAATTAATGTATACCCCTAAAACCCAAGTTTTACTATATAACAGTGGGGTTTATGGGGGTCAAACTTATACAGGTATGTTTTCGTGATGATTGTTTGAGAAGTAATAATATTTTGGTGATTAACCCTTAAAATGCTAAGCAAAACTATAGCAGACGACATTCTATTTTTATCCCCACGCATTTTTAAATAAGCGATTGGAATGTTGTGAGCGCATCCGTCCGTCCGTCATACTATCTCCTCCTAAACCACTGGGCGCAATATAACTTGCTACACGACTTCCCCTCATATTAAGGGTGTGCGAGAGCAACATTTTTATGTTCGTCCGTCTGGCGTACGTACATCTGTCCGTCACGCTACCTCCAATGGGGGCGGAATTTAACCAAATTCGCTACATGACTTCCCTTCATGGTAAGGGTGTGCAAGAGCAACACAATTTTTTCCGTCCGGCATCCGTCCATTTTTCTGTTATGCTATCCTTCAAAACCACTTGGCGGAATTTAAGCAAACTTGCTACATGACTTCCTTTCATGGTGGTAAGCGAGAGCGAGTCCGTCTATCCGTTCGTTCGTCAGTCCGTCTGTCATGCTATTAGCAACATTAGCATGCTATTAGCAACATTATTTTCAGAGAAAAAAACCTAAGCATTTCATGTGAATCGTCTGCTAGGCGAACAATTTGCATGAAATGCAAAGTCTTTTTTTCTCTGAATACAAAAACAAATCAAAATGTCATCTGCTGCAGCTATGACTTGCACTTTAAACCATTGTAGTCAGGAGACCACTAAAAGGGTAATTGGGTAACGCGGCGTCTGCTCAGGGTCTTGTTTGCATGTGTTGAGGTTTTAAGGCCCAGTCAACCCAATGGCGTCACGTCGAGCGCGATCAGTTTACCTAACCACACGTTTACTGGGCAGGTTTAGTCCTCTAACCGGTTAACCAGTAGTGTGCACATTATTTCGCCAGGGTCTTCACTGTTTGCAATAGTTCAACAAATTTTCTCTAGGAATATCTAAATTACATAGCCGGACATACCTAAAATTGAAATTGGACTCTTCCAATATACAATGTATAGTGTTGGGAAGTCCATTCAGTCTACAATGGGTTAAGGTTTAAAACTACTAGTAAACAGCATTTTTCCATTTTACCAATGTCACTGAATGTAATATATTTCATATTATATAATAGCACTATTTTGTAAGTCTGAGGGCTGCAGTGATGTTCTGAGAGTTCTATGGCCCTTGCAACACTTTTTAGGAAACATCGAACCAGCGATGTGGATTTGAACAGCGTTGCATTCTTGTACAGACAACCCTCTTTTTACTGACACTCGATACAACGACAAAATTCGTTATAATGACAATTTGACTGTCACGAAACCTTCGCTTATGAGGTAACGATTAGTCACAAGCTTTGCAAGAATATTGTATTTGATACTTTAAAGAAACACATGTTTTTTATATTTGTTAGAATCGCCTCATTGAGGCGATTCTAACAAATATCCAAAGCATATGTTCTGTTAGGAAATAAGAACAAAACAAGACCTGTTTTTACATATCAATCTGCTCATTAAGTATTCTGTACAACGGTAAATTCATTGTAATGGCAACGTCTTTAAGAACAAATGCTGTCGTTGTAACGAGGGTTCAATGTATGTCATTATGCATTAATTACTCAATATGCAAAAAAGACAAGTATGTTGTGAGCTTATACTCTTGGTTTAGCTTACACTCGACTGGTCTGCTCTGAGCTCAAAATGCGTCCTGGATTTAGCTAAAATGGACTAGCCTTAGGTTGAGCATATGTAAAGAGTGTGCAGTATTACCTAACACTAAATAGCCATGAATACAGCGCTGTATAAATGCATGCCTAAATACACAAAAACGACCCCAGTACACAGTGAAAAGGGCCATGGAATTCAAGACCATCCTGCGACACCACCGCAAAGTCCAATATCTTAAGAAATAAATAGTTACATTTAAGTGTGCCTCTTGTAGATACACTTTTAAGGAAAATAAATCTCATTTGCATCCCTTACATTTGTGGTTGCACCTAAAGGAAAAACAATCTGCTCCTTTTGGGATCAAAATGTGTAAGGAGCAGACCTTATTTTGGAATGCTCTGAAACACTTAAAGTAAAAGCAATCTGCTCTTCTTAGGACCAAAATGTGTTAGGAGAAGACCTCATTTTTGACTGTTCTGAAATTCTCTTATGATACAGACAAGTCCGGTCCACAAAAGTTGTCTCCCGTTGCAAAATGATGACATAACGAAAACACGCCTTTCCAAATACATAGAAAACTTGACCTCCAAAAACTGATTTTTTTATTGTGTTGGGGTTTAACGACACGTCAACCCTTATGAGTCATTTTGTGTCGTCTCCCAGAGAAAGGGAGAAAAAAGATAGAAGAGATAGTAGAAGAGATAAAAAAGAGGGACAAGGAAGAAAAAAGAACAGGAGTGAAAGTGAAGAAACAAACAGAAGAAATAAAAACATTCCCCATCCACCCTTACCTGCTACAAGGATAGCAGGTCTTGCCCAGTTGTAAAACAATATCAGTTGGACGCCCCGCTGATATGAGATACAAGGCACCACCCGACCACCCTCTCCAAAAACTGACAAGTTTCAGATAAAAAACTAAAAATTTTTTCATATTTCTGCTCAAAACATAGATTGTGGGTACCCACAATCTATTTTTTGGAGCAGAAATAAGAAAAATAATGTATACCTCTGTAAACCCCAGTTTTACTATATAGAAGAAGGGTTTAAGGGGTTCATTATTATCTAGGCATGTTTTCGTGATGAAATATTCCAGATGTATCCAATCACCAGTCTTTAAGGGAAACCAGATACACATAGTAGACTTTCTACCTTTCGCAATAAGGGAAACAACATTTGTGACTTCATGTTTATTTTCCTGAGCATCAATCCCATTTTAAATAAAAACACCACAAGCATAATACCCCGCCAGTTTTGTGAAAATCCATCAATATTTACGAAGTTATTATCTGGAAACAAAAATATAGGCATGTCTCGTGCTGATAACTCCGTCAAAACTTGACGAAATTTGCCCATTAGCAATCCCAAACCAGATCGCCATAATATCAATGCACATACCAAGTTTGACGAAAATCCATTGATGTTTACTTGTTATCCTCCAGAAACGAAAATATGGGCATGTCTCGGACAGATAACTATGTCAAAATTTGACGAAATTTGCCCATTAGCAATTCCAAACCAGATCTTTACAATATCAATGGATATACCAAGTGTGGTGAAAATCCATTGATGTTTACTCAAGTTATCATCCGGAAACGAAATACGGACGGACAGATGGACGGACGGACAGACACATAGACGGCCAACGTGAAACCACAATAACCCACCACTATCGTGAGGCGAGGTATAAAAAGTAGTCTAGGCTACGAATGAATGAATTTGCTCCCAAGGAAAGAGAAGTTCAAGAGAAGAGGTCTTACAAAGACACACGAAACATTTTGGCACAGTTGCTTCCCTTGAAGGTGTATCCATTCACTACATCTTATTATTAATTAGCACTTTTGCTGTCTGCATTTCTTAACCCTTAAAGCGCCAAGAAAAACTGCATCTGAAAATGTCGTCTGATTATGTCGTCTGCTGAATATTCTTGCAAACTTTTTGAACCTTTTTTGCATACAGGCAAACAGTGTTGATCCAGATCAGACTGCTCCTAAAGAGCAGTCTGATCTGGGTCCACACTGTTTGCAAAAATGACTTTTAAAATCACAAGATGAGAAAGCAGACGACGATTGTTGTGATTGGCGCTTTAAGGGTTAAATTACCTGGTAGAGTCGCCTTGGTATTTGTTGTGTATTGTTCACAGTGTTTATTTGCTTCTATCATGAAACGGATATACAGGTCTTTGGAAGTTTACATTGTGACTTAATCTACTGTTTATTATTCCACATTGCGCTGTCTGCATTTCTTAAACTCCCAGGTGTCAGTCCTTTGGCATTCATAGTTCTGTATTGTTGAAAATATTCGATGTTTCTATCAGGAAACATAATCACAGTTCTTTAGCATTTTAACTTGTGGCAAGCATATCCAGATGCTATAGTTATACATGTATATATGAATCGCAAGACAAAAAATACCTTCGGACAAATACGCCTAGCGATGACTCAGATCAGAATGTGCATACGCACAGTCTGATCAGTCTTTTCTCTGCTCCCTTTGAATAATTACAGACCAACTGCTTTAACAATACGATTTGTATTTTGTATTTTTTTTTTTTTTTTTTTTTGTATTGATGTTTTACGGCCCAGTCAACCCAGTGGGGTCATGTCGAGCACGGTCAGTTTACCTATCCACACTTTTACTGGGCAGGCTAAGTCCTCTAAGCGGTTAACCAGTATTGTGCAAATTCTTTCGCCAGAAACTGACACCTGTCCTTCTTGAATCAGCGGAAGGGAGAAAATGAACGAGAAAATATTTCATGATCAAATATCTACGAAAGAATGTTGATGACCCGGCGGGGGTCGATCACGCAACCTCCTGATCACCAGTCGGACGCGCATCCAACTGAGCCACCGAGATCGGCGGTCCAAGTCTCTGCTCGGCTCCCTATGCGCAGTCCGAGCCGAGTCTTTGCTGGGCTCCCTATGAAAAATTAAAACCAAATGCTTTAACAACAGGATAGCGACTGACTAATCCGACGGTGTGAATGCGCAGGCTGATCTGAATCTTCGCTTGGCGCACATGTCCAAAGGTAAATGTTCACACGTGGCGGCTCATTTGGTCTCCTCGGAGTTTATTACTCATTTAATCTACGAAGGACTGTATAGGTTCATGTACTTATCACATACGGAGGACACGTCCTGATATGTCTGCTGAAAATTGTCCAAAAACATGTGCACTTCGGCCAAACACAGTTCGTACTCCATTTTTGTAAAGTTGATTCCGGGTGGGAAGTAGTTTCCGTCGTAAGTTTTAAGGTGTTCAATTGCAGCTTTCCATACACAAAGGGCAAGAAGCGAGGGCCGAAACTGACAAAATTCGTACTCTTGGAGGGACAGCTCGAGAACACAACGACAGAAGGCACGTGCAAGTCTGAAATGAAATGAGTCACTTCGTCAGTTAACCCTTGCCTTGCTGAATAAATTAAGACGCCACGCCCACTTCTAATTTCCAGCCAGTCAGATTACTTGATCTTAGTTTCTGTTAGAAATTCACATACTTAATGACAAACAGTGCAGATCCAGATCAGTTGGCTTCTTCAGGAGCCAACTGATCTGGATCTACACTGTTTGCTAAGACAGAGCATGTCGTGTTCAGCAAGAGAAGGGTTAATGTACCTACGGACAGGTGCACCCACTGAAGATGCAGATTAGCCTGTGCACTCGCGCTGTCTGATCAGAATTTTTACTTATTGCATTTTGATTAGACAAGGATACACAGTTTTGTGACAGCGCAGATTGATCAAACTGTGGGCATGCGCATGCTGATTTGAGTCTTCACTACGAAAATACGTCTATTCAAATATGTTGATAATTTCACCACCAAAAAACTGAAAGTTCCCAGAAAAAAAAATCAATATTTTTTTCATTGCTGCTCAAAGCAAAGATTGTGGGTACTAGTTAGAACCGCCTCAGCGAGGCGGTTCTAACAAGTACCCACACTCTATGCGTTTGAGCAGAAATAAGGAAAATAATGTTTACCTCCGTAAACCCAGTTTTGGGATTAAGGGGGTAGGGGGTGGGGGTCAAAATTGTATAGGTATGTTTTCGTGATGTGGTTGAGGTACGGTATCTGAAGTATCCCTAATAATAATAATTAAAAATAGAAATGTGTCAATATGACACAGATGCCCCCGCCCAGGGACCATCCTCACCAGGAAACAAGCATTTTGCAGTAAATGAAGTTAGAAAAGGGCCTGAGTTCCAATACTTACTGGCAGATTTTACCTTAAATCGAAGGGAAACCATTTTTTGCACATATGAACCGGACGATGAAGTTAAAAAAAGGGCCATAACTTCCATAATATTTGTGGATTTTACCCTTAATTGAGCTAGACCTTAATTTTGTTATTATGTACCTGCATTTAAAATATGAATCCAATACACTAACTTTTTCAAAAGGTACCGAACGGAAACTATTTTTCGTACGTACCGACGGGACGTACAGACGGATGTACGTACGGACAGCGGTGATACTATATGACCCGCCACTTGACAAAGGGGATGGGGTAAAAAAAAAAACCAAAAAACTAGAGGCCCAAGTGGCCTAGAAATCGCTCACCTGGATTAGGCTGATCAGGATATATTACATTGTGCCATGGAGGCAATCTTGGCTATCAGATCCGATTGCCTTTAGCAATTCAGAATCTGACGTTGTTTGAAGAGTTTCAAGATTGCTACCATGGCCGTCATCTTGGATACTTAACTAAACGATGCAGCAATTCTGAATCTCCATGTCACCCCGATGCCTCCCATCAAGTTTCGCCTCAACCTGACTTACTGTTTTGGAGGAGATGTGGTTTGAAGAAAATCAAGATGGCGGTCATCTTAGACATTGGAACAGATGGACTTTAGCAATTCTGAATTTCCTCCCATCATGTTTAAGTTCAATCAAACACCGTTCGGTAGCAGATATGATTTGAAGATTTTCAAGATGGCTGCCATGGTGGCCATCTTAGATATCAGAATGGAACCATTTTAGCAATTCTAAATCTCCACGATGCCCCGACGCCTTCCACCGTTTCCACTCAATCCGACTTACTGTTTGATTGATTGTGTTGGGGTTTAACGACACGTCAACCCTTGAGGGTTATTTTGTGTCGTCTCCCAGAGAAAGGGAGAAAAGAACTAGAAGAGAGAATAGAGGAGATGAAAGAGAGGGACAGGGTAGAAAGAGGAACAGGAATGAAAGTTAAGAAACAGAAGAAATAAAAACATTCCCCCTCTACCCTTACCCACTACAAGGATAGCAGGCCTTGCCCAACTGTAAGCCAATATCAGTTGGACGCCCTGGTGATGTAAGATACACAGCACCTTCGCACCACCCGACCCCCCCCCCCCCCCCCGACTTACTGTTCGGGAGCAGTTAACAATTAAGACTTTCAAGATGGCCGCAGGAGATGTTGTTTGAAAATTTTCAAGATGGCTGACATGGCGGCCATTTTGGATATTGGAACGGAATGATTTTAGCAATTCTGAATCCCCATGTGGCCCAAATGCCTTCATCCAAGTTTGGGCTCTATCTGACAGGGTTCAGGAGCAGATGTAGTTTCAAGAGTTTCAAGATGGCCGTCCATTCTGAATCTCTATATCGCTCCAACGCTTCCCATCAAGTTTCCGCTCAATCCAAATTACGGTTTGGGAGGACATGTCGTTTGAAGAATTCCAATATGGCTGCCATGGCGGCCATCTTTGGATATCAGAACGGAACAATTTTAGTAATTCTGAATCCTTATGTCGCTCCGATGCCTCCCATTAAGTTTCGGCTTAATCTGACTTTTGGTTTGGACAGAGATGTTTGAAGAATTTCAAGATGGTCCCTTGGCGGCTATGTTGGCTATCGGAACGAAATGATTTCAGCAAATCTGAATCTCTGGGTCACTGTGATACTTCCCATCAAGTTTTGGCTCAATCAAGGTTTGGGAGGAGATGTCGTTTGAAGAATTTAAAGATGGCCATCATGGATATTGGAACGGAATGCTTTTAACAATTCTGAATCTCTATAACACTCAACTGCCTCCCATCAAGTTTCAGCTCAATCTGACTTATGGTTTGGGAGGAGATGTCGTTTGAAGAATTTCAAGATGGTTACCGTGGCGGCCATCTTTGATATCAGAACCGAACGATTTTAGCAATTCTGAATCTCTGTGTTACTGTGATGCCTCCCATCAAGTTTTGGCTCAATCGGACTTACGGTTTGAGAGAAGATGTCCTTTGAAGAATTTCAAGATGGCCGCCATGGAAGCCATGTTGGATATCGGAACAGAACGATTTTAGTAATTCTGAATCTCTGTGTCATTGTGATGCATCCCGTAAAGTTTTGGCTCATTCCGGCTTACGGTTTGGGAGGAGATGTCATTTCAAGAATTTCAAGATGGCCGGAATGGAACGATTTTAGCAATTCTGAATCTTGGTGTCACTGTGATGCCTCCCATTAAGTTTTGGCTCAATCCGAATTAAGGTTTGGGAGGAGATGTCGTTTGAAGAACTTCAAGATGGCCGCCATGGCAGCCATCTTGGATAACGGAACGGAATGATTTTAGCAATTTTGAATTTCTGTGTCACTGTGATGCCTCCCATCAAGTTTCAGCTTAATTAGACTTACGGTTTTGGAGGAGATGTTGTTTGAAGAATTTCAAGATTGCCGACATGGCAGCCATCTTAGATACCAGAACCGAACGATTTTAGCAATTCTGAATCATTGTCTCCCATCAAGTTTTGGCTTTATCCGACTTACGCTTTGGGAGATGTCGTTTGAAGAATTTCTAGAGATGGCCGCCATGGCCATCTTGGATATCAGAACGGAACGATTTTAGCAAATTTGAATCTCTGTGTCACTGTGATGCCTCCCATCAAGTTTCAACTCAATCGGATTTACGGTTTGGGACGAGATGTCGTTTGAAGAATTTCAAGATGGCCGCCATGGCTGCCATCTTGCATATCGGAACGGAACGATTTTAACAATTCTGAATCATGTTGCCACAACGCCTCCCACTAATTTTCAGCTCAATCCAACTTATGGTTCTGGAGGAGATGTCGAAAAAGTAAAAAGCTAACGACGGACGGACAACAGTCCATTGCATAAGCTGACCTGAAGCAAAGGTGAGCTAAAAAAACAGCCACAGATTTAGCATTTTATGGTTTGGGGGTCGAACTCGCGGCCTCCTGATCACAAGTCGGACGCACATCCGACTGAGTCAGTGCTCTTAACACCCTTAACAAGGGGGCCCAGAGGGCCCTAATTCGCTCACCTAAATGCCACTGTCTCCAACCATCATCAGTTACTTAAACAATTAAATGCACCATAATATATTCTAAAAGACTATCATCTTTACTTCATAAGACTATGTATGCTTTAATAGACTTTCATCCATGAAACATTTCTGCCGACTTATTTCAAAATCTAGCTAGTAGTTTAGAGGTAAGCATATTTGCCACTAATTTGTCTGTGTAAAACTACTGACCCCCAGGATGGGGCCATTTTTGACCCCAGTGACCTAATTTGAACAATCTTAGTAGAGGGCTTCTTGATAAAGCTACAAACCAATTCGGTAGCCTAAGGCCTACTGGTTTCCAACAAGAATTTTTTTCAAGATTTTTACTATGTATTAAGTCTATGTAAAACTTGTGACATCCGGGTAGGGGCCATTTCTGACCCCTGGACTAAAATTTGAACAATCTTGATATAAGGCCACTAGATAAAGCTACATACCAAATTTGTAGGCCCTAGGCCTAACGGTTTCGGACAAGAAGATTTTTCAAAATAAGCCCTGGCCCTTGGCAGCCATTTTTTGAAGAAATATGAGTGGCTTGAACAATCTTGGTAGAGGATCACCAAAGGATCATTTCTGCTGTATTATTTAGAAATCGGTCCTGTGGTTTCAGACAAGATTTTTTAAGTTTTCTATATAGATATATAGGAAAAATAAATCCCGCCGCCGCCTCTCCCCCCCCGCCCTCCCCCCCGCCCCCGCCGCCCAACACAGCGGCCATATTTTTAGACTAATCACGACGGCTTGAACAATCTTGGCAGAAGATCATCAAAGGGACATTTCTGCCGTATTTAATTGAAATCGGTCTAATAGTTTCTGACAAGAAGATTTTTATATTTTTATATAGATATATTGGGAAAATAAGCCCCGCCTCCTGGCGGCCATGTTTTTTGACGAATCATGGTGGCTTAAACAGTCTTAACAGAGAGTTACAAAAGAAACATTTCTGCCAAGATATACTGTAATCGGTCCAATGGTTTCTGAGTAGAAGATTTTTAAAGTTTTCTGGATATATATCTGCCCCTAGCGACCATGTTTTTCGACGAATCATGACGGCTTGAAAAATCTTGTTAGAGGGTCACGTAGGGCACCTTCCTTCCAAGTTATATTGGAATTGCTCCAATGATTTCTGACAAGAAGATTTTGTAAGTTTTCTATATAGATATCTAGGGAAAAAAGCCCCGGTCCCTAGCGGCCATGTTTTTGACAAACAATGACGGATTGAACAATCTTGGTAGACGGTCACCAAGGAAATACTCCTGCAAAGTTATATTGAAATCGGTTTAGTAGTTTTTGACAAGAAGATTTTAATTTTTTTCTCTATAAAGGTAAAATATTGTTTATTGTTTTGGGGTTAAACGACACGTCAACCCTTGTGGGTCAGTTTGTGTCGTCTCCCGGAGAAAGGGAAAAAAGATATACAAGAGATATTAGAAGAGACGAAAAGGAGGGACGGGAAAGAAAGAAGAACAGGAATGAACGCGAAAAAAGAAACAGAAGAAATAAAAACATTCCCCCTCTACCTGCTACAAGGATAGCAGGCCTTGCCCAACTGTTAGCCAATATCAGTTGGACGCCCTGGTGGCGTAAAATACACGACACTTTCGCAACACCCGACCACCATTTTATAGGGAAAATAAGTCCCGCCGCCTGGCGGCCATGTTTTCTCTACGAATCATGATGGCTTAAACAATCTTGATAGAAGGTCACCATAGGAACATTTCTGCTTTATTATTATTATTGTTATTATTATTATTATTATTATTATTATTATTTTTTTTTTTTTTTTTGATTTTTGGTTTACGACCCTTTCAAGAATATTTCACTTATATCGAGCCGATCGTTCATCAAAGGTGGGCGAAAACCGGAGAACCCGGGGAAAAAATCCACCTGACCACCGCTGTATAATATTGAAATCGGTCCAGTAGTTTCTGACAAGAAGATTTTTAATGTTTTCTACATAGATATATAGGGAAAATAAGCCTCACCCCCTGGCGGTCGTGTTTTTTTTCACGAATCATGACGGCTTGAACAATCAGGGTAGAGGGTCACCAAAGCAACATTTCTGCCAAGTTATATTGAAATCGGTCCGGTTATTTCTGACAAGAAGATTTTAAAAGTTTTCTAGTATATATATATATTAAGAAAATAAGCCCCGCCCTCTATCGGCCATGTTTTTCGACGAATTTTCGACGACTCTACCAGGACAATCCTGGAAGAAGATGACCAAAGAAACACTGCCTGCCAATTTATATTGAAATCGATCTAATGGTTTCTGTCAAGTAGATTTTTAAAGTTTTCTATATCGATATTATAGGGAAAATAAGCACCCCCAACCCCCTCCCCCACCCCCCATCCCCTCCCCACGGCCATGTTTTTGACGAATCACGACGGCTTGAAGAATCTTGATAGAGGGTCACCAAAGAAACTTTCCTGCAAAGTAATATTGAAATCGGTCCAGTAGTTTCTGACAAGAAGAATTTTAAAATTTTCTATATAGATATATAGGCAAATAAGCCCTCCCCACCCCCCCCCCCCCCCCACCCCTTGCAGCCGAGTTTTTTTTTATGAATCATGATGGCTTGAAAAATCTTGGTAGAAGATCACCAAAGGAACATTTCTGCCAAATTATATTGAAATCAGTTCAGTGGTTTCTGACAAGAAGATTTTTAAATTTTTTGTTTTTTAGTTTTTCTTTTGGTTAGTTCTGCTTTGATTCCAATTCTTTGAACAACTTTCAAGAATCATTTCTGTGAAGTTTGCTTCAAAGTGGCCCAGTGGTTTAGGAGGAGATGTCAATTGTTGACAGACGACCGATGCCGGAGTAGTGGCCTATTAGAATAGCTCACTGAGCACTACGTGCTCAGGTGAGCTACAAATGCTAACTCTGACCTGGTCAAGCTCACACAGAAAGCCAGTTCTGACCTAATCAAGCCACACATTCTGTACGTGCTTGATCAGGACATAAATGGCATTATAAGGAGCCGTGATACAGTCGGTATATGTTCGGTATATTGTTCAAAGTGTCGTTAGCTTAACGAGCTCGTTAGTGGTCAAAATTTAAACTGTTCTAGTAAGTACAATACCTAATTCACAGGTATTTTTGCTTAAAAAAAATGTCAGTAGCTTTTGCATTTCCCATTTTTTCAGCAACATTATTAGCTTGCATGCCACATTTAATGCTCAGTTTTAACGATACGTTAACTGACGACATCGTTAGTTTTGAACAACTGGGTCCAGGTATACATTTTTGTGACTTCTCGTTTGCTTTCCTTCGTACCAAGCCTTTTCTAAAAAGGGTCTATTCTAAAAGGAAATAATTTGCGCTGCTTCCATCACCTATCGCAGCAACTCTTTTCCCTGTTGGTGAAATTCCTTTTTCGGAAGGGAGACAAAGAAATTGAGCTTTAAACGCTAGAATATGGTAAAACCATTTGAACGTAAAAACAACTCTAGGTCATAAATGATAGTGCATGGTTTGAGACCATGCTAAAATGTTTGCCAAACATGACAGGTGTCAGTAACAGGCCTAACCAGACAAACATGTAGGAGCTCGGTTTGATGTAAATGTTGATTGTGGGACAAACCAACGGACGGAAAATCCAAAATTCATCAGAAAAGGACATTCATAGGATATTAAAATAAGTAATGTTCAATGTATGTGGGGCAAAACTATACGTACTTGCATATTACTACATGTAATACAAGTATTCAATTAATGCATAATGATGGAGGCTTTACCCACCTTAGTCTCTCAGCGTGTTCCTCATCTTCAACGTAAGTGTCTAGACAGTAAGATGCGAAGTATTCCAAAAACTGTTGAACCGTAGGTGCCATTAAGTCAAAACTGGTCACCATAAGGACTATCATCTCAAGCTGTTTGACTTGAAGCCGGGTGTAGCTCTCCCGGCATTTACCCAAAAGGTCGTTGATTTCCGGAGGCGCAATTTCATCCTGAAACATGGTAAGCCTTACCACTCTCTGGACAGATTCAGCAGACAGCCAATTGAGGACAGTTTCTTATTTTCTCAGAAAATAGGCATCAACATTTCTTCCGAATTGTCTGCTAAGGAGACACTTTGCATGGTACGTCAGATACTATTTTGTAGATCAATAAGAAAAAATATTTCAAAATGCCTGCTGATTTTTCCCAGCATGATAAGCGTTAAGAACAGTCACTGGTAAAACGAACATGGTATCTAATAATGATAATAAACTTCAAACTGTTTTGTTTTTATAAATACTATTTACAGATTACTACATCTCCCTGCTGATGAGGTAATTTTGACAATTTCTACATAAAAACATACATTGTGGGTACTCATTTGAAGCGCCTTAGCAAGGCGCTTCTAATTGGACTCCACAAACACTTCTGTTTGAAGAAATAACAAACGATATCTCCGAATTATCATCAAGTATACCCTCCTCCACATATCCTTGGTTCATTCTAGTTATATCCAAGACATCAACCGCTTTCCACTCCGCCCTATTTTGTGGGCCATAATGACGTATTAGCGTAACATATCTGCAAAAACTTTTTTTGGTACAACATTAATTTAGGAATACGCATAGTTCCATATAAAATGGGGTATTCATAAAAATGTTTTTTTTTTTTTTCTAATTTCTCCATGAAAACATTATGCTATGAGTACTTATTAGAAATGCCACAAAAAGGCGTTTCTGCTAAGTATCAACGACATAGGATTGTAAGAACTCTTTGGGATGAGTTATTTATTGAACAAAATAAAATTAGAATCATTCTGTATTATCTTTGCAATATATAATAAAATAAAATTAGAATCATTCTGTATTATCTTTGCAATATGTAACGTAAGTAACAAATATAACACGTGACAGCAAATTTCTTTTATTGGAATATTGCAAACAAAAATGTTAAGTTCAGTCGTCACTTATGACAAAACGCTTCAAAGACAAAATTTCATATGCGAAAAAGTGTAACGTGCATGACACGCATTACTTAGTATACATTTATAATCACCTCTTAGTGCTGAAATTCTGGGCCCAGTTGTTCAAAGCGTCGTTAGCTTAACGTGCTCGTTAAGGGTCATTTCGTTAACTGTTTTAGCGGATTCAATATACAATATTCTGATATTTTTTGCTGAAAAAATGTGCAAAAGCTACTCACATTTTTTCAGCAAAAAATATCAGAATATTTGCATATTATTCGATGTAAATTTTAACGAATCGTTAACTAACGAGGTCGTTAGCTTTGAACAACTAGGCCCTGATTATTACATTCAGGGAAACGGCTGGCTAAGCAGTACTGCAGTCACTTTGAAACGCCTGCTTGATATGAGGAACAGAAACGTGTTTATTTGAAGCAGATTTGATAATTAGTTTTGTCAAAATTCGTACTTCATGATAAAGACCTAGAAAAATAAAGTAATATGTTATATTAGTTACATAGCTTTTAATGTCCTGTTACATTGTTAGATCAACAATAAATGCATATGGATAGTCCATTTTATTTGATGCAATAAAGCCAAAGCTAAGGTTTCATATGGGACATGTACGTATAAATGATATTTCAAGATTAAACATCTTGAAAACATGGTACTTTTTTTCATATTGTCAGCTTATCAAATTTCTTTAAAACCCATTGTTTATGTATGTTACGCAGAACTGTTCAAATAAGCCAACAAATCCTATAAAAATATTTGCTCACAGTTCTATATAATTATACAATTATATAAATTTTTGTACTTTAGACAAGTCAGATAAAAATGCGAACCAATGTGTTATCTCTGCAGCAAAACTGTTCTATTATTGAGCATTTGTAACCACTTTTGCTACGTTTGTCACCTGCAACTGCAGCTCAGCTCAACAAAAAGTAACCCGTTTTTCTTTGGGTGCATCGTTTGATTCAGATATGAAACATAATGGTTGAAAAATAGTTTTTGGAACACCATAAGAAATGTCAGTACCTAATCTTACCTAGCCTAGCCAACAGTCGTTAAAAGGAATACTATGGCAACAAAGCCCTCTACTTGCATTAAATAAAACGGTATAATATTTTAGCTAGCTAGTCTCCTTTCTAAATACTTAGTCAGTATGTGCATTGGATACTCTACCAAATAGACTTGCCATCATTAAGAAGTGGACTTTATTTTAATAAAAAAAATGATCAGACGCTTATTATAATACAAGTGGCTAGTCTACATATTACCCTAATATTGCCTTTAAAGATTCCAGTTATAGATTGTAGGTCCATTAATGTGATCTATCAAATGTCTTAACCCTATCCTTACACTAACACTATCCTAACCCTAACCATCAGTGAACTACCATTTGCTTATCACTAACTCTTTATGTAGTCAGTGGATGTGCCCACTTATATGTTGAAGTCAGTACATGTAACTAGTGCAGGCATATATTAAAGTCTAGCCGAATTACATAAAACCGTTGACAGGTAACATATTAAACAAGCTGCAACCAGGTACAAAGTGCAAACATCTTCGATGCAGAAAAAAGATCCTAGCTCAAAGTTGGTCTGAGGTATATAAATACCTCACTGTTACCTGTTTACATGCAACTAAAAGACAGGTGATCCCAAGCAGCTCCAGGCAGTCACGTGACACCTGCATCGTGTCAAGGACGCGGTCCATGATGTTAACGGATAAATATAGAGTATCCTGACATAAGTTCAGCTCGTGATGCACCGCTGTCAACCACTGGACAAGCACACCTCGGATCCCTGGAGTAACCTGTAATGTACAGGAGTATCACAATACAATCCATATCTCCAGAGAAGGTGCTCTTCGGACCAAAGAGGTACTGATATTTGTCGTATTTCCATAAAAAAAAAAAAAAAAAAAAAAATTTTTTTTTTTTTTTTTTTTCGTATTTCCATACAAATATATATCATGAGATGTGCCTAATCCATAGTAATATCAACAATTCCCATTTCATGACAAAAACGTCTCATTTTGGTGACATAGAAGCGGGCTTACTGTCCTTTGGACATTCTTCGGAAAGACGTTTTTCGCATGGTGTTTCATTCTAGATATAAATGTTTTGTTATGATTGACCATATTTTATCAAGGACCATTTGTACTTTTCTGTTTCTGCAACATTACGAAAACACGCCTATTCAAATATATTGAAACTTTCACCACCAAAAACTGAAAGTTATCAGACAACATTTTTGATATTTTTTTATTTTTCTGCTCAAAACACGATTGTGGGTACACACAATCTATGTTTTTGAGCAGAAATAAGAAATAATGTATACCCGTGTAAACCCTAGTTTTACTATATAAAACTGGGGTTGAAGGGGGTCAAAATTATGTAGGCATGTTTTTGGTGATAATTTGTTTTCCTTTATTTATTGTAAAATTAATTTTAACGCCAAATATTGGTCTGAACTAAACAATTTCTATAGTAAACTGATTTTTTGTTGTTGATTTTTTGTTTTATTAAAAATACTGTTTGCTTGATGTTCTATAATAATATTGTGAAACAAAAATGCAGAAAGTTTGAAGAAGCGGAATTTGTTGAAAACCTGCATCCAAACTACCTACCTTATCGATTTTTGCATAATTTGCAGTCATTTTCACAATAGGGAAAAATTGAAAGTATTCGCTTCTTCTTCAAACCATTGAATAGGATAAACTTTGTTTATGCAAAGGTAGTAACGACAAATGGCTTTGCATTAAATCATACTAAAAGTTTGCAGATTTACTTTTTTCTGTGTAAAGCGCCAGGTAAAAAAAAACGACTTTCTGAGTGATGTTGAAAGGATAGTAGGTCTAAGTCATACCAATATGTTTCCATAACTCACTCCTCCGCAGAGCGTACTTAACCACGCTGGTAAACGGCTACTTCTTTTCAAAAAAAACAAGAGCTGTCGGAGGACAGCGAGCTCGCCTGCTGGGTACATTTTATATTGTAACATTTTTATCATTAAGCCATATAATATAGGTCACACTGACCTAGATGTATTTGTATGTAAATCATTTTGTCACTTAGATATAATAATCCAGGTATGACAATTCTCCATGAAATAGTAATAAAAATAAAAGGCAAAATCACTGAAGCATGAAATATAGGTCACAATGACCTAGATATAGTAAGTGGTCATTCATTGGGTCATATGGAACTAATATCCCAGGTGTGACATTTATCCAACAAATATTCAAGATATAAGGCAAAATCACTGAACCATGAAATATAGGTCACAGAAACAGAGATATATTTTGACGTCAATAATCGGGTCACAAGGAACTAATATCCCAGGTGTGACATTTATCCAACTAATAGTATTCAAGATATAAGGCAAAATCACTGAACCATGAAATATAGGTCACAATGACCTAGATATAGTAAGTGGTCATTCATTGGGTCACATGGAAGTAATATCCCTGGTGTGACATTTATCCAATAAATAGTATTCAAGATATAAGGCAAAATCACTGAACCATGAAATATAGGTCACACCAACAGAGATATATTTTGACGTCAATAATCGGGTCACAAGGAACTAATATCCCAGGTGTGACATTTATCCAACAAATAGTATTCAAGATATAAGGCAAAATCACTGAACCATAAAATATAGGTCACACCAACAGAGATATATTTTGACGTCAATAATCGGGTCACAAGGAACTAATATCCCAGGTGTGACATTTAACCAACAAAAAGTATTCGAGATATAAGGCAAAATCACTGAACCATGAAATATAGGTCACACCAACAGAGATATATTTTGACGTCAATAATCGGGTCACAAGGAACTAATATCCCAGGTGTGACATTTATCCAACAAATAGTATTCAAGCTATAAGGCAAAATCACTGAACCATGAAATATAGGTCACAATGACCTAGATATAGTAAGTGGTCATTCATTGGGTCACATGGAACTAATATCCCAGGTGTGACATTTATCCAACAAATAGTATTCAAGATATAAGGCAAAATCACTGAACCATGAAATATAGGTCACAATGACCTAGATATAGTAAGTGGTCATTCATTGGGTCACATGGAACTAATATCCCAGGTGTGACATTTATCCAACAAATAGTATTCAAGATATAAGGCAAAATCACTGAACCATGAAATATAGGTCACAATGACCTAGATATAGTAAGTGGTCATTCATTGGGTCACATGGAAGTAATATCCCAGGTGTGACATTTATCCAACAAATAGTATTCAAGATATAAGGCAAAATCACTGAACCATGAAATATAGGTCACACCAACAGAGATATATTTTGACGTCAATAATCGGGTCACAAGGAACTAATATCCCAGGTGTGACATTTATCCAACAAATAGTATTCAAGCTATAAGGCAAAATCACTGAACCATGAAATATTGGTCACAATGACCTAGATATAGTAAGTGGTCATTCACTGGGTCACATGGAACTAATATCCCAGGTGTGACATTTATCCAACAAATAGTATTCAAGATATAAGGCAAAATCACTGAACCATGAAAGATAGGTCACAATGACCTAGATATAGTAAGTGGTCATTCATTGGGTCACATGGAACTAATATCCCAGGTGTGACATTTATCCAACAAATAGTATTCAAGATATAAGGCAAAATCACTGAACCATGAAATATAGGTCACAATGACCTAGATATAGTAAGTGGTCATTCATTGGGTCACATGGAACTAATATCCCAGGTGTGACATTTATCCAACAAATAGTATTCAAGATATAAGGCAAAATCACTGAACCATGAAATATAGGTCACAATGACCTAGATATAGTAAGTGGTCATTCATTGGGTCACATGGAAGTAATATCCCAGGTGTGACATTTATCCAACAAATAGTATTCAAGATATAAGGCAAAATCACTGGACCGTGAAATCTAGGTGACCTTGACCGTAAAATGTAGGTCACCATGACCTTCACTCTCTTACACTTAAACTGATGTCACACAGTTAGCTGATGTATAACCAGTTGTGTCTATAACCTGTAGGCATATAAGATTTTACAAATGTGTCCTAGATTTTGACCCCTAGCCCCACCCCAAGGCCCACCCTGAGGTATGAACCCAGGGGTATGTTCTTTTGGAATCTCAGAAGACTCGTCCAGGTACCCAAATTCTAAATATGAATGCTCTATGAGGAGTGAAAGTCAAGATATAAGAATTTGAAAAACTTTAACACAGTATTACAAAGGTGTCCTAGATTCTGACCCCTAGCCCCACCCAGGGGCATGAACCCAGGGGTTTATTCTCTTGGAATCTCAGAAGACCCTCCAAGGTACCTAAGTTCCAAATTTGATGCCTCTGTGAGGAGTGACTGTTGAGATATAAGCATTTGAAAAACTTTAACACAGTGTGACGGGAACGGGAACGCAAACGCAAACGCAAACGCAAACGCAAACGCAAACGCAAACGCAAACGTGGACGACCGGGGTGACTACAATAGCTCTCCTTGTACTTCGTACAGGCGAGCTAAAAACAACAAACAAACAAACAAAAAATAAAAGTTTAAAGTACAAGATAAAATTAGTACGCATGTTTTAGATTCTCGTATATGTCTTCAAGCCTAGAGCCAGTTCTGCGGAGGAGTTAATTGTTAAAGTTCTCAAAGAACAATTTTGACTTATTTAATATGGTAAAAAACATGTTGGTCCCTTATGATTTCAGTGGTTGAGGTCAGGGCTAGATGCTGGTGAGCCCCATAAAAGTCACCAATTGTTAACGTTCATTTGACTCACTTCCGTTTGGTATTAAATATGGAATTACTTTGCAAGACTTCTCAGGCAGTTTGCTTTGCTTAAGCGCTGCTTTCATTTGAAGTTTTATGGCCCAATCGACCCTGTTTAGGTCGCGTCGAGTCGACCAGTTAACACACTGACATGTTTCCTGGGCAGGTTTAGTTCCCAAAGCGGTTAACCAGTACTTGGTTTAAACGTATTTAACCCTTGTTCTGCTGAACCAGGATGTCTTTGCAAACAGAGTAGATCCAGATCAGTTTGCTTCTGAAGAAGCCAACTGATCTGGATCTGCATTGTTCGTCATTCAGTATATGAATTTATGTCCACAATCTAGATTAAATAATATGATTGGCTAAAAAATAGAAATGGGTGTGGCATATCAATTTATTCAGCAGGACAAGGGTTAATTTCGATTTTTCAATTGACATGCAGCAATCATTATAAACAAAGACCAAGTACTTGTGCTTATAATTTCACAAAAAAAGGTAAGAGGAAAGCCAAGGGAGTGCCCTTCCCAGACACTAAGAGGAAGAGGAAACCGACAAATCTAAACAAGCACAAATCGAACAAACGCACGAAAAGCACTAAGATTAGCTATCTCTTCCCCAAGCCAGGTAATCGCAATGTTAAAAGGACTGAAAATCACAAGAACAAATTGACACAAGGTAAGACATAAAACAAATCGCCTCGTAGAATAAACCACAAAGCAACAAAGAATAAGACTTAACACCGAGACCACCGCCTGAGAATGGTCAGTAGGGTAAACAACCGGGGGGTTTAAAGCACTTTTACGCCAGCCAACTTTAAGAAACTGACAACTGCCCTTCTGCAATCAGTAAAAGGGTGTCAATGACCGTAGAAATTATTTCCTGTTCAATCTCCAATAAATGTGGGCGACCTGGGATTCGAACTTGTAATCCCTTGACTTGCTATAAGCGCGCTACCGGCTGCGCTATGGAGCCCAGGGGGCGGTAGGCTGGGATTGAAAATGACGAGAAATGTCAACTATTGCTGCAGGTGCGGCATATGTTGTCATGGAGAAAGAAGTAAAAAAATAAAGTATCAGCATATTTCGGTTTAAAAATGAACTTCGTTGAAGTTTATGTCGCACCTGCGTACTAAAATGTGAAATAAAGCAAGACCCTCATGGGTCACGATTCGCTCACTTGGGTAAAACAGCCATTGCGTATCTGCAGATGCCATGCAACATTCTTCCAGTACTGCCACAGACACAAATTTGACCTTTTCATAAAAAATGTCAAAGATCATCTTAGGATAATCATGTGAACAAACTGGATAGATCTTGAGTCCCTGATGCAATATACCAAGAATCAGCCTCAACGCTGTCGTGGTTCTGTAGAAGAAGAATTTAAGTGTTTTAACACATAAGAGCATAGCGGTCATCTTGTTTAATGGTGCAACGCCATTTAAACAAATTGTCAAAATCCCTTCGAGAGAATGTCCCAGGTGACAGCTAGTGAAAAGAGATTTCATAGAAGACGATTTTAACATTTCATGATTTTACTTATGTATATAGTCCTGTGGTAAGGGCAGATAACCCCTAAGGGACAAAATCTTGAATGTGACTAAATTTGTTTACTACTTTAATCATACATTGTAAGTTTCAGCCATTGGTCTAACACATCTTGAGAACATTACTGTACAACATTTTCGCCAACAAATGTATGGGAACGCAACGTTGACCTTGCCGACAAAAGGTTAGAGGTCATCCTAGGATCATTATTTGAACAACCTTGGAAGACTCCGAATCAGCCTCAAAGCTGTATTTGTTCTGGAGAAGAAGCTTTTTAAGTGTTGTTTTCTTTATCATAAATGGGCATGACAGCCATCTTGTTCAACGGAAACAAACCATTAGAACAAATTGTCAATACCTTTTCGACAGAAGGCCCCATGTGCAATCTGGTGAAAATTGGTTAAGAAGAGTTTAAACGTTACACAATTTTATGCATGTATAAAGCCCAGGGGCAAGGGCAGATGATACCCGGGGACAAAAGTTTGATGGTCACTAAGCAATTTATCCTACTCTAATTATATATTGCAAGTTTCAGCTAAATTAGTCTTTAATACATTTTGAGACCAGACAAAGTGACCAATAAGTCCCGTACACCCCTGCCAGTGCCAATCCATCAACAGGCCTTGATAATATACTCTTAACAAGAAAAACGCCTTAAGGCATATTGGACTGTTTTTTAAAATAATAAAGAAAGTAAGAGTTGGCTCTCTTGCATGTGGAACATCTACCGGTTCTCCTCTTCATCCCTACCAAATATTAAAGCAATCCATCGAAGAATAAGGTGACATATCTTTGAAAAAATCGGCCTCTGTGGGTCAGTTGGTCCGACTGGAAACTAGGAGATCGCAGGTTCAACCCCCGCCGAGGTCGGCAACATTCTCCCTTCCGCTGATTCAAGAAGGGCAGTTGTCAGTTTCTGGCGAAAGAATGTGCGCAATACTGTTTAACCGCTTAGAGGACTAAGCCTGTCCAGTAAACATGTGGGTAGGTAAATTGACCGCGTTCGACATGACCCCACTGGGTTGACTGGGCCGTAAAACCTCAGCACAAACAAACTTTGAAAAAAAGGTTAACCAAAAAGTAAGCTTTGGACGACGCCCGACGCCCGCCCGCCCGGACATCGCTATTTTAAAGGACGGAGTTTTTAAAAACCCGTCCAAAAAACGGTAACGCAAACGCTTTGATGCAGATGTCTAAACTTATGATTGGAGACAAAGAAAAACGGACAACTACATGAAAAATAAGTCCTCTTTTCCTCAATACAACAAACCATAGTGAAGTCATAGTCAAGTCCAACATTTGTACCAAATTTCATGGTCCTAAATGCGGCAGTTCAAGATAAAATGTTTGACGAAAAAAATAATTGGAGTTAAAAAAAATGGTACAAATTAATGAAGGAATAAGCAGTCGCAGGTAGTTCTCTTTCCAACAATACAAGTTGCCATTCCCAACATTTGTACCATATTTAAAGATCCTAGGTGCAATAGTTCTAGCAAAATATTTGTTGGCCCAGGAAAATATTTTGACTAGAGAGTAAGAAAATGGACATATAAATTGAAGAATAATCTTTGATTGATTGAGTTGAGCTTTTACGGCGCAGTTAACCCATAAGGGGTCATGTCGAGCCGGTCAGGTTACCTCATCACACTTTCATGGACGGTTCTACCGGTACTTGTGCACATTCTTTCGCCAGAAAATGACAACTGTCCTTCTTGAATCAGTAGAAGTTAGAGACTGACAGTAGAAATATTTCATGATCAATCTCTACGTAAGAATGTTGCCGGACCCGGCGGGGATCGAACCCGCAACCTCCTGACACCGGTCGGAGACGCATCCGACTGAGCCACAGACGCCGGTTGGAAGAATAATCTCAGTATCTTGGTTTTCTTTCACATAGTTTTCTTTGCCACTCTAAGGGTATATACAACATGTGTTAAGTCTTGCTCTCATATGAGCTAAAAGATATGTGGCATAATTTTTATTGGAGAGAAAGGAAGTGCACAAATAATAAAGGGCAATATATGCAGGAGGGTATTGTTTCTCTCTTGCACAATACCTTATGTTTGTATCGACTTCAAACTCCTAGGTTCCCCCAAATCGAACTCGTCCAAGACTTTGTGGCTGTCCTTATTACCGGCAAGTCTGATGAAGATTCGATCAAAAATGAAATTGCTATCGTCCGGACAACATTTTCCGAAGTCTATGGGGCCCTCAAGGGTAGCTCACTGTCGTGCAATTAGTCAGTACTATGCCAAAATCGAACTTGTCCATCACGAAAACATGCCTATACAATTTCGACCCCCTTAAACCCCACTTTTATACAGTAAAACTAGGGTTTACAGGAGTATACATTATTTTTCTTATTTCTGCTCAAAACCATAGATTGTGGGTACCCGTTAGAACCGCCTCGGCGAGGCGGTTCTAACGAGTACCCACAATCTATGTTTTAGCAGATATATGAAAAATATCAGAAGTTTTTATCTGAAATTTTTCTGTTTTTGGAGGTGAAATTTTCTACATATTTGCATAGGTGTGTTTTCGTAATGCAAGATTTTATGCATGTCCTTGTTATCTGCAAGTTTGACGACGATCCAATAAAAATGAAGTCGCTATCGTCCGGACAACAAACATATCCCATTATATGTCTATGTGAGACTAAAGGGCAAGTAACTCTCATGTGAACAGTCCGAACTGTCCCAAAATCAAACTAGCCCAAGATGTTATGGCTGTCGTCATTACCGGCAGATCTGATAGATTCAAACAAAATGAAATCGCTATCGGGACCCGGACAACATTTTCCGAACTCTATGGGGCCCTCAAGGGCGGGTAACGCTCATGCAAGTAGACGAAACTAAGCCAGAATCCAACTTGTCCGAGACTTTACGCATGTCCTTTTATCTGCAAGTTTGATGATGATTCGATCAAAATTGAATTCGCTTTCGTACGGACAACATTTTCCCATTATATGTCTATGGGACAGTTTGGTTGCCTTTGAAACCAAAGTTCTGATCAGATCTGCCCCAAAACCTATTAAAGCCAATCTCCCAACCCAATAATGGTAATGACAAAATTTGGTCAAGATTGGCCTACTGGTACTTGAGATATTTTGTTCGAAAGTGCGGACGCACGCGCAGACGGGCGACGGAGCCTTGCTATACTGTAAGCTTAACTTCTTAACCTTTGACACAAGTGAGCTAAAAAAAAAAAGGAAACAAAACAGAAAAAATAAGTTACGGCACCTTGATTTTCTTTAACAAAATATGCCTCAACACTATGGATACAGAATTTGAAGACTGGCTGCCATAGGAGGTGAGAAATGTGTTATGGAAATGTTTATTAGAGAAAAAGAAAATGAACAAATGAAAGGAATGATAAGCAGGAGGAGGCTCATTCTCTCTAAATGCACTAAGTCATGCTCAATATTTGCATCATATTTCATTTTTTTAACAAACCTACATACATGTAGCAACAGATTGGGCGTTTTTTTTTCATCTGAAAAATGCTGATATCTTTCTAATTTCTTTACAAAAACATATGTTGTGGGTACCCACAACATATGTTTTCATGGAGAAATAAGAAAAATATTATGTGGATACCCCCTCTTATCTGTAGGTATGAAGCTAGCAGTCCTTGAGCTCTATATATGTATATCAAGCTTTTGTTCTTCTGGAGCAGAAGTGTTTTAAGTGTTTTTTCATGCCCCCGCCTCCTCCCGCCATTCAAAGAATGGTGAAAAGGGCAAAAATTGCTACCCCTGTCCGTCCGTCTCCGTCCGCGTCCGGCGTTAGCAATTTGCGTTTAAGCTTTCAGGCGGGGGCATCCGTGTCCTTTGGACACATTTCTTGTTACCATATATAGGCATGGTGGCCATCTAAACAAATGAACCATGACCATTTGTATAAATTTGCAATCTTTTTTAACAGAAGGCTCCACATGAAGTTTGAAGAAAACTGACCCAGGGGTTTTCAGAGGAGAAATCGTTCCAAGGTGTGGACGGACGGACGATGGATGGACAGCAAGTGATTACAATAGCTCATCGTGAGACTTTGGCTCAGGTGAGCTGACTATCAGTAAAGGTAAAGTTTTACAGTTTGCATACTTCATTAGGGTGGAGGTTAGCGTAGGCGCTAGGGTGGACGTAAGTACATCTTACTTGGAGCTATGAAAGTAGCCTCATCGAGTCGAGAAAACATACCTATATAAGTTTGATCCCATTAAATCCCACTTTTATACAGTAAAACTGGGGTTTACAGGGGTATACATTATTTTTCTTTTTTTTTTTTTTTTTTTTGCTCAAACACATAGACAGTGGGTACTCGTTAGAACCGCCTCGGCGAGGCGGTTCTAACAAGTACCCACAATCTAGGTTTTGAGCAGAAATATGAAAAATATCAGTTTTTAATCTGGGAATTTTCAGTTTTTTGGAGGTGATTCTTCTAGAAATATGAATAGGCGTGTTTTCGTAATGTGCCTTTTTTTGTCTGAACATGCAGACTATATTACCATACCTCCAGATAAGCAGTGTATTCAGGTATGAAGTGTTCTTTGTTTCTCCACTAAAACATATGTTTTTGGTACTCATAAGAATCGCGTCCTGCCGGGACTCTTTTATTGAGTAATGTGCCAATAATATGATTATATTTTTTATGATGAAAAAAAATATTATTTTTCTGTTGAAAAAAAGTGCCTTATCTGGAGCATTGCGTTTCGTCACATAATCATCTGACAGATTCAATTTTGGAGAAGCCCGTTACCAGGAGCTGAATGTCGTTGAATAATGTTGGCTCAACGTCAAAGGACATTGATCCAACGTTTATCCACGCCAAGACATGTTTGTCTGCTGACATCCGGCCGATTTTCAGGCATGACGCTACGTGATATTTTCCGGCATATGACATTGGATGAACGTTGTTCCAACGTTCACCCAACGTCATACGCCTGCTGGGTTGCCATTTACCTCCGGCTGATTGTCCAGGCATGATGCCACGTGATATTTTCCTTCTATACTGAGTCTGTGGAAGAATATATCATCAACGTAATCCTCGAAACCAGTGTGGTCACGTGACGTACATGAACACTGTGGGCCGCCATCATGGTGGATATATTCCTTTGGCCACTCTAGAACCGACTCGAGACAGTGGAGGCTCAACGATTCGGTGATTCCCGAGTCACATAATGAGGAATTCACCGATACAACCTCTGGCGTGTGCGAGTCGTCCGAAATTTCTATTATCTGAAATGGAAACGTGTACCTTTGTATGCAGAATTCATGTGTTTTATGCTAACGTGCACTTCCAAATTCGTTCTACTATAACTAAAGTATTTTTGTTAAAGCAATTTTCTTAATAATGCAGTGCAGATATATTGTAAAAAAAAAAAAAAAAAAAAAAAAAAATTGTCAATTTTAAATTGCCTTCTCATATTATCTAAACTTTTCAGAAACCCTCTGATAAAATATCATCACGAAAACATGCCTATATAATGTTGACCCCCTTAAAACCCACTTTTATATAGTAAAACTGGGGTAAACAGGGTTATACATTATTTTTCTTATTTCTGCTCACAAACATAGATTGTGGGTACTCTTTTGAACCGCCTCGCCGAGGCGGTTCTAACGAGTACCCACAATCTATGTTTGTTTGTGTTGAGGTTTTACGGCCCAGTCAACCCAACTGGGTCATGTCGAGCGCGGTCAGTTTACTTAACCACACGTTTACTGGGCAGGCTTAGTCCTCTAAGCGGTTAACCAGTATTGTGCACATTCTTTCGCCAGAAACTGACAACTGCCCTTCTTGAATCAGCGGAAGGGAGAGAATGACCGTAGAAAATATTTCATGATCAATCTCCACGAAAGAATGTTGCCGACCTCGGCGGGGGTTGAACCCGCGACCTCCTGGTCTCCAGTCGGACGGCGCATCCAATTGAGCCACCGAGGCCGACACCCACAATCTATGTTTTGAGCAGAAATATGAAAAAATATCAGAATTTTTATCTGAAAATTTTCATTTTTTTGGTGGTTAAATTTTCAGTATATTTGAATAGGGTTGTTTTCGTAATGTTCATATCACGTGCATATCACGGTTTCACAACTAGGCGTCTAAGATACGAACAACCAAAAGATTCCTTCAATAGTGATATAGAGATATCTCTGCTAATTTGAATAAAATCCGCTCAGTATTAAAGACACAAGTTGGATTGCATAACACCCTAATGACCATAAGCAGATAAAGAAATCCATGGTGACTTTGGCCACCCTTGCATGTAGGGGCCTGATAAGGGGAAATTAGATTTGATATCAGCGAAGTTTATGATGGTGACAGAAAAATAGATAAGGTGCATAATTTGGTGATAATTTTTCTTTTATTATTATTATTATTATTATTATTATTATTATTATTATTATTCAATAAAAATAGCTGGTTCTTATTCATTAGAACTGACATGTTATCGAGAAATACGGGTACTTACACTGTATGCTTCTATATGCTAGTTTATCATCAAATGATAAGGTTTTCCTTATTTTTCCCAAAAAATAGGATTTGACATTTCATGCTAATTGTATCCAAAGGAAACAATTTGCATAAAAACGTCAAAACCCATTTTCCGAGAAAAAATAAGAAAATATTTCTTTATTCTTCTTTCTTTCCCAGCAGTTCAATGTGTAATAATAATTTCCTTCTGTGTTCAGCAATTAATGATTGATTATTGAAAGTATTGGAGAACATGTTGTGTCATAAAAAAAGCAATATACAACAGAAAAAGAATTTCAGTTTTTGACAGGTAATAATCAAATCACATTAATTTCTGCAAAATACCATGTTCGCTCAGTGAAGACTCGAATCAGCCTGCGCATCCCTGCAGCCTGATCAGTCTGTGCTATTTGGATGACACAGTATATCTTAAAGTGTTGTGGACACTGATCAGACTGTACAGATGTGCAGGTTGGTCTGAATCTTCACTAAACATACAGACTAGTTTGTTGAAATAACTGTTTCAGAAAATTCAGTTTGTGTGACTGCAGAAAATAAATAGTCACATTTTTGGATACAATTATGTTTTATTTAAATTTCCTACCAGATTTATTATATTATATAGTGCTCCATCAGTAAGATTAGCTTCTTTGTGTCAAAATGTGCATCTTGTGAAATTCATAAACAGAGCATTTATATTTCAAATGATGACTTGAACACTGAAATATGTTTTCATGGAAAAATAAGAAAAAATACCAATACTTTGAAAAAAAAAAAAAAAAAAAGGTCTTGTCAAGAGCTATGTTCTCGAAGAAAACTTTCTGATCATTCCATTATGGTTTACTTTCATTTATAAATATAATTTAGTATATTCCTTTGTTCAGTCTTTGTTGTTCTTTCCCAGTGAACTCTTATAATTACTCTCAAGACAAAATATTTGATTGAAGCTAAAATATTCAAGTTTTGGGGCAGCTTTGGAATAATTGTGAAGTGTTCTTATTTACTTTAGAAAAAAAAAATAAATAAATAAATACTTTCATCTTTATATTTCTATTTCAGTTTATTTGTATTTTTTTCACAATGCAATAGAAAACAACTTTTGTATTTTGGAAAACTAAAAAATAAATAAAGAAATAAATAAAGTGAAACAATACAAATCAAAAAATTAAATGCAAAACTTGCAAATGAATGTGTTTGGTTCTAACGTAACATATTTAATACATTCAGTTATATGAATTACCCTTTATAGGGGCCCACATTAGGATATTTAACATCCTTATAATCACTTCATAATCACTTAGATAAGCCTTTGATGTGCGCTCTGTTATCAGGATTCTATATTGTGGAAATTGAGGAAAAATGGGGAAGTTATGAAGGAATCTATCTATCTATCTGCCCATCTTAAGAAAACATAGCCGCGATATCATGCCTATAACGACATTGTGTTTGCTGGGAATAGCAGACTGCAAACTAAATTTAAGAAAACAAAATATACAGTCATAGTATATACCTACCACTACTGGCTCCATTCCTTAGCCTTGTCTGTTAGCCTCTTGGGTTTCGTTTGAGTTTTGTTGGGGTGTGTGTGTGTGTGTGTGTGGGGGGGGGGGGGGGGGCAGGGGTTGGGTTCACCTGCATATTTTGGACACTACTTTCCGTTTCTCCAAAATTACATTGCCGCTGATCTCATTAAATAAAAGTCCCTCTAAACGCCAAGACAACTTTATGAAAACCGACACATATATTTGGTTATACAAACAGAAACACCCACACACAAAACGAACGTCAAACAACGCCGTTTCAGCTCACGGCGACGTTGAAATGACGTCTGATTTGGGTCGTTTTGTGATTTTATGGGAAGTTTGTCATACCAGATATTTTGTAGGATACTACATACATCTACATAAAAATTTCTGAAGCGAAAAAAAAAGAGCGCAAAAAGACGCGTCATAGCACTAACAGGTATAAGTACCGGTGAAACGAACTAATGATACCTCTATCCCTTCGTCTTCTATTACTGCGTCAATTTCTTTGAAGCTATCGATGCCTTCGAAATTTGCTTGACATTCCGCGATTCCTAAAGTGCTGTCCATTTCTAACTTTTTTTCTTTTTTTTCAAGGTGTCATCTTTTGCTCAAATTTATGGCGCAGGACTGTGTCAACAGTGAAAACACAATACAGCTGATGTGGCCCTTTCCTGTTTACAAAATTTTGGTATCGCCCATAGGAGATATCAATGTCAACACAAATCTGTATTTATGACCATAAAGTAAAATGTACAAGTATTCGGCTGAACAGCATTCATATTACCTATTCCATTTAAAGCAGCCTTTACAGAGGTCAAGAATACGGGGGCAACATCTTCATTTAATCAACGCTCCAGTTACCTTGTCCCTTTCAATATAATGGATCAATCCAATTCCGAGTTAGGCTAACCACAGGTATATTTAAACGTGTCAACACGATTGAGAACTGCTCGTGTAAAGTGATTAAAACGTGATTACAATGCACTTGGTTGAACTGCAGTTTATTAAACGATCAAGTTTATTTTTTCTGTCTTTCTTTTCAGGCGAAAAGTCTGGCATTGCAAAGTTTTCTCTGCAATGTACTCGTACTCTGAGAGCGAGGGTCATTCAATAGGGTATGTGCGAGATTTCTGGCATTCATCTGGAATGAATACATGTCGGAATCAAATGTCCCTGCATGTTTCATTGAAAGTGCGTCGGAACTTGTTGTTAAACGCTTAAAGCATAGTTGGAAAAAAAATCGGCAGACGGCATTTTGAATTTTTTTCTTATTTTCCCAGAAAATAGGATTTGCCATTTCATGCAAATTGTTTTCCCCAGAAAATCGGATTTGACAATTCAACATAGGAGACGATTTGCACGAAATGTCAAATTCTATTTTCTGATTTTCTGGAAAAAAAAAAAAAGAGAAAAAATGTAGTTAATTTGTCATCTGCTGAAATTGCCCATAGGTTGGTTAGTTTAAAGATGCAATCGAGTTCAGAAGAAATAAAATACAACAGTCATACACACCCAACAAATAATAATTAGTCGCTAAATACCGCAAATAGCAAAAAAAAAAAAAAAAAAAAAAACTCTAAAAAACACGCACACACAAACACACTCACACATAAAGAAACGTCCACATAACTGACGGGTTAACAATCGTGTCCTTGGAATACGTGTCTCGGGTTCGAATTCCACTCCAGGATGAAATTCAGCTTTTGTCAGGATTCAACGTTTTGTATCCCGGGGCCTTTTATTTCATTCCTTTCACGTTTTTTTTTATCCCTCTGTCTCACCGTTGATAACGAATTTTAACCTTTCATCCTGAGTTTCTTAAATGGACTCTTCCGTTCCTTAATTTGGACAAGTCCACTGATGAAAACTAGGGGTTTTAGTCTCAAATCAAAAACTGATTGGCAAACAATCTAAATCTTGATGAGACGGACCGTCTCATCAGGATCTGCACTGTTTGCAATAGTGTCTGTACTGACCTGCGGGGACGACAGACTTGTTATTTTTCCTCTATTGCGTACAAGCGAGACAACTTTTAGGAGTTTGTTTCCTTTTCCATCCACCAAAAAACCTCTCTGCAGGTGCCTACTCTAAACAGAAAGACATTTCGCCCATGGGGAGTGGTGTAATCTAATCTTCTTTTTTTTTTTTTTTTTTTTTTTACAGTAAATCCCTTTTCAGAAGGGGATAAAACAATTTGACAGAGTTTCTTCCCCTGAAAGTGTTTCTATTCCCCATTCACCTTTAAACTGTCAATCACAACACTTGTCGTCTGCTTTTAGCATTTGTTTGTGATTTTCAAAGTCATTTTTGCAAACAGTGTGGACCCTGATCAGACTCCTCTAGGAGCAGTCTGATGTGGGTCTACACTGTTTGCCTGTATGCAAAAATAGGTTTGAAACGTTTGCGAGAATATTCAGCAGACGACATAAACAGACGACATTTTCAGATGCAGGTATTCTTGGTATATTAAGGGTTAAATTGATCATCAGCCATCCATATCATGGGTTTTTTGGATCAGGATTGTGTCATGAAGGTGAGACCTTACATCTATGAAAGCTATAGCGCAAACGCCTGATGCTCTTGTGGCGGCAAAATCAGCTGAGGGTAGGGGTAGAGTCAAGGTAAAAAGCACAATTAAATTGTGAATGACCAGGTTATTTTTATGATTTTTGTTTCATTTGATGTTAGAGCTTTGGAATATGCATAATTGTGTAATCACAAAATAATTCTTACAAAATGGATTTTCTGTGTGGAGAAAAGTGGAAGAAACGTACTCATATGTATCCCGCACCTCTCCTCCCCTCTCCCCCCCTCCCCCCCCCTCCCCCTCAATTAGACCTCGCACTTTTGAACCACGATGGTAACAAGTTTGGAGTAATTCACATACATGTAACTGCCATTCCTCAGAACTGCCGAATCTATCGACTAAAAACAGGACCTTTTCCGCGGCGATGATTTGTTGCAATAAGGATCCCAAGAAAACATTGTTCACAGGTGGTAACCTTGGGAGGTACCGTGGAATTGTGTTCAGGTATTAAAGCTTTAAATTTGCATTTTCCCTGTGATTTTGCATCTTCTAAGATCCTGCTATTGTTAAACAAGCTTAACGCTGTTGAATCATCAAGATTTTACACCAAAAACATTGGCAATTTTTGACGTCGTTTGAGAAAAGATTGTAATAACCGAAACTGCTCGGGAATAAAATTTGAAATAAGATATTGGTTATGAAAATGTTAACGTAAAACGTAATTTCTGGAATACATGTATCTACCGGTAGTTCCAACAGTTGCCATGAGAGATATGGGAGATGACAAACGTCAGTTCCTATTCTATCAGAAAAATAATATATATATATATATATATATATATATATATATATATATATATATATATATATATATATATATATATATATATATATATATATATATAACGTCGTCCGTTAATCTATTCTAATTTATGATTTGCAAAAAAAAAAAAAAAAAAAAAAAAAAAAAAAATCGAGACCAAGGTACGCTGCGTCTGATCAGGATCTAAACTGTTTGCATTAAATACAGGAATTTCTATAAACATAGTAACAAATGAAAACTAACCAGGTACCCTGCTTTTGGAAATAGAGCAAATCCAAGAGTTTTGGTAGAAAAGTCCACCCGACGTAAATGATTTTATATTTAAATTTGACGCGTTAACTCTTTCGGTGCCAAATTTGCAGACGGCATTTGTCGTCTGCTTTGTTAGTTTAACAAACTGCGCTTGAAAAGACGTTTATATGTAAAGTTGAAAGACTGAATGTCAAACAGCGTAGATCCAGATGAGACGGCTCATTGAGCCGTCTCATCTGGATCTATGCTGTTTGCAAAAGCCTATTATTATTATCGCCTGTGGCAGTGAAAGAGTTAAGGGTTAAATATCATGAAAAAGTCAACTGCACCTGCAAACGATGCATGTATCGAGGACCTTGCGGCGCCACGGAGAAAGCTGGTATTATATCATGTAACAAGTGTACAACATCGTGAATGATGCCCAGACCAGCATGTGCATGCGCACGTTTTTCTTTTTTTTCTTTTTTTTTCTCTTTTTGTTTTGTTTTTGCTTTTACTCTGTGTTTACTCTCAATCTTTCTCTCCCTTTCTTTGATTTAATTACTTTCGTCTCTCTCTCTCTCTCTCTCTCTCTCTCTCTCTCTCTCTCTCTCTCTCTCTCGTGTGTGTGTGTGTGTGTGTGTGTGTGTGTGTGTGTGTTAAGTTATTCTTCGTAATGATTATGTATTTCTTGAGCAGTAGGGTGAAGGGAACATGTATTAAATTCATCTATATTTATTTGCATTACCATTCGCTTTTTCCTTCATTCTTCTCTATTTCTAGCTTTCCTATCCTCTTTTAGCTCTTCTATCCCTCGTCTCCACGGCATAACATGACCATAAGTTTGAAGAAGAAGAAAAAAAAAAAAAAAAAACGCAGACCACACTGCACACATGAAACGTTGTATGGCATAGATCGATCTCGCAAGCATATTGTACAACTTCTTAATAGTGTAGTCGCTTATCATGCATTCTCGGACCAGACTGCAAATTACACAGTCTGCTACGCAGGTTGCTAAATGTAAGGATATTGTAGTGTTCATGTAATGCCTGGAACGAGACTGTTATTCAGTGTACAAATGATGCACAGCGCATGCGTATACGGAGAACAACTGGAATACTCTCCCTCTCGCTCTAATTGCCTCTCTGTCTGTCTATCTGCCTCTCTCTGTCCGTTTGTCTGTCTCTCTCTGCCTCTCTCTCTCTGCCTGTCTGTCTTTTTCTCTGCCTCTCACGCTCTGTCTGCCTCTCTTTCTTTGTCTCTCTATCTGCCTCTGTGTGTGTGTCTGTCTCTCTCTGCCTCTCCCTCTCTTCCTCTCTCTCTCTCTCTCTCTCTCTCTCTCTTACAGAATATATAGATAATATGGACCGCGCCATACCCAAACCTGTCTTACGAGAAATATGCTGATAGCGAAGACATAGACCAGCTTGCGCATCTGCGCAGTCTGATCAGGACATTCACTATCTGCTAGCAGAACCTTTGGATATAACAGAATGTATGTACGGAGACCAAATGCCCAGATTATACTTTGCACATGCGCAGGATTCTCTGAATCTGCGCATTTTGCGCATGTTCGGAATCACCTTTTTTGCTTGACGAGGCCAATGTATAAGGTATCGCCGAATGGAAATGCGCAGGCTGATCTGGGACTTCGCTGTTCGATTACAGCATATGGACCCTTTTTCCGTACTTCTTTTCAATTCTAAAGTTACATGTTAGCGGCTTGTACTGAAATGACTGCTGAAATTGATACCTTTTATTTTGTATGGCCTAAATTCAAAACATATGTATCTCTTATTATCACTGAACACGCTAAAGGCAGAAAACGATGACACGTTTCTTATTTTTCCCAGAGAATAGGATCTGACACTTCATGCAAATTGTCTCCTTAGGAGACATTTTGCATGAAGTGTCAAATCCTATTTTCTAGGAAAAATAAGAAAAATATTTCAAAATGTCGTCTGCTGAAATTTTTACCCAGCATGCAAAGTGTTATAGAGACTTGTTTTGCGTCTTTTATAAAGGAAAGAATTAGTTAAATCTGCACTGTTAGCACTTAACATGCTTGTTGTAAAGTTCAGCAGACGACATTTTATAATATTTTTCTTATTATTTCCCAGAAAATATGATTCGACATTTTATGGAAATTGTCTCCTGAGGAGGCAGTTTGCATGAAATGGCAAAGTATTTTCTCTGAAAAATAAGAAAATATCATCAATTTTGCCGTCTGCTGAACTAAGCAAGAGAGTGGTAAAGGTTAAGAAAGGGGGAAATAAAACGATTTTACTTGCTTGGAAGTGGTAGAAAAATACCAAGGATATTTCCATGCGATCAAACCACAATCGTTTATAGATAAATATTTGTCGCCTTATGTCATAATGTTCTAAGGAGCTTTTCTCTGCTTTTGAGAAAAACGGAATCAAAGCTTTTGACCCTTGTATCTTTGTTGTTAAATGACATATTGCTCTGCAATTTTTACGGTTTATTGAGCTCAGTATATTGAAATTATATGCAAAGTTTGAAAACATGACATTATTTAATACTTCAGATTTTGAAGATTAAAGGTTTTCTTATTGCATTAAAATTCAAACATATTAAGTTTGAGTATCTTAGTGTTCCTTGCAGATACAACACTATAAGGCTAAAAATTTTTCAGAAACTTTATCATGTGACCGAAAGCACAATACCGGTTGGTCACTCCGATACAGCAGTCCGATACTAATTTCAATGTCAACGTTTTTTTTATAGAACAGTACGATACTTTAAATAATTCTTTGGAAATACTCCTTAACAACAGCCTGATACTAATTTTAAAGTGCAAATTTGAGATAGAACAGTATGATACTCTAAATAATTCTTTTATTATTATGTTACAGTGATATAATCTATTTGACTTTGTAGAGCTTGACAACCCGGTCACACTGATATAAATGTCTCATTTTTCGAAATGTTGGCTTTACAATACCATGATACTCAAGCGACAATTGATAAGTAAATCAGTTACATAATAAAACGTTAGCTTCAGATGATAGCTATCTGTCCAGGGCTTTCATTCTATGTAATGTGTACTCCATTTCGTCTCCATAGCATACCATCACGAAAACATGCCTATATAATTTTGACCCCCTTAAACCCAACTTTTATATAGTAAAACTGGGGTTTACAGGGGTATACATTATTTTTCTTATTTCTGCTCAAAACATAGATTGTGGGTACTCGTTAGAACCGCCTCGTCGAGGCGGTTCTAACGAGTACCCACAATCTATGTTTTGAGCAGAAATTTTAAAAATTTTAGAATTTTTCATCTGAAAACTTTCATTATTTTGGTGGTAAAATTTTCAGTATATTTGAATAGGCTTGTTCTCGTAATGCGGTCAAAAGGGGTTATGCGGCGACTTACATTATTAGCGGTTGGAGGGCGGGCTGGGGCCCAGAGTTTTGTAGTTTGTTAACAAGCTATCCAGTCTCTTAGTTACTTTAAGCAGCCTTTTGTACTGCAAATATATCTATTTTAATATGCTGAATAAACAAAATCATTGTCGTTTTCCAGCCACAACGTAAGAAACGTACCTTGAGACGTTAACTCCCAGCGAAGGTTCAGATCAGCCTGCGCATTCACGTAGACGGATTAGAAACTTCACCAGGTGCTTTAGATAGCCAACGATGCAAGGTTTCCTCATGTGGACAAGGAAGACTCTGATAAGGTCGAGAAAATTTCCAGATCATTTAGTCTCTGAGGTTTTGTACACTCATGCCTTGTTTGAATATAAGAATAAGAATACATATCTGCAATTGTGTAGCGTACAGACCCACTCACTCAGCGGACATACGCTTCCACCAAGCACTCCCTCTGCCCACGCTGCTCACGCTTCTCTCCCCCTCTCCCCTTTCTTGCACCCCCCCCCCACCCCCCCCACACACACACAAATGGGAATACAAAGCGTTAAAGCAGTCCCCAATCCACGCTGGTATGTTTGTCTTTTAAAAGCGTATATATACAACATTTTTGTCTTAAATTTGAAAAACAATATATAAAAAGGTTCCAGCACAAATTCTACAAAAAGTTCGGAGGAACAAACCCAAATTTTATTTGTCATTATTTTTGGATTACATAATGGATCGCTGCACCATTGTTAGCATTTTCATAGTGTTGTGCAACCTCTCCACGGGACAACGACCGACAGAAGGTACGAACCGCAACATGGCATAATCGGAAGGGAGCCGAACGAAAAGGTGTCTTCAAAGCATACGTGGACAGCAAAGATCCAGATCAGACTGCGCATCCGCGCAGTCTGATCAGGGTCTTCGCTGTCCCCTTACACATTTTTCAACATGCTAATGCCAATTAAGTTCTCCTATGGCACGGTATTTTCACTATATGAAATAGGAGAAAATGCTGAAGATTTGTTCACAATGCACTCTCAAATATAGATTGTATTCAGTGCAAAAATTGATAAATATAACAAATAAAAGACTGTAAGCTTGGTTTAAATAGTATTTAGAACTCTTCACATATGTATACAGAACACAATATTACATAGTACAGGATCTGATAAAAAGCCGAAAGCTTATATGAATCGTCTTCTGAAACAATTTTGGCAGTATAAATATATGAATGATGGAAAATTAAGCTCAAGAATGGAAATACCATGGAAATTGACTTACCCATGTATACCCCGGTTTACATTATATATTATAGGGAAATAGTGGATCTAAATTACACATAGCATCAGATAAAAAATATTGTTTGTTTTTGTTTTTTTTTTTATTTATTTCTTCTCAAAAATGTATGTTGAAAGTACTCATTAGAAATACCCTGTCAAGGCGCTTCTAATGAGTACATGTACCTACAACATACGTTGTAAGTTGAGATATAAAAAAAAATATCAATACATTTCGGCTGAAAATAATAATAATAATAATAATAAACTTATTCGGAGCTGTGGATTACATAGTTCCTCAGGGCGCAGCTCATTTATGGTGAGTATGCTGTGTAAGCGGAAAACACAGACCTTGATCTGAATGCCTGGAAAAGCAGGACTAACTGAAGCCTTTTTTTTTTTTTTTTTGCCTACATACGTCATAACGAATTTTTTTATCTATACCCGTTGTATATGATTCGCCCAGTATCATGGTTCATTTATTTTTTTACTCAACCGGATGGGCTGCGCCATGTGAAAATGATTCTCATTATTTTGAATGAGCCCATGCAAAAAATAAGGATCCAGGTCAGCCACCGCAGCTGAATGAGGGGCTTTGCTAAATTTGTACATGAGTACATTGATTTATTCTACCGTATCCGATGATTCTGTGAGCGACAGCTTAGGACCTAATCAGACTGCACGGATGCGCAGGCTATATATGCATTCACATTCCACATATTCGCCGAAGCAGGTTTACATAGCTCATATACTGAAGAACATATTTAAGAAACAGGAATGAACTGTATCAGACTGCGGAAATGCATCACGTTAACTGTCTCATAATTTTAGATCCCGCCCACCATATTTTTTTTTTTACTTTATAAAGTTGTGTAAAGGGGGATTGAAGCATTTCTCCTTATGGTTGAGTTGAAAACAAGAAGAAAATATAGGAAATATTTTGTTATTAACCCATTGATGCCTAGCGCCCCATATTTATGGGGCGCTAGGCATCAATGGGTTAATAACAAAAATATGGGGCGCTAGGCATCAATGGGTTAATAACAAAATATTTCCTATATTTTCTTCTTGTTTTCAACTCAACCATAAAGGAGACATTGGCAAACAGTGAAGACCCAAATCAGACGCCGCAGAATGCGGCGTCTAATCACGATCCACACTGCATTAAATACAGGAATTTCTATAAAACTTGCGAAATAATAAAAACTAACCAGAAACCATTTCTATTGGAGATGGACCTGTCTAAAGAGTTGAGTTAGGAGAGTTCACTCGGCATAAATGGGTTAAACCACCAAGTGAAAAGGGGCGGAGCTTACATTTATTCAAGAATGTATTTCAGTTTCCAGAATTGAAAGCTTTAACCTGCTGATTAGATTAAAGCAACAACATTTAAAAAAAACGTATTTGTTTTCTTATTTTTCACAAAAATGATGGTATTTCATTTAAATTGTCTCATCCAGAGACAGTTTGAATGGAATGTTCAGTGTTATTTTCTGTGACAAAAAAATAAGTAAACTATCATTAATTTTCAGCTGATGATTTAGCCTATACAGAGTGCCGAAAGTTTAAATGTATAGATAGATAGATAGATAGATAGATAGATAGATAGATAGATAGATAGATAGATAGATAGATAGATAGATGAACTGTTATTAGAAAAATATACTGCAAAAATTAGAAACATATCATCAATCTGTTGTCTGCTGAACTTTCTGTCTATATATGTATATACTGTACGTACATGAAGATTTATGACATTTTGATCATTCCTTCCTTTTTTGTTTATTCGAGTTTTCTTTTATTCAGTATTAAGAAACAGCAGAACCATAGCAACAGCCTTTAGAATCAACCAAGATCTATTTCTTACCGGACAGATTTCTGGCACTGATGCTGTATTAATGCGTGCAACAGGCCGACAATTTGATTCCATGTTTTTCATACAATGGGATGCTTCTTTATCGCAAAGTAGGTATACTGTATATTGTTTTGTCGATTATATGTGTTTTCGTTTACATTGTGGAACTACATTACAGGAAAAAAACATTTTTTTTTTGTTTGCTTATTCGGTCTTAACGTAACTTTCAACAGTCTTTCAGTCATATCACGACAGTGTCTGGATTTGGCAAGGAGCTCAATGCTAAAATTTAGAGAACTGCCTCACTGATATACCATGTCCCAGACACATGATATAATTTGGTCAAGGATCGAACCCACCTTTCCACGACACAAATCGGACGCTACAAACTGAGCCACTGCACTGGTGGTTGTATATGGTTTGTCGATTGTATGTAGTTTTTGTATGTACACAAAACTGAATTATACGAAAAGGCATAGATGCACTGTATTGTCGATTATATAATATGCGTTTTGCGTTTACATGTAAAACAGAATCACAGAATTTCGTTTACAATGAAAAATGAATTATAAGAAAAGACACAATTGTATATTGTTTTGGCGGCTATGTATGTTTTACGTTTACACACAAAACATGTGTTTTTACACGAAAACGTGTTTTTTCTTGTTTTTTTTTTTTTTACATTTACACGAAAAAACTGAACTATAGCAAAATACATGATTATGCATTGTATTGCCGATTATATGTGTTTTACTTTTAGAAGTTAAATTGAATTACAGAAAATACATGGTTGTACATTGTTTTGCCAATTATACGCATTTTGCAGTTTTCACTGAAAACGAAATAATAGGAAAAGACGTTGTCGTATATTGTTTTGTCGATTATATATGTTTTGACTTTACACAGCAAATGCATGTTTTGCGTTTAGACGAAAAACTGAATTATAGGAAAGGACATGGTTGTACAGTGTATTGTCGATTATACGTGTTTTACGTTTACACGGAATACAAACTGTAGGAAACGGAAACGTTGTTCATTGTATTGTCAGTTATATGACTTGTGTTTTGCATCTTCACGGAAAAGTGAAGTATATGAAAAGACAAGGCTATACATTGTATTGTCAGTTATATGTGTTTACCGTTTACAAAGAAAACTAAATATAGGAAAAAGCAAGACTGAAGTTAAGTTAAGTGTCCAGACAAAAATGGGTTAAACAGGAGATCATAGATTTCACTTTATGTTGTGTTTTAATGCTAACCACTACACGTATGTACAATGGGCAAAATGTTCAGGTTGAAATAAAAGAGCCGAATCAAAATAAAACCCATCCATATGATATGTCCAAACAGCGAAGGAGCTAGTTACACGACACATATGCTCAATCCGCTCAGGGTCTTCTCTGTTTGTTCTGTGGTCTATAGCATTTTTTCATGTGCATTACGAAAACACGCCTATTCAAATATATTGAACATTTTATAATATAAAAGGAATATTTTCAGAGAAAAAATCTGATATTTTTTATATTTATGCTCAAAACATACATTGTGGGTACTCGTTAGAACCGCCCAGCGAGGTGGTTCTAATGTGAACCCACAATCTATATTTTAAGCAAAATAAGAAAAGTAATGTATACCCCTGTAAACCCAGTTTTACTATATAAAAGTGGGGTTTAAGGGGGTCAAAATTATACATTGTATAGGCGTGTTTACATATGAATAGCGAAGACTAAACGGATGCGCATATTAAACCAAGTCTTCATAATTTGGACTTCTTGCTATAGTCGGATCAGATGACATAAACCATCGCATTTACGCTAAATATTGGGACATCTTACCTCCTAAACTGGCTCCAGTCTCCAGTGACTAAATATGCATTATTACGTATAATCGTATTTGATAATCGACTAAAATAAAAACAAAATAATATCATGACTACAAAGGCTGGTCACTCTAGTGACCAGCCTTTAAAGTCATGATGTTATTTTGGTTTTATTTTAGTCGATTATCAAATACGATTATAAGAATAACATTTTAGTTACTAGAGACGGAAGCCAGTCTACTTTACTCCTTCCATACTGTTTTTATCTTAAAATGTGTACACAGTCATTTTGCCACTGTTTGATGTGTTTTAAAACTGCTGGAATGGGCGAACAGTGCTGACGTATTCTGACGCAACCATTTGCTCTGGCCAGTCTGTCCGAATACTTACTAATAGGGTAAATGCGGTACCCATGTAGCAGTTGTTGTAACTGACAACCCTAATGTTTGGAATTTTGTTTAAAGTGTCAAGTAACAGACCAAAAGGCCGTGTGAACCTGACATGTACAAAGTGAAGACAATTTTAACCATCAAATCGGGGAAAAACGCAATAAAGGAGATACTTTGATCCAATTTTGCAAACAGCCAAGACCAATACATTTTTGTGTGTGCTCACGCAGTTTGGTTGGCGTATCTGCGTTCACTGTTGATATATCACTGGGAGTATAGAACGAATTGATTATTTAAGGGTTCTGGGTACACTAGGTTGATTTTGCTTTATTTTTAGTACGGAAAATAACGTTTGTGACCTCCTGTTTGCTTTTCTGTGCACTAGACCCCTTCTAAAAAGGGATCTACATTGAAAGGAAAGAATTTGCTCCCAATGGGAACAACTTCTTTCCTTTTAGAGTCACTTTACAGAAGGGGGCAGGGGAGACAATACTAACACAATAGAGTTGTCGCCTTTGAAAGCGTATTCATTCTCCTTAATGTTTGCAATTCAACCAATCGAAAATTTTAGACTTTAAGCTTATTGTTATAAGTGATCGGCGTTTTACACGAAAAGAAGATATTGCGTTCTATGGCGTCTGATCTGGGTCTGCAATATTTGCCGTTACCTATGTAGGGGTTTCCAGTCTTCAATAGGTTGAAGTGTCTGAATAATTAGGATAAACTCGATATTAGGTGTGTTACGTCAAATGTGAATGTGACTACTGTTGTGTCCTAGTTTTGATGTATAATTCAAGTAATTTATTTATCTTTAAACTCTCTAAAACAAGTGAAACAGTTTTAGAGAGTTTTCTATCAAAAATCCGGATCAAGTGAAACAGAACTGTATTACGGAATTATTCAACGGATATACGAGTGCTTCGTATGTGTCAATACATTTTCATTATGTAAATACAAATTCATTGTGTAAATACATATACAGATGGATATTGGTGAAAACTAGAATGACAAATACAACTGACAGACCTTGTGGTAAAGTTTCAATTACAAATGCATTTTCTGTCAGTTAACCCATTGTTATGTTTGACATACATGCGCTTAATATTTCCAGTTTTCGTCACTTTGAAATGCCGCGATGGCCGTCAGTATAAACTAGGGTTTCCGGTTCAGCTGCAACCACAGAAAAGACATACGGTGCTGATTCAGTTACAGGACCTTAATGAGGACAGCAATGGCATCCGGATATTTTTAGACTGTCAACTTATTGGCGAGGACACGACGGAAGAACCAATCAGAAAAGTGTTTGAAGATGAAGTGGGCGTGGTAAGTTTCGTGATGTAAACTGGGGATGGATATAATTTGCAAGTGTAGTTTAATAAATCGCTTAAAACTTTAATTTTAATTTCACAGTCGTATCATTGGCTGATTGCTCTCCGAAGTTGTTTTTCAAAGGCGTTCATTCTTATTTCTGGAATGGTAGATATCTAAAGGGAATCTAGGTCTGCAGAAAAACTATCTGCATCTTTAACTAGTTTTACTCGATCGCAACTCCGCCTCCTTTTTCAAAGATAGCTAAATTTGAATGAAAATTTAAAAAAAAATAAATATTTTGTCTGCTCATTTTCAAAGATACGTTTTGTTGAAGTAGGTTTGGTTGCCATGACAACCATTGGTTACATGTACCATGATACCATCAGAACAGGTAATTGACGGCGGTTCCTTCAAAGTTTAAACATTTTTCTTTCTTTCTTTTTTCTGCTTTTACTCTCTCTCTCTTTCTCTTTCTTTCTTTCTTTCTTTCTTTTGAAAAGCAACAATTTCAACATTTTGGTTGTTGTGTCAAGGGATACAGTTATAGCGGAAACTAACTAACGTCACGTTACATGACTGTCTTCTTATCGAAAATGTAATGAAAGTGAAATGAAGACAGCAGTAGTGCCATTAGATGGCTGTTAGTCAGAGGTACTCTGCTCTCGACATGTGTTTTAACTTTTATTTTGAATAAACGTAGAATTAGTTATCATAAAAATCCTACTTATTGCTATACTTTCCGCTTAAATATTTACATCTCTTTATGAAACAATTTGCATGTAATTGCCGGCCTCGGTGGCTCAATTGGATGCGCCGTCCGACTAGAGACCAGGAGGTCGCGGGTTCAACCCCGCCGAGGTCGGCAACAGTCTTTTGTGGAGATTGATCATGAAATATTTTCTACGGTCATTCTCTCCCTTCCGCTGATTCAAGAAAGGCAGTTGTCAGTTTCTGGCGAAAGAATGTGCACAATACTGGTTAACCGCTTAGAGGACTAAGCCTGCCCAGTAAACGTGTGGTTAGGTAAACTGACCGCGCTCGACATGACCCCATTGGGTTGACTGGGCCGTAAAACCTCAACGCAAACAAACAATTTGCATGTAATATTAAAGCCTTATTCCTGGATAAAATAAATTACTGAGCCAAATTTGCTCAGAGCGTTCTTCATAATACGCTGGTTTTCCGTTTAGGAGCTGGGCGGTTTCACACTATACAGTCGTGTTGACCTCAAGGCCATGTTCACCCATCTCGACTGTGACCCAGTGGAAACTAGTAACTCCGATGCAAGCGTGTCGGTAAATCCAGTACTTCCAGACTGGACCAAGAGTTCAAGGCCACTTGACCAGGTGTTGAGGCGTGCAGGAACGAACGTAAGGGTGACGGGACCAAGAACTCAAGACACAAAAGGAGAGCAAGATAACAGAATACCACAGGCAGGTTAGTGTATTCCACGTTTTTGTACTTGTAGCTTAGTATTAACCCTTGCCCTGCTGAACCCGGATATATTCTGCCTTTGTAAACAGTGTAGGTCCAGATCAATTGGCTTCTGAAGAAGCCAACTGATCTGGATCTGCACTTTTTGTCATTAAGTATATGAATCTATATAAACAACCTGGATCAAGTTATCTGATTGGCTGAAAATTAGAAATGGGGATGGCTTCTTAATTTATTCAGCAGGACAAGGATTAAATCAAAACATTGTCAGTACAGGTGGGTCGATTGTCTCTGAATGTGGACCGGGAAAATGGTCCTTAAAACGGACTTAAGACTGTTTCATTTATCCCTTCCTGATAGTTAAGCAAACAGTGTAGATCCTGATCAAACGCTTTGTTGTGCGGCGTCTGATCTGGATCTGCCATGTTTGCCAATGTCCCAGTCAAGGTTTTACAGATAACCCTCTATCAACAGCACGCCGACGTCACAGTGACAAGAATAGCGCGGCAGTTATAAATAACCGTTACCTGGATTTCGTCAAACGCGCAGTGTGATTACATTGGTCAATGGTAATCACGTGGACAACTACCTTTAGGAAATTTTGGCGTTTGTATACTATGGTTCGATTGTAAACAATCGTCCAAAAATAGACTATTTATAATAAAAGCACTGAGAGTGCTAAAGGGCATGCGGTTGTCTGAATTCTATAAGCTTCTAGAATTGATCCAAATTTACGCTGAAATTAAAGTCCATTTTCGGTACCCGATAGTCAGTGTTTAGTAGAACCGCGGCTGGGGCTACACTTTTTACCTCACACTGTAGATTTGGCCCCGAGTTTATAAAACTTTTTTCATGCTCAACTCAGCTGAGCATTGTTGGCATTTTCATATCTATTAGTAGAGAAAATTTCATGCTCAGCTATATTTAGCAAGAAAGAATTTGCAATTGTTAGCAATTTGAGGTTTATTAGCATGACAAATGTCATGCTCAGCTGAGTTGAGCATGAAAAAAAAATGTAACCTCGGAGCCCGGTTGTCCGCCGATATTTTACTCAATATGATTTGGTTGTTCAAAGTTTTACTTTTCGATTCGTTTTGTTTATCTATTTGCTATTTATAAAAATCGGAGATGGGTTTGATTGGAGTTTAACGGCCCAGTCAACACTATTAAGTTTATATCGAGCCGGTCAGTTTACCTAACTTCTAAGCGGTTTACCAGTACTTGTACACATTCTTTAGCCAGAAAGTGACAATAGCTCTTCTTAAATCGGCGGAAGGGAGAGAATGACCTTCGAAAATATTTCAGGACCAATTTTCAAGAACGAATGTTGCCGGACTAGGTAGGGATCGAACCCTCGACTGATCATCAGTCGGACACGCATCCGACGGAGCCACAAAGGCCGCAGTGTATAAGGCTAATATGTTTCAATACCGAATTTAGCGTTACCAGCTTTAGCAGGGAATTATGTTTTAGGTTGTTATCTGTTTGGTAGTAACAGGAAAACGGATTGTCGTAATGTGATATGTTAAATCTGATGGCGGTTTTGCAACCGTTCGCAATGAAGAGTTGTATTACACGACCCGCAGTAAAGTCATCCGAAAAGGGACTTACGAGGAGTGCCCTATAATTACCATGTCCGTCCGTAATCAGTTTGTGAAAATCGCTATAACTTTTCAACCGCTGCGAATATGTTAATTTTGTTTTTACATTTTGACAAGACCTAACCAATGAAATTGTCAAATGCCAAATTTGTTTATAAGTAGCTTCGCCGAGGCATGTCCATCCGTTCGTAATCAGTTCATAAAAAAAAATCATTTTAGCTTTTAAATCGCTTGCAATGTTTTAATTATTTTGGCATGCAGATACACAAAGAACTAACCAATTAAATGGTAAAATGTCAGATTCTTTATAAACAACTTCGCCGAGGCGTGTCGTCCGTCCGTCCTTAATCAGTTTGTGAAAATCGCTATATCTTTTAAATCGCTTTAAATGTGTTAATACTTTTTCACATGCCGATACATATTGACAAGACATAACCAATGAAGTTGTCAAATGCCAGATGTCTTTAAAAATAGTTATAAATAGCCTCGAATAGGCAAAAAAAATGTGAAAATATGGTAATCACCATAAAGCTCAAAGAGTTGGCAGAAACATTGGAGATGATAAGTTGTGTTTATGTGAAATAAATTTATAAATATTTAGACAGACAGTTCGGAGCATACAGTATAAGACAGAGATCAAACTGCCCCAAAATGAGCAGTTGATCCAAATCTGCACTGTTTGCCATTCCGTCACAATATTTTAATCATATGATCAAGTTATCATATAACGTTCAAATTTTAGGATAATTATTTTAAATATTTAAGGTTCCTTATATTTACATTTAATTTTCCAAATACACTCATTACACGAACTATTCGGACAAACAGCTTCGGTCCAACAACTTAGGTCCCAGAGCAAATTGCTCCGACAGAAGTCTACATTAATTGCCATTTATCAAAACACCCAGCGAGTTTGCTACCAAAAAATGGTCTTCTCGGCTCTTATGATATGCATCTAACTAGCACCCAAAACATATGTTTTTATGGAGAAAAAAAAACAACTGTATATCTTAACCCTTGTCATGCTGACTAAAACAAGATGCGAAGCTTTCTTCTAATTGTCAGCCAATCAAATTACCTGATCCAGGTTATTGCTACAAATTCTTCAGAAACTAACTGATCTGGATCTACACTGTTTGCGAAGGCAGTGCGTATCCGGGTTCAGCAAGACTATGGTTAATAACTGTCTTATCTACAGTTATGTAGGCCACTGTCGTGTTGCCATATAAATCATTGTGGCGTTGCTATATAATATGGGAAATAAGTACGAATTCGGTTATTAAGACTAGTTTATGCAGGAGAAAGGTTGCAATAACCAAATCAAAAAGTTTGCAATAAACAAAGTACATGTAACAAGCAGGTTTAAGAAGTGCAACATTTGGAAAATCTCCTTTTTCATGTACCTTACATACCCCTGCGGGACGCTACTGATGAATACCCACAATGAATAAGAAAAAAACACACCAAAAAACAAATGAGTATATCCGTTTTGTTAGGAGGGATTTTGGGGTAGGCTTAAAGTATTGTACTATTTAAAGCTATGGCTAAGAGGCACACACATTTTATATGCGTACGTGTGTGATGTAAGCCCGCTAACATAACGTGATACTTGATAACTGTTTCTGTTTCGTTTTTTTTTTCAGATCCCAGCCTATTTTACAGTCTGACACAGAGCCTGCGGGATCTCAGTCAGACCGTCAGAGAACTCCAGCGAGAAATGCAGTTACAGGTACACAAGTTATGCATTATGTTGTATCATTCTATATGTAAATCTATTGCTACATTTTTACCGAATAAATGCCCACTTGAAAGCCAAGTATCACAATGTAATTAATAATTATCATTCCCGAACAAAATAATATTTTGATGACCCCACAGAAAGAACGTCAAGTGAGTTCCTTTGGAAAGAAGTGTTTCCGGCATGCGAATTGCACAAAGATTATTCGATAAATCGTCAAGTCTGGTTAAGTCTTTCTCTGTTGTGTGTATACAGATCATTTTTCTCCATAAATGGAGTTATACAGAATTATGTGCGACCGGAATCCCTTCGCCTTCTATCACTCTAGAAAGAAATTGTATTATTGTTTTTCTTGTTTCTTATCTTCAGTTCAGCAAAAGAAGATCTTGGTTTTCTGATGGTATACTACTATATCAATACTATTCACATTCTTCTGATCATTAACATTAATTCTTATTCACCCGAAAAGAGTGTAGTAGGGTTATATTAGAAAATATCTAATGTGGAAATACTAAATACTTCTGTAAAAGTATATAGATGGGTTCATTTTTATTGCCCAAATTGTAAAAATAGAGTTTTAATAATTCCTGTCGTATGTCTATACAAATGTTTCCCTCACTTAGCCTCAAAATATTCCATTTCAGAGGCATTTTCCTTCCTTGCAATATGCTTTATGAGCAGAAAATAAAAAAATCTAAAAGGTCGCCTTTGGAAACGCAGAACACACACACCAAAAAAAAAAACAAAAAAAAAAAAAAAAACAAAAAAAAAAAAAAACGAAAAAATAAAAAAATAAAAAAAATGGAGACTTGGTCGAATGAATTATCTTCATGTACAATAATGCAGTTTGCAAGGCTGTGTACATCCCCCAACCACCACCACCAACACACAAACACACACACACACACACACACATACACACATAGAGAGAGAGAGAGAGAGAGAGAGAGAGAGAGAGAGAGAGAGAGAGGGAGAGAGAGAGAGGGAGAGAGAGAGGGCACCACCTTAAACGGTATTCGATTTTCAAAGTAACCAAAATGGGCTCAATTATCCCAAAGGTAATAAAAATGCAATCTACACTATGTTGAATTACGAAGAGATGTTTTACGGCCGCAACATGACTCTTAACTCAACCTGCAGTGAAATAAAGTAAAATTCTAAAAGCTTGTCTTTATTAAAAAAAGCAAACACCCAAAAAGAACGAAAATGGAAGGTTTTGTGAAGTCTCTTCAGATACAAAGAAAAGAAGTTTGCAAAGCTGTATACGCCCTCTAGCACCGGCTTAACCCTTCTCTTGCTGAACACAACATGCCCTGTCTTAGCAAACAGTGTAGATCCAGATCAGTTGGCTTCTGAACCAATTGATCTGGATCTGCTCTGTTTGTCATTAAATATGTGAATTTCTATCAAAAACCCGGATCAAGTAATCTGATTGGCTGGAAATTAGAAGTGGGTGTGGCATCTTAATTTATTCAGCATGACAATGGTTAAGCAGTAATGAATGTTCTACTCGTAAGTAACCAGAATGGGCTCAGTGATTCCAAAGATGTACAAAATAATATCTGCGCTATGATTAAGTACGGGGAGACGTTTTACGGCCGCCAAACGACACATAGCACCAGCTGCAGTGAAGTAAAATAAAAAAATCTTAAATGCTGCCTTTGAAAACAAAGAACACACACACACACACACACACACACACACACACACACACACACACAAAAAATATCGGAGACTCGCTTTTATGTAGTCTCTTTTCATACAACAATGAAGTTTGCAAGGCTATATACGCACCCCCCATCCCCCGCAGCACCGGCTCGAGATCCATGGAGAGCTTAATACTTTTTGTAATTGATGATATTATCTCAGAGTCTTTATATAGTTTAGCTATGCTTTATTTCCTAGGCAAGGGAGACAAGACTTCTCCGAGAATTACTCCGACAATGTGACCTATGCCGTGGCAGAGAACGTGTCAGAGAGCGTGAACGAGAGACCCGTACGTACATGTATAATCTTTATTAGGTGTCCTAGTTGTTTGTAAAAGCGTCTCCATATTAACATTTAGAATATTGATGGGTCAGTTCGCAGATGACACATGGATAATATTATTATCATTCTTTTGGAAAATAGTAGTTGACATTTTATGTAAATTGTCTCCATTTTGAATGAAATATAAAACCCTGTTTTCTAAAAACAAAAACAAAATGAGAAACATGTCTTTCAAATTGTTATCTTCGGCAACTTCTACAAAAGCTACGAACCATGCTAAGAGTTAAAGTAGTTTCTGATATGTATTTGTTAGCAGATTGAGCCTAATTCGTACCAAATATAGCGTGGTGCACACATGTGTTTCAGTTTTTATCAGATCAGGGTCGACAACATTAAATCCTAAACATTTGAAAGTAAAATAGACGAAAGAGGAACAGATTAAACCTTCAAAGAATGACTACCTAAATAAGAAGATCATTATAAATTATATTTAGATTTTGTTGCTATGTTACTGTGTGTAGTAGTAGGTTTTGTTCGTGAAGACAATATAAACAATATGTAACAGTTGTTCTGTCGTAAAACTACATATAATATGCACGAGTAAATTAATTTATCAATCAATCAGTCAGTCAATCAATAAAACAAAACAAAGGAAACATTTTTATTGTCCTTCTTTTTTAATGATATGCTTAATAGATAAATAGGCAAAAACAGTCATACTATTTTTATTGTCAAAAAGCAGTCAAACAGCCAATGTAAAACAAAGAATAAATCATATATTAAACCATTGATGACGTATCTACGGACTAAGACCACGTCCAATTTTTGTCGGTAAATATAGTACTTGTAAAATGATACTGTGTTTGAATAAAAGTAAACTTTACAAAAAAAAACATATTATATGGACCATGCTAAGCAAAAATGTGTCTTAAAGCATGCGCAAAATGCACAGATTCAGATTCATTCCACGCATGCGCAAATTGTCATACTGGCATTTGCTCTTCGTTGAGATATTCTACAGTGTCCAGTGATTTTATAAGCGGACACCAAAGGCCCCGATAAGACTGCGCGGATGTGGAAGCTGATCTGGGCCTTTATATGTCCGAAGCCATATATTTGCATGGTGCGGTCCATATGAGGTCCAGTCATTATGTTTGGTTACAGCACAAGTGCCGACATGTAAGACCAATCCCTGTTTTGCTGGCGTCCGTTGCGAGGATACTGACCGTGGCTACAGGTGTGGTGCTTGCCCACGTGGTTACTATGGTGATGGAGTCAGATGTGTAAAAATACCAACGTGCAGGGATAATCCCTGTTTCAGAGGTAGATTTCTTAGTTATAGAAACTATCAATACCACCGGTCAGAGCGAGGCGAGGTTTCTAGTGTTGCTCTGGTTCCGGTGTTGTTTGTTCTGTGTGTGGTATTATGACTACTCGCTGCGGGACTTTTGACATTTATTCTGTCTTATTGATGTGTTCACTGGTTCTGCCTAACATTGTGGTTACTTTGTTGAGGAAGAGGGGCCTGTTTACTTCACGGCCTGTGCAATGTCTGTGTTGGTTTTGAATGACAGATTCTGTCTGTCATTCGTCGTTGCCATGCGCGGTTTTAGAGAAAGTGGCTTTAACTTATTTTGTATTTATCAACGCAAAAAAGTAGACCATGTGCGTATATTAGTACGCCATTGAAGAGATATCAACACAAAAGTAGTTCGACTTGTGCTTGATCTACGGTTCAAGTGAGCCGCTGAGAAACTCACTTTAATACATGTGCGAACAACAAAGACGGAGATCAGTCTGCGCGTCCACTGTAGCTAGTTTTTTTTACGGAGAAGTTTCACACAAGCTTAAATGACGGGCAAAATGATTTTCTGGACTGAATTATTTTCTCATAGAATCTGTCATTTCAGGGCTATTCAGCCTTTTGATTTTGCTCTGCCCTTAGTGTCATCGGTAGGCTACGTTCTGTGATTGTAGCTCTTCCTTGTAGTCTTCTATTTCTTCCGAAAAAAGTTAAGACTGGGAAACAGTATGCGACGTTGTACCTTTGCCCTCGAGCAAGAGACAAAAGTGACAAAACATTTCCACAAATTAATCATTTTACCGTGCATACTATTAATGTAACCCGTGCATACTATTAATGTAGCAAGGCATGTGGACATTGGGCAATCCCTCCGCTGATGAATACTTTCCACAAGAAAGTGGCAAGAAAGCGGGAGGTATATTGCACAAAGGTAAATCCCCGTTGAGAGCAATCTGCACTTCCCCAAAATGGATGAGGGTGGGGATGGGCGGATGATGGACTTATGCTCCAGACAAAATATAATAACGGACGAATGGATGGACAGAGACCGTTGACACCATATCCCCCTTGAACAGCCTTGGCTGTGGATCATTTAATGTTTTTGGTACTTGTACACAGTTCTGTGCACTTTAGGGTCAGTGTAGTAGATTTTTGTCTTTTAAAGGGGTAAAATGCTATGATGTTTCCAATGGCTATCGCTGTGGTCCTTGTCCCGCTGGAATGACCGGGGATGGAAGGAGAGGTAATTGTTTCACAGTTCGTATTGGGTGTGAGACGAATCCGTGTTTTCGAGGGGTCCAATGTGTGGATACTGCCGATGGGTTCAGATGCGGAAGTTGTCCCACTGGGTATGACGGGAACGGGACTCACTGTACAGACCAAGACGAGGTTTGCATTATAAATATATATGAAACATAAATGAAGATACACTGAAAAAAAAGCCACAAATACGAAACACAGCCTTCCCGATGCACCAAAGAATTCAAAGATGAGGAACAAAGAATATCAAAACAGAACGGCATAGTTGTCTTCCTGGAAGGGATAAAATATAATGTCGAGGGTCGTGCAAAAAGTTCCGTCACTAATAGGCTTACTTAGTTTTATCCCAAGTATATTTTAAAATGCTTCACTGCACTTGAATGGTGTGTTGAATAGCTAATATTACCGTTTATTTCGTGCAAATTGCTTTCCAACTGACCGAGTTATTTCAAATTGAAATAGATGCAGTCATATACACTGACCAATTTACTTGTTACATTGGAACATGGACCAGAAGACTGAAATTCTAGCTATATTAAATGCCGCATTAGGCTTAATATAGATTCAAAGCAGATATTTAATGAATTGTGTGGTATATATATATGGACCTCAGACCATTTCAATGCGCACAGTTTTTAGGTGGGTTAAAGCTTTTAAAGCTGGGAAATTTTCTGTTGAAGATGATACCCGTCCTGGATGGCCTAAAACCTCTGTTACCAAGGCTAACATCGCTGCTGTAAAGATTGTGGTCGAACAGGATGCGCGATTGTCTGTCAAAGATATAGCTAGTTGTACTGGCATATCAGAAGGCAGTGTGCAAACAATTCTGAAAAGTTTGGACCTGAGAAAGGTTTGCGCTAGGTAGGTACCTAATTTGCTTACTGAGGAATAAAAGACACAACGCCTTAAATGTGCCCGGGAACTTTTGAAAACATACAAAGGCTATAATAGTCGGATTATTTCTAACTTGCTAACAGATTATGAAACTTGGGTGCACATGTATGTGCCATGAAGAAGGGCTGATAATAAGCAATGGAAACGAAAAGATCAAACAACGCCCATGTATTGCCAAGAGAACCATAAGTTCGAAAAAGATGTTGTACGCAATTTTCTTTAATTCAAGTGGGCCAGTCGTGAAAGTGCCTTGTCCATCTGGCCATACAGTCATTGGCCGATTCTACAAGAATTCTGTACTGAAGAAAGTGAAAGAGTTTTACAATAAGAAACGACCAAGCAAAGGATGGTCAGGAGTCCCCCTTTTACATGACAACGCCTCCTCTCATAAGTATGAGGTTGTTAAGTCTTTTTTGGCTTTTGAAAAGGTGAAAGTTTTAAACCATCCATCTTATTCACCAGACCTGAGACCCTGTGACTTCTTTTTATTTCCAAGGCTTAAGAAAATGTTTCTGGAAATAAGTATACGTCCAGAAGTTTTCTTGGCAGCGCTATTTATCAGTGTCTCCAACAGATACCAAAAGAAGACTATTTATCTGCTTTTCGCGACTGGGCAAAAAGGTTACAATAATGTGTTTCAGTAAAGGGGGAATACTTTGAAGGTTTGTAATAAAAATATGTTTGATAAAACGTAACACTGAAGTAATCCGAACCCAGTGACAAAACGTTTTGCAGGACCCTCGTATTAATCGAATTATAATAAGATTGTGCGAGCAACCTTGCAACTTATAGCTGTCTTTGAAATATTCAACCCGACTGATTAAATTGTAACGTTCTTCTGGGAAGCACTACCAAACATCCGCAAGAGACAAACTCAGAGGATTAACGAACAACATAGAGTACAAATATATTTTGAGCAGTTCCGCATTGGCATTGGTCTGCATATGCTACATGGTAGGGTTTTCAGTGTCCTGTTGCAAGTTTATTGTATGTGCGAAAACCAGTTTTGATAATTTGTTTGCATAGCTTCATGAGCTGCTGCCGGCTGTTCAATTTCATGATTACTTTTCCAGTCATACTTGACGGTGAACGTAGTATAGATACAGACAACCTTCTTTACACCGACACTCGATACAACGACAAAATTCGTTATAATGACCATTTGACTATCACGAAATTTTCGCTTAAGAGGCAATAATTAGTCACAAATCATGCAAAACATTGCATTTAATACTCTAACGAAACGTATGTTTTGGATATTTACTAGAATTGCCTCAGTGAGGCGATGCTAACAGATATCCAAAACATATGTTATGTGAGGAAATAAGAACATAACAAGACCTTTCTTACGTATTAATCAACTCGTTAAGTATTCTGTACAACAACAAATTCATTTTAATGGCAACGTCTTTAGAAACAAATGCTGTCGTGATACGCGGGTTCACTGTATACATCGTTTGTTCTGGACTTCGGTAACTCGGCAGTTTCTGGGAGTCGCAACGTCAGGAAACGTGCCTCCAGCCATGTGCGCGCAGCAAAGGCCCCAAGGTTATAAAACGTGTTTCATGCTCGACTTTGTCCTGGTAATAAATCTCAAATTATTAACCATTGCAAATTCTTTCTTGCTAAACATAGCTGAGCATGAACTTTTCTTTCCTAATAAATAGGAAAATGCCAACTACTGTTGGCATTTTCATATTTATTAGCAGAGAAAATTTCGTGCTCAGCTGAATTGAGCATGAAAAAAAGTTTTTATAACCTCGGGTCAAGATTCACGCAGCCAGATCAGAAGCTCTACTAGGCGCATTTTGATAATCCAGAAAGTAAAGTTTCTTTATGCGGACAACGAAGACTTAGATAAGACTGGGTGAATGCGCAAGCTGATTTAAGTCTTCGTAGGGCGCACATGTCAGAAAGTATGTTTTTTCATGTTACTGATCTACTAATACTGTTACATTTCAGTGTCTCCACTATAACCCATGCTATAGCAAGAGTTCATGTGTTAACGCAGATGGAGGGTTTCGATGTACAGAGTGCCCGTTGGGATACGCCGGTGAACCCATTGAAGGTGCTGGCTATGCAATGGCTAGAGACACAAAACAGGTGTGTGGAATCACTGGTAGTTGTCACACTCCGGACGTGACATGTTTTGTGTCACACCGGCAAAGTGTGTTTGTGGAGGGAGGGTGGCTATCCTGTTTTCACTTTTTCCATCTGTATCTCCATCCGTCGATCGTTCCGTCCGTCCGTCTGTGTGGTTGTGGTTTCTGAGTGGGTGTATCCTATGCTTATTGAAATTTCTTTTTCTTTTTCATTTCTCTCAGCCGTAGAGCTTGGACTTCCTCCCGAACTTCAATCCCTTCACCGCAGTTTCTAGTTTAATCTTTATTATTGACCTTGATATGAAAGCGTTTGGTCTCTAGTAAGCAAACCATATGAAATAAATTTTATATTTGTTTCTGAGCCTTTGCAAACAGTGCAAACCATGGTCAGATAACACAGCGACTGATTAGGGTCTACACTCTTTGCTAATGTTTCTTTTATGAGACGCTAAGCATGAATGGGTTACAATGACGATACCCTTTTCAAAGTCAAACTGTTGAAAAAAAAGTGAAGATGGAGATACTAGGAAAGTTCCAACGTCACACAGGATTATATTTGATTGTCAAAAACAAAACAAAAACAAAAACAACAAAAAACAAAAAAAAGAACAACAACACTACTAGAAAACAAAAGAAAAAACAAATGAATAAATAAATAATTTAAAGTAAATAAATAAAAATAAATAAAGCGGAAGTGCAGTAGGGATGCCGCATAGAATAGAATATAGTTGATTTTCATACTGGGCGCTTAGGGCATAACAAGACAAATCAACGTGCTAATAAACAATGAAGAATTCAAACATACTTACTGAATTAAAATTACATGAAAGGTAGTATCATCCATTGAAAAAAAAAACACAATGAAATCAACACTGGTTAATAAGAATAGTCAATGGAATTGGTTATAAAGACACCTAACCTCACTCTTATCTCCATAGGCAGCTCGGTAAATCAACACGGACTACTAAACCCTAAACGATTGATGGAAGAGCACAGTAAAAAAAGGCAGAAAGCAAATTTGGCATCAAATGAAGACGATGGCAATAATGCTAGATTCGCTAGTTGAAAAGATTTACACCATTATCTGTGTACATTATAGTAACCCAGTAAAGCAAAGCGGGCAGCTTAACAGAGCACATCGGAATGTCTGCCTTGGAATAAACTACTGGGTTGTAGTGGGTTTTTGCGGAAGTGGTGTGGCCGCAGTGAAGTGCTACACTGCATCGAACAAGTATATTCACTTCAAGCGTTACAGATATACAAAGTCAAGCCAAACCGTATTTCTTGTTAACAGCGTATTTCAATTTTAAGCTCTGATGCGATATACTAATCCGTGATGTCACAGGTTGTTTTAGTTGCTTTTTTACGTCTTTAATTTGAGGCCAGATGTGGCGCCACTAGTGAAAAACAACAATTATGTTATCAGGATTCAGTGTGATCGGCACAAACAATAAACACTTAAAGGTATTATTTTGAAACATTTCAACTGCTTACAATGCGTGGATTTGCGGACTGACTAGTTAATTAAAGAAAAAGAATATTGTTAAGAATCAATGTTGCCATTGATTCCTTATGAACATTAACAAAAATATACAAACACACGTTTCAAACTACCATTATAACACTATTAATTATACATTCCAGCGAAATAACGATGAGAAGCTTTACCATTTCACACAAGCTGCATACAAAATTCGTTTTAGGTAATCGATACATTGTATCTGCTGTAAAATGATAAGATTCGTTACTATTAAAAATGTATAAAATATACACTACACTGCCAGGTTTAATATGTATTGCTCCAAAAGAACAAAATCCACGTTTTATAGCTTAAGAAGCCTTACATTGTGTGGAGACATCGAAACACCCTTAGCAGCTTACAGATGTTTTGAGACAACATCTGTTTAAAGATCACATTATTGTATATAGAGTGTTCAGATAATGGAGCCATTTGCGCTAGCATGCTAATTATCAAATGTCGGGGCTCATTATATCAGGCATTATGTTTTTAGTAAAATGATCCTGAACATAGCATTTCCTATAATATTATATGTGCGCTGAGCAAAGACTCAGATCAGGCTCCGAAGTTCTAAAACTTTTTTTCATGCTCAACTCAACTGAGCATGAAATTTTCTCTGCTAATATATATGAAAATGCCAACAATAGTTGGCATTTTCATATTAATTAGCAGAGAAATTTTCATGCTCAGCAATGTTTAGCAAGAAAAAAATTGTAATTGTTAGTAATTTAAGATTTATTAGCAGGACAAATTTCATGCTAAACTGAAAAAAAAAAGTTTTATAACCTTGGGACCAGTTTGTAAATCGTTGTCCGCCTAAAGTCGCTTTGGATCCTTGACTACGATGCACAGGTTGACCTGAGTTTTCGCTGGGCGCACACGTTATTTTAGGAAATGATGTGCCCCGCTCAAAGTATAATCATTACAGTTAACCTTCAAACCCTGTAGACCAACGCAGATGCTTATGCAACAGTGTAGATCCAGATGAGATGACTCGTAACGAGCTGTCCCGTCGATGATTACACTATTTACCCTTATGCTGTTCAGTTTAGACTGAAACTCCTATTTTCAACACTAGAACTGTCAAAATTCGAACATTGAAGAGACCAATTCAGGAACTCAGAGGTGAAAGGGTTTATTTCGGTTGATATGCTTCGATATAAGGAAAGGTTTTATTTGGTTTGTTTCAGGTGTGCGAGGATATAGACGAATGTGCAATGGCACCACCGAGCGGTCCATGTGTAGATAATTCAAGATGCTCAAACACTATCGTAAGTTCTTAATGTTCAATGTTTAGATCTTCTTTGTTTCGCTTCTTTAATGTTCACTTTGCTTTCTAATGAATCATTGTTTTCTCAAAATGTCTTGAATGCAGATTTTGTATTCCATTTAGCTTTCATCTGCTGGTATTGGCCACTTTAAAACGCATCTACAAACAAATAATTTAATTAAAAGGCAAAATGTCATTTTAAAGCACCGCATCGTTTTCTATTTATTAATTTTAATTGGTATATAATTCAAATGAGTACCCACAACATAATATTTTTCCGAAGAAACTCAGCAAGAAGTCAGCTGCTGATATTTTTTTTTCAAGAATGCCCTCATAAGTGTATATATTACTGCAAATTGTTCCAGTAATTTTGAAACACGTAAGCACACACGTGCGATAATTAGTTCTTATAGGGTTTTAATAATTTGCTTGTATCAGAGGCTACTTATAATTCCACTAATAGACTTATAAACTTTTCTGTTACTTTTTGAATGTACGTATGTTTTTGTAAATCATCTACAGAGCATAATATACGTACTAGCCGGAAAAAGGAAACGCAAGTATTAATTCTGGGGTTGTATTTTTAAAGAAAATTGTGGATTTCATTTGATTGTTTAAGTTTTGTAATTCTTTATTTCATTTTCTGTTAAATGCTATTGGTTTAGTGTCGTATAGCAGATGACGTTTGCAATAAATAGCGTTAAACACAGACACCCAACGTTATTGAATAATGGGTATCAATAGCGCGTGTGTCCACCACGGGTTGCTGTTGCGGCTCTCACTCTTCTAACCATAGACCCGACTAAGTTGTCAATGGTCCTTTGAGGGATATTATTCCACTCTTGAATAAGAGCTAGCTGGAGCTGTGCGACCTTGTTCGGTACGTTGACGCGCTTCCTGACCCTCCTGTCCAACGCATCCCAAAGGTGCTCGATTGGGTTTAAATCTGGACTGTATGGGAGCCAATCGAGCACTTGGACATTATTCTGGTTGAGGAAGTCGCGACAAACCCTGGCAACATGCGGTCTCGCGTTGTCATGCTGAAACGTGAGATTATGAGCATTGACAGGCGGGAGGACGTGAGGCATAAGCACTTGATCCCGATAGCGTACGGCTGTAAGATTACCCTGAATAACCACTAGGGGCGTTTTCACCCCATGAGAAATCCCAACCCAAACCATTACGGACCCCCTCCCCCAAATCTGTCGAATTCTCGTACGCAAGCGTCAGGATATCGCTCATCAAGACGTCGATACACTCGTTGTCGCCTATCTGACTGCTGAAGCGAAAATCGCGACTCATCGCTGAACATTACACGCCGCCAGTCAGCCAGTCGAAACCGATTTGGTGCATGGGCACGCAGCCATTGCATGCGGCGTTGACGTCGCCTGGGCGTAAGGTTCGGGCCCACGTAAGGACGGCGTGGACGTAAATCGAACTCTCGCAAGCGATTTCTGACTGTCTTTGGACACACACGACGGCCATGTGTTCCGATAACTTCTCTTGCGGTCTCTGTCGCCGTCCTTAACCTGTTACGAAGGTGTACATAACGTATACGTCTATCTTGACGTTGCGTCGTAACGCGCGGACGTCCGCTCCTAGGACGGTCAGTTAACCTACCCGTAGCTCTAAGACGCTGAACTAAGCGCGATATCGTGCACCCCAAATTGCTGCGCGACGTCACGTTGCGACCGACCCTGCAAAATTAGAGCAATAGCTCTACCCCTATCCAGTTGCGATTAGCGTACCATTTCTCTTAACAAACTCAAACAACAAACGTTTTGTGCAACCGATACGAATGGAACGGAAGTTCGATTTGGTAATGTGTTAAAGTCTCTACCACGCGACACTATCCGTGCAGCACGGATATAACGCAATTTAGGTACAACGATATTGTGTAGCCTGTGTTCACGCTTCAGTGATTTTGTGTGATCCATACACGGGGAAGTACCCTAAAGTCACCAAAAACAGAAAACTAGATCAGTTTGTTCACAAACAAACTTTCAGTATTTAAAAATTTGAACTTGCGTTTCTTTTTTCCACAAGTATATAATATTTGCCTCGGAGTAAAATGTTCAATACTGACTCAAAGGAAGTATAAATAAATCTTTGTAATTGTGTCTTAATTCAGAACCTTTTTTTCAGGGTTCTTACGATTGTGGCGATTGCTTTCCTGGATATGCGGGAAACCAAACGATTGGGTGTTTACGACGGGTCACAGTTTGTCCTGACCTCACCGAATGCAGCGAATATGCTCGATGTACGCCCGTTTCAGTCACTCGGGGATTCACCTGTCAGGTAATCTACATATGTAACGGCGATATGAGGTGTAAAAGCCAACATGCACGATAATTTTAAGGCGTGGGATTTTATTCTCATAAGTTTATACGAAGAAATTTTTGTGTAATATAATTAAGGTTAATGGCTACACTGTCATTTGTAGGTAACTCTTTCACTTTCAAAACTGTTTTGTCTGGCTGCTAACAAAATATTTACCATAAAAGGAAAGAAGTTGTTGTCGTAGGTAATATAAGTATTAATTTAGTAGAACCCATGAAGGTTGATGTGCAGGAACGCAAGAATTCACAAACAGAGTCTCTCTTGTACAAATGGTGGAGTTGCTGTCGTGGGTAATATAAGTATTAATTCAGTAGAACCCATGAGGGTTGATGTGTAGGAACGCAAGAATTCACAAACAGTATCTCCCTTGTACAAATGGTGAAAAAAAACTACCAGGTGGATTCAGTCTCATTTCATAATTGTGTTCATGGTAGTTTATGAAAGGTCTAAAGCCACCCAAGTTGATCTGAGGTTAGCCGTATTGGCAAACAACTACACCAAGGACAAATAAAGTTTCACGAGTAATATCGTCATTGGGCCCTTTGCTTCGTCAGAGTGTTTGCGATAATTTCTTTCATTGTGATGCTTCATTTATGAGGTAGATGACCCCTATGCAGATCGAACATACGTTATTGTTGTTTTTTAGTTGGAGCTGTATCAGAATTAAGGTAAGTTTTCTCGCGAGTAAAACTAGTGTAAGCGCCCCTCCCCCAATCCTTCGCCCACTCCCCGCACAAACACAGTAGTTTTTGTGCTCAACATTCCAAGGCGGTTCCTCTGTTTTTTTTTTTTTTTTTTTTTTTTTTTTTGTTTTGTTCCTGCATCGGTGGTTTTATATGCGACATTTCTTTGTCATTACTTCGTTCTCATTTTGCCTTCTTTTGGGGCCTATGGAGGGCTGTGCTTCGTAATTGTTGCTTTTTCTGGGTATATGACTTTTTTACACTACATGACGATCATATGTATGTGCGTCGATGTAATGTTCATTATCTAGTACAGGTGAAACTTGGGCGATATTAACGTTAGGTAAAGTTAGGGGCCTGGGTAGCACAGAGGAATGTCCCTCGATTGTCACCGCTGCGGTCCATGTCTGATTCCGGCGCTGGCATGTGACAGGGTAGTGGTCGCTTATCCATTGTAGGTGGATTTCCACGGGTACTCGGGTTAACGAAATCATAGCCTTCGAAAATACGTCTATAAATTTGTTGATGTTCTGTGTAATTGTAGTAAAACAAATAAAGTTTAAACGTTCAGAAAGGGAAATATCCAATGAATATATAGATAAGAAGCAGCGTTAATATTGTGGCTAAAGTCTCAAATCAGATTGGCGGTTCAAATTACGCTAGCTATGTTTGTATATATGTATTTTATCGATTTGACTCTGCAGTATTTTTGGAAGTGTCAACAATGCTAGAAATGGCACATCAGTATAATCTGTACATATATGTACGAGACGAAAAGCAGGGCCAATTCTTCATTATGTATCTCAGCCATTCCCTTCCAGTGTTCTATAGGATACGCGGGAGACGGAAAAGTTTGCAACCGGGACACAGACCTGGATGGAGCGCCAGATGTTGGACTTCCATGTTCAGACCGAAGATGTCGTCAGGTAAGTATTATATACATCCCGCTTTAAATAGAATTGCGTAAATATTTTGAAAATGAAGCTAAATATTGTCCCGCAAGAACTATAATGCCGTTCCAGTTTATTGCTGTGGGCGGCCTGTGTTTTATCAAAACGCTGTTGTTGATATTAAGAATTTGATTTGGCAGATAATTCTGTTTTCGCCAATTCCTATTAGATTAGGCTTATGTTAAAGAAATACCTGCATTGTAGCTGCAAAATTACTACAATACACATCTACTATGACAAGAGATATTTTATTTGATTTTAGGACAATTGTGTAGATGTGCCTAACAGTGGGCAAGAAGATGCTGATAACGATGGAGTTGGTGATGCCTGTGATGCAGACATAGATGACGATGGGGTTCCAAACTCTCCGGTAAATACAGAGCTATCCACGGTTCTATTAAAAGGTTGCCAGTCTCTACGTTTGGAATATATAAATTGAAACAAACTTTTTTGAACCCTGACATTTCCTACAAAGGAGGACAATAAAATTTCAGCCTCTTCAAATAGAAAACGACGTAATGAAATATGCAACCAGCTTAGACACAGACCATGTTGAGTGTCAGCACAGTCTGATCAGGATCTACACATGTCACTAACGTAAAATAAGGGACTTAAACATGATAACTGTGAATAACATAAACCTTTATAAAACTGCGCAGGTTGCTCTGTGTCCAGGTTGGTCACGTAGGTCCCTATGGTTGCATATCTATACAGAGCTGCTCATTTATGTATTAGTATAATTTATGAAAAGGAGTTAAAGTAAATGGATATTAGAGAATATGTTTGCAAACGGAGCCATATTTTATAGTCGATTCCCATGCTAGTATTTTGAAAGGCGTAAATATGGGGAATCAATAACACAAAGCCTGTTGAGAGGGGTGGCATACATTTTCATGTAACAATCATTTCCCCTGGAGATGTACCCACTCCCCGTGAACTAGCATACGGCCCTCTATGTTACTCTGAGCAACACAATTACAAGTACTATTTGTGTGAATAACATACATATCAGGGACATTCAGTAGTTAATTTCTCCAAGGAAACAGCTGCAACAAATCTTATCATTATAAGCATCTACAAAAAATGCAATTTTGCGGATGTTTGTAATAAATTTGTACCAGAGTACTATAGGTACATCTAGAGCCTTTCTTGATTTGCCGCAGGATAATTGTCCATACATTGTTAACCCAAACCAAGAGAACACAGAAGAAGAGCCAGACACATCCGGAGACGCCTGTGACAACTGCCCAAGAATTCCAAATCCAAATCAAGACGATACAGATAAAGACGGTTTAGGAGATGCATGCGACCCAGATATAGACAACGATGGTAAAATGTTTAGGGTCTTCATCAAATTCTTTGTTGAACAAGTGAAAGAGAAGTGTTGTACATGTGAAGTTAATCGAAGTAGTAAATGTAATACAATGGATTGTACACATCACTAAATGCTACAGATCATGAGTTAAAAACATTCAGGATGAGGCAGATATACAAGATCCGCATGAGCTCTTAAAGCACATTTTGCTCAGAGGAGGCCAAACCCTCCTCAGTACTTACCCCAGCTAACCTTGATAAGCATCTTTAGCATTAATATGTACGAATAGAAAGCGCATGTATCCTATACGAAGCAGACAGAAATAAAAAAAAATACAATGTATCGTCATGCTATTTAAGTTTCAGTGTGTGCAAGTGGTGACCAAAATGTTGAAAAATAATAACGAATACAACGAACAAGCTGAATACAACGTATCATCTATACCTTACATGTACCGTATACCTGCTGAATTCGATTAGCTGTATTCTGAGTCGAGTTTAAGTATGTAGGTATAAATTTTACATTTGGATTGTTCTAGGCACTAGGTAGCAACTGTTTGAGGTAACAATTATTTGTAAATGCTAATACATATGGAGAATATTTAGTGTCATGTATGTCTTAAAATAAATGTCAAAAAGGATTGCCTTTTGGAAACAAAACACTACAGACTAGAAAATGGGAGTATCGGTTTAATTGAGATTCTTCATAAGCAGTAATGAAGTTTGCAACACTGCTTACGCCCTCTAGCGTATACATGAGCAGAACTCCATTTTCAAAGATACAACAATGGGCCCAGTGACCCAAAGGAAATGAAATATAATCTGCACTACGGTAAAGAACAGGGGGACGTTCTACCGCCGCAACTTGGCACTAACACCAGCAGCAGTGTAATAAAATAAATTTTAAAAAAAAGTTTGCCTTTGGAAACAGAGAACACACTACAGATTAGAAAATGGGAGTCTCGGTTTTATTGAGATTCTTCATAAGCAGTAATGAAGTTTGCAACACCGCTTACGCTCGCTAGCGTATACATGAGCAGAACTCCATTTTCAAAGATACCACAATGGGCCCATTGATCCTAAAGGATATTAAATATGACAAGAACTATGCACTTAAAGTCGTACAACATTGTTTTTATTGTTTGCTTTCAACTGATTGTATAGTATGTTTAAGGAATGAATTATTAATTGCTATATTGATGGAAAAGAGTTCAAGAGAAATACGGAGCTTTTTTTACTTGGTTTGAAGAGTCGGTATGCCTATTTCAGACTTAGAGAGCTTAGTAACTCTGCTGGTTACCTATGCTTCATGTATAAACTAATTTTTAGTTCTTTGTGACCATTGTGCACATTCTGGATTTTTGAAAATTTATAAGTGTCACTGATGGGGCCTTTTTTGCCTACGCTAGCTAGTCTGGCTCCGAAATCTTGATACGTCCGCATTTGCGATATTTTGTTTGAGTGTGTTAAAGCTACACAAGGTTCGTTCCTGTTACAATCTGTTATCCTTGTCCATGACCTACCAGATGGTTATGTCATAATATGTCGTTCTTTTCTTAAAAAGGTGTTCTGAACGAGGACGACAACTGTGTACGAGTTCACAATCCAGATCAGTCAGACCGAGACGGCGACACGGTAGGAGACGCTTGTGACAATTGTCCTGATGTTGCCAATCTTAATCAGGTAATGCTTAATGTTCATATGTGGTTGCATATACGGCAGTTATTCTATGTATGCTAATTACTAAAACTATTGCTACATGTATGTTCCTATGTCTAGAACCATACCTTTGCAATCCCCTGCGTTACAATGTGCAGTTATTTTATTCAACAGGGCACTTAGGTCTATTTACAAAAAAAAAAAAAAAAAAAAAAAAAAAAAAAAAGGAAACCAATTATACGAGCAAACAAATATGAAATGCAGGTCAAAGTAATTAAAATCGATTCGGTTACCAACCTTTCAGACCAAGTATCCATATATCTATCGTAGTTATTATAATGTACAGAATGAATATATAAATGGAAACTTAAGACCCAAATGTTTGTATTCTACAGATTCCACTTTATATGTCTAGGTACGAAATTTTAAGAATAAATATGTTTCTACTACTACTACTAATACTACTACGCAAAGTACAGTATTTATTGTTATAATGCAGCATCGGCGCGGATTGTAACGCTTTTCAGTTGTAAGGCAGCTGGCAAATTATTGTGACCCTGAACTGTCCCCAGGGTACAATACATCATGTTTCAGCTGTAAATTCTTTTCAGAAGTTTACACTTCGTGTAAATACAGGTTACTGAACGTTAGTATTATAAATAAATAGGAGAACTCAAGAACTGATCCACATCAAGCCCAAACCAAAAGGGAAAGCCACACAAATATAATAAAGAAGCCACAAAATTAACAGGTGCAAGCGGAGATGGCAACTATTTCCAAGAAAGGTGGGAACTCTGTTACCTACCCTTAACTGAATCTATAATCAACTTACATAATTGTTACAAAAGAACATTAGAAACTGAAACAATACATTAAAATTAAAAACAAAGTACTATAATGAAAATACCGCCTTTGAACAGCCCGTAATGAATTACAGGAGGTGGGAGTGCGTAAGCTGGCTTTACGGGATCCCAACCCTCGCCCTCATCTATTGAATAGCTTTGTCGGGGCCATCGTAGAGTCTGAACTTCGACCCATAGGTATGCAATTAGAAACGGTTTGCAAAGTGGTCAACGGTAGCAGAAGTGTTTTCAGTCCGGTATCGTATTTAGATATCAATTCGCAGTATTGACAATAAAACTTAGAAAAAAACTTTCCTAAGCAAATGGTACCGATGCCCCTATTGGAGAAGTTTGGCAGTCTTTACGAGCATTGAAATCAGGCAAATGACTAGATACTCTAGCAAACCGAATATGTTGAGAAATATAAACACAATAAAAAGGGACACGAGAAACGTCGCAATCCGAAAACAGGAAATTACTAATGTCAAAATCAAAATCTGTGTGTTTGTCATAAAATTTAGATGAAATAAAACCGTTAGAAATTGATAAAGGCAAATCTAAAAATGCGGCTTCGGTATCAGTAGAAAAAGCCTTTTTTTAATTGCAATTCATTAGGATACATTTGAGTAACCATTTCTTCAGAGTAAGGGTTGTCAATATTCAAAAGGTTATCCAAATATCTGGAAGTTGAGTTAAAGCTTCAATAATATCAGCTTGTATATCATCAGAAAGAGACACCATAAAATCTTTTTCATACTAAAACAAAACAAATCTGCTACAAGAAGTGCACAATCAGAACCCATCGGAATTCAAACAATTTATTGTCTGTGTAACTTAGTGCCAAATCTAATGACAGTTTTGTCTAAAAGATATGATAATGCGTCATAAACGTTTCGCAAGACCAAAGTGTAAACCGTTTTTGGTCATCAGAAGTAAAGAATACATTCCTATGATTACAAGCAAAAAAAGGATAGCCTTTCTTTTGAATAGTACTTTCAATTAAGTCTGTAAGTTCCTGTTTGATTCCATTATTTGGCAAAGTTGTATAAAGCGCAGAAAAAATCATGTTGAAAAACTGATTTCGCGACACTACGTTCCAAGGCAGTTCCTTCGCTGCAGTTTTTCTTTGTTTTTTTTTTTCTTTGTTTTTTTTTTAATTTTCCGGTGGTCCGCTTAAGCCGGCTGTAGCGGGGGAGGGGGGCGTATGCACCTCCGATTTTGTGTAATTGTGTGTGTTCTTTGTTTCTAATGGCAATCTTATTTTACTTTTATTTTATTATATGGTGTTTGTCTTCCATTATCTAGTCATTATTTAATCCTCATATTTTATTCTTGTCTCGTGAAGGCTGTGCTTTGTGCCAGTGGAACTCCTTGTTGTCTTCTCTGATAGTTTTGGCATTTCACCATGGTTACATCTCCGTGTCTGTTCTATTACACTTGGCTATAGTATGCGACAAGTAAGAACAACACAAGAACGCCAACAACGCAACAACAATAGAATTATCGTCCAATGCTGACCTTTGAAGTGAGGTCATTGTCACTGATATCGAACCATTCCGTCCGCATATTTGTTTCTGTTTGTCTTGCTTGTTCTCAGCAATTGTATATTCGCCGATGGGGAGGAGGCATATGGTTCCGTATCTTTTTGATAGTTTGTAACATGTACGCAGTCCGTCGTAGTTAATTCACTCTTCTTCTTTGTGGGATTTGTAGTTTTGACAGACTCCACATACTAACAAACAATAACTACATGCCGATGACAGCGTCGACGCGAATTGAATGCGCATAAATATCATTTAGTTGGAGTAGGGGTATAGCTGACTAATTTTGGCCACCCACCGGATGTGACATGTTTGTTTTTTGGCAGTTAGCGATAGCATTCTATTCGGCGTCGGTATAACAGTTTATTATAAATAAATATGATATATCTTGACTCTAGTGGCGTTTCTCCTACAAACTCGAAGGGATATATGTCTTAGGACATTTAATACAGTTGACTTAATTTTGTTAACCTTGACCTCATTTTCAAAAACACATATCTGTTCAATCTATTTTCTCTGCAAATGACAAGAAGCATTCTGTTTCAGATTGATTCTGACCAAGATCTTCTCGGAGATGTCTGTGACAACAACGACGACAAGTAAGTCTTGAGAAATTAACTCATTAAAGTAGGACGTTTGTCTTACATAATGTGATCATGCAGTCTGATCGCGCTTAAGTTGTTCTGTCATATAAACTTCTTTTTGTCATTTAGTTTACCAATTCATGAGAAGCGTTGGTATATCAAATTTTCCCAGACAGTTCGAAATGACCGTTAACCATAATGACACAATGATCCAATAAAACACAATGGCAAACGGTGTAGATCTAGATCAGACACAACAGAACACGGCAACTGATCAAGGTCTACACTGTTTGCATTAAGTTCAGAACTTTCTGTAAAACATGATTATAATAAAAGCTAACCAGACACCCTTCAGATAGGAAATGGACCTGTCTAACGAGTTACGGTAGAAAAGTCCTTTCGGCATAATGATTAAATCAAAATAACGAAAACAAAAATGATAGTTGATGATTCAGTTGAGGTTTCAAATGCTCATAAGTAATGCTATTTGCACACAAAATATGACTTCGCAACTTTAAATCATTTGCTTGGAGGTTGGTGCTTGAAATTAATCGCGTGTGATACTGCCTGACATGTACGCCCAACTCCTAGGCATTTGCGCGGTATGATCAGCACTTTCGTTGTCCGCATGAAGAAACTTTGCATTCTTGACTATCTAAAATATACCAAGTGAAGATTCTTATCAGACTACGCGAATGCACAGGCTGATTTGTATCTTTTCCGGGCCCACATGTCCAAAAGTACATTTTCTGATGTCGCGGCTCTGCTTATAATACTGGGGAGCCCGATGTGAACGAACTGTTATGTGTTGCTGAAATGTATCAGGTATAAGGGCATGGGTTGAGATCTCCAATCATAGCAGGATAGATGTACAGAAAGAGCTACGATCAAAGGCCATAGCCTACTGATGACAGCAATAGGAAGACTGGGCAAAACGTCAACAGACAGCACCATGTTACAATCCAGGTTTAAGCAAAATCCGAAAAAAATATGCTCTTAGGTAGCATTTCTGTAGCAGTTCAAGTTTTAAAGCAGTTCTGCAAGGACAGCCAGATTTTTTCAGTGAAAGTGTACTTGGATGGGAAAATTAATTAAGTTTGAAAACGGGGCCTCGAGTCATGTAAAAGTGCACAGCAGAGTTAGGTTTCTCACTATTCTAATGTGTAGATACTATTTGCATGTTTTAAGTCACAAAACAATCCTTGAAGGATAAAAAAACCTTTGCTGTGCGCATGGATTTGACATTTTCTTGTTTAAAGGACCATAAGCCATACAAATTATGTGTACTTTCTCATTTACTGATAATCTTTACTCCGTTGCAAAATAAAGGAATTTCAATATTTAAAGGGTTGTACAAGTGTCATTTGTCTGTCTAAATTTTAGAAATACGATGCACAGTTCAAATTCAGAATAAATTTTACCAAATTAAATATTATTACAGAAGTTGCTGACGGCAAATACACACATGTATGTTAGTCTCGACTAAATAGGCTGTAATGCATCGTTTTGATTACATTTTTTTTCTTGAGAAGTGGATTATATGGATCTGAGACATGATTATATCTGTGTATTTCTGTTTAGTTTTACCATTAATATATGGAGTTTGCCCTAACAGTGACATGCTCACATCCATTGAAATTCCGCATATGCGCGTTATACACCAGATCCATCTATTTTGATTTACTGTCTTTGATAAGATCACGTGTGCTAAAATCCATTAGCTGTCGGGGCCGAGCTGTAGGTCTTCTATATCTGTACAAAAATGTGCATCCGTCAGTGTGGTCGATAAAGACTGTGTGTTTGATCGGTGCAAGACCGATTAGACAAACAGAGGCATAGTCCAAATATGTGTATTATCTTAATTTTACGCTAGTGACAAGGATGGGGTACAAGACAACATAGACAACTGTCCTCAAGTAGTCAATGCCGACCAGCGAGATACTGATAAAGATGGAGAAGGCGATGCATGTGATCCGGATGATGACAATGATGACGTCATTGACGAAATTGATAATTGTCCGATTGTGTTTAATCCTGACCAGGCCGACACAAATGGTAAGTAAGCTTCAAAATGACAGTAGCCGGCCTCGATGGTGACCAGGAGGTCACGGGTTCAATCTCCTCCGGGTCTGGCAACATTCTTTCGTGGAGATTGATCATGATATGATTTCTGTTTGTCAGTCTCTCCCTTCCACTGATTCAAGAAGGGCAGTTGTCTGTTTCTGGTGAAACAATGTGCACAAATATTCTTAAACAGCTTAGTGGACTGCCTCACCAGGTAAAGCGTGGTTAGATAGACTGGCCAGCTCGACATGACCTAAATTGTGTTGAATGAGCCGTTACATTTCAACCCAACCAATCCAAATGGCAGTAAAAATTCTGGTTGTCTAACATCGTATTATATACCTTGCCCGGTACTGCTAGTTACCCGCAGCTTTGCTATATATTAGTGATCATGTTCTGTGGTACATAATCACAAAGTTGTGTCTCCTCTGTGTCAACATGGTGCCTCCTATTAGATAACGAAGCAGTCCAAAATGTTACTAGATATACCAATAAGTTTATATAGAATTCCTTCATGCCACACCCTATCAAATACTTTACTTATGTCTTCCCGCGTCAACAGTTTTATCAAGATGTAGTATTCAAATCTAAAAGTTGGTACGTAATAGAATCACCGTTTATGAATCCTGACTGAAACATTGTAAAAACAATATTTGAGATGCAATTATAATAGATATAGTTATGAACGCATCGTTCCATTGTTTTACCTAATGAACTAAGTAAGGATATTGGACGATAATTATTTGGTATGTGACGGTCATCTTTCTTATAAATTGGCGTCACATTTCATCTTTTCTTGACTGTGGAAATTTACCTATAGAAATAAGATGACTGAAGAACTTGCTTAAATGAGTGCATAGCTAGTTTGACGCTTCCCTTTGCTCGGTCGTTTACAGCTTTGTTATTTCAAACTACTTCATAGCTAGGGCTAAGATAGGGATCTTTAACCCATATGTATACGCCAAGCCTTTTCTGCCACGCCCATTGATAGGCTTTAGTACTATTACATTGTCTCTGTACTCGTACTTATGTTCGTGTGTTTTCTTTTGTGCATTTTGTGTTTTCTGGGTAAATTATGTTTCCTTTCTAAGATATTTTGTAACTGTAGCTGGTGTAGCCGTGTGCCGGCCGTAAAAATGTCTCCCCGTACATCATAATAGTGCAGGTTATACTTTCTTTCCATTGGGATCATTGAGCCCATCCTGGTTATTTTGAAAATCGAATACCGCTTTAGCCGGCGCTGGGTGTGGGGAGGGGTTTAGAGGGAGGGGGTGGGTGGGCGCGGTGGCGTATGCAACCTCGCAAACTACATTGTTGCATATGAAGAGACTCGATCAAACCCAGTCTCGAAGTTTCGTGATTTTGTTTCTTTGTTTCTAAAGGCAATCCTTTTTGACTTTTATTTTACTCTGCTGTAGTTGGTGTTGTGCAATGGGGCAGTCGTAAAAAGTCTCTCCGTACATCATCGTAATGCAGGTTATATTTTGTTTCTTTAGGGATCATTGAGCCCATCCTGGTTATTTTGAAAATCGAATACCGCTTGAGCCGGCGCAAGGGGGCGTATGCAGCCTCGCAAACTACAGTGTTGCAAACGAAAAGACTCAATCAAACCGAGTCTCCGATTTTTATGACTTTATGTGTTCTTTGTTTCCAAAGTGAATTCTTTTTAACTTTTATTTTGCTCTACTGTTGCTGGTGTTGTGCCGAGTGGCGGCCGTAAACAGTCAACCCGTACATCATCATAGTGCAGGTTATATTTTATTTCCTTTGGAATCATTTTGAAAATCGGATACCGCTTAAGCCGGCGCTAGGGGGCGTATGCAGCCTCACAAACTACAGTGTTGCATATGAAGTGACTCAATCAAACCCCGTCTCCGATTTTCGTGATTTTGTGTGTTCTTTGTTTCCAAAGGCAATCCTTTTTGACTTTTATTTCTAGGGTACTTCTCTTTCGGAGACTTGGAAATACTATCTTGATTTGGTGGCATTGTCTGCTTTGCATTTTGTAACATTTATAAAGTATGGCTTTTGCAGGTGATGGTCGAGGTGATGCTTGTGAGGACGACATTGATGGAGACGGATATCCTGACGACTTTGATGTGTGTCCTGACAACGGCGACTTACATTCAACGGACTTCCGGGCTTTCCAAACAGTGATCCTGGATCCTGTTGGTGATGCTCAAATTGATCCGCAGTGGATCATTTTGAATGATGTAAGATCGTGTGCGCCATACAATCACATTTGTAATCATATTCACAGACGAATAACAAATACTAACAGGAATGACCCTTCAGATGAATGCGCAAACAGACATAAACGAAAACAGCTGAAGTGTCCAAATTACTTCATTTTTGGTATATTTTGGCCAGCCTAGTTAGTTTCAGCCAACATAACTCATCAATGCCAATCATGTCATGTTTCAAAACAGCCAGAATATCGCCAATGATCACAAAGGACCAGAAAGCATAAACTATATTATATTAAAGTACGAGATGTTTTACGGTCATCCAGTGGCACTTTCGAATTCAGAAACCATAATGAATTTAGAGAAATTGATCTGGCGCCGTTGGACTATTGTTCAGTGCATTTGGGCCTTTCCTATTTTTATTTCTTTTTAGATTTACTCTCATATAAGCACAATTGACAGTTGTAGATAAATCAAGTTTTCAATGTTTTGTTATAATTAGCAGAAGTAAATGCATTTCAACATTGCCTCAGACAAATACTGGTATTTTTCTTATATCTCCACGGAAACATATGTTGTGACGCACTTCTAACGAGTACTCACTACATGTATTTTGCAGGAGAAAGAAGAAAACTATTACGCGGATACCCTTCCGATCTGTCCTTTTTTAATACCGTAAAGATTGAACCGTAAATAGTTATGAAGTAAAATTTGGCCTGTAGGTGAAATGCTTTATGACACTAAATCTCCGATTTTCGTTCTTATGCGTTCCTATACTGTTTCAAGGCGGATCCTTTATTACAGTACAGTATTTCGTTGTGTGTTAGTCTGTTGTTTAATATGTGGCGTGTATTCTGTCCTTATTGGCTCATAATCTCTCCTTCGTCTATTGGTACAACGGGATATCTTTTTGAATAGGGCATATCCAGCCGAATTGTTTGATGATTTAATTTTCAAACTCCGGATAATTAAGGGTATGCCTAATATGTAAGAACATTTTAACAATAAAAACAATATGATTACATTTTGTTTGATGGCATGATGCCAACGACTTGAAACAAAATGTTCATGTCTTAACTTACACGTGCTTGGTGGCTAAGATAGTGGACTGATGTTTGTTCAGACGTTTACCTTGTAGTTAAGTCCTTATCTTTGTTTCATTATGGTGTTGAATACTGATATTGATGAGCAACGCACGTAAAGAGTCCTTGTGTAATTTGCGGACAAGGCAGGCCTTGATCAACCTGCGCATAAACACAAGCTCATCTGAGCATTCGCTGTCCGCTGACAGAATCAGTGGATACTGCGGTTTTTGTCGACAAACAGAAAATGGCCAGATTCAAATGCACAGATGCGCACGCTGATCTGGACCTACATTGCCCGTGAAATGCATAAGGGCCCTTTGTGTGTTGCGCATCAGTGAGACAACGCAGACGCGGTCAAACAAAATGAGCCGCAACGCCAGAAAACGTACTTTCGTTAATCTGCAGCCAGCGAAGATTCAATAAGCCCGCGGATGCACTCAGTCTGATCAGAATCCTAACGCATTGTAGATAGCCAGTAATAAAAACAATCTGCACCCGCATGCGCCGGCTGCTTTGAGTCTTCGTTGGGTGCATATGTTAGAATGTACGTTTTCTCACGTTGCATTTCGACTAAATGTGCTGTAACTGTAATATAATTAAGGTCAAGGACTGAGCCTTTAGAAATTTAAGAAGGTAATACACAGGAAGGACGAACAAAATTACTGAACATAACCATCCAAAACAACGAGAGGGGTCTAATTTCGGGGTGACCACACAAAACAGTACTTTGTCGAAAACAGAACGAACAAAGGAAATTGAGACATGGCACGACAAAACCTACAAAAAGACCTGTGTGATCAGCAAAAACTCCGATTACCCTGTACGTCCACCCAATATGACAAGGGATCTTGTTTATCCCTCTTTGTATAGCTCGGATGCAGTAGACGGTATATGCGATCAGCGAAGATTTTGATCAGACTGCGCGGATGCGTAGACTGATCTGTCTTTGCTGGTCGCACAAGTCTTCTTGTAGGTTTCTCGTGCGCTGGTTTAAATATAATATGCAAAGGAAAATGAACTGCAAACGAAGTACTGCTTAGAACGGTGAGCAGCAAAATGATGGTGCTGTTGTTTATTCCATTACGTTTGTTTTTTGAATGGACGGAGTTTTGTTTTGTATTGTCAGTCATTTCCAAAAAAGCATCACCAGAAAAATTCAGAGGCTTGTGTTTAGATACTATAATACTGTTTACGAAAGGGACGCAATTAACTGTTTTTGGTTATATTATCCAAAACATTGGATTAGATACTATGATACTGTTTACGAAAGGGACGGAGTTAACTATTTTTGGTCAATTAATAATTCAAATGATGTTCTCAATAAATTTTAATCTAAAAACTTTCAGGCTTCTAAATTGTCTACATATGATTTTTCTACACTGTATACTACGTTACCTCATCATCTTATAAAAGATAAACTTATTGATTTAATTAACTGAACGTTTATTCGGGAGGATACCAAATATTTGCAACGAAGAATGTGCTTTTTTCAGTTCTGATATATATAACAATCACAATTTATGGTCGTGTCAAAACGTCTGTGATGCCCTTGTTTATCTTTTGGATAATATTTTTATTAGATTTGGAACTAAACTTTATAGACAAACTATTGGTATTCCGATGGAAACTAATTGTGCTCATCTTGTTGCAGATTTGTTTCTTTTTTGTTATGAGAGAGATTTCATGAAGTCTCTCTCACCTGAAAATCAGGCTGACATTATTGAGGCTTTCAATTCAACTTCAAAATACCTTGACGATTTATTAAATATTGACAGTATTTACTTTGACCAAATGGTGGACCGGATATACTCAACAGAACTCCAATTAAAAAGAGCAAATTCTTCCGATACCGAGGCACCTTTTTTGGATTTGAATCTATGTATCTCTAATGGTACAGTTTCCACCAAAATTTATGATAAACGGGACGATTTTGATTTTGATAGAGTCAATTTCCCTTTTCTGGATGGCGATGTCCCCTGGCGTACCTCATATAGGGTATACATATCTCAACTTATTAGATTCGCCAGAGCTTCTTCAAATCTTAATGACTTTAACTACCGTAATAAAGCCCTTACTGCCAAACTTCTTAGGCAGGGCTATCGTTATTTTAAACTTCGTAAGGCGTTTTCGAAATTTTATCGCAGACACAGTGCCTTGTTGGAAAAATATAGCGTCAGTCTGAAAACACTTCTGCAACAAGGTATATCGGAACCAGAATTTTACGGTGACGTAGTGTACAGATTTAGAAAAACTGTCGGTAAATCTAACTTTTCGGAGCAATTCAGAAAACTTATTAACCGTTATAAAAGAATTGGCTATAGCCTGGATATTACTCTGCAGACTGCATGCCTAGTTGTCAACCCAATCATATATTGTTCATGGCTATGCTTCACTCTTTAATTGCACGACGGCGGTTCGGGCCTCAGACTCAATAACGGTCTCTTAGTAAAACTTTAACCAGTGGGATGGGGCTTGAAGATATGTCTTCGGCTTGGCCCGCCGTGGTTCAACTACTGGTTTCATTTACTCTGGCATATAGTAGAATTAGCCATGGGTACTTGTCTTTGTTTATTATAGTGATTAATTTGATTTTTATGTTTTCGCTTTGGTATATTGACTGAGTTGGGAGCCTTTATGCAAACCGATTTTTTATGTGTTTCTGTATTTAGAGTAGCATCGAGTCCCAGGGTGAAGTTAGCTAGCTGTAAAAGTGCTTTAAACCCCCCGGTGGTTTGCTCTACTAACCGTTCTAAGGCGGTGGTCCCGGTGTTAGTCGTACTCTTTGTTGCTTTGTGGTTTATTCTAGGAGGCGGTTTGTTGTATGTCGTTCCGTGTGTCTTTTGTTCTTGTGTTTTTCAGTCCTTTTAGTATTGCGATTACCTCGCTTGGGGATGAGAGAGCTAATTTTAGTGCTTTTCGTACGTTTGTTCGGTTTGTGCTTGTTTGGATTTGTCGGTTTCCTCTTCCTCTTGGGGTCTTGAAAGGGCTGCGGTTTGTGATTGTGGCACTCCCTGGACTTTCCTCTTACCTTTTTTGTGATTACAACCTTTCCTGTATATTCCAGTTCTCGATTTAGTCTGTTCTATATATGTATTTTCCTGTCCCTCGTGGTACTATAGTTATCATTATCAAGATATCAATTTATTGCTCACCCCATTCGTTTTCTAGGGGGCTGAAATTGTACAGACTGCAAACAGTGACCCAGGAATAGCCGTCAGTATGTATATTCTTCATAGTTTTATATTAATAAACGTCAGAAAGATTGCCAGTCTGTAAATATTGTGTCTGTGTTCAATGTCTTGGTAAGAAGTGTATAGAAAACCATATCCGATGCCCGTTGCACTTTTCACCACTATTGAAGTTTTACTTGCGATATCCTATTATTCAGTATGGTGGTATAAGTGGTATACATACACTAGTTTCAATAAATATTTGGTGTGTAGGAGCTTTTACACTAGGCTCTAATACTACATTGGGAATATAGTTGGCACTTTATATTTAGGAAATGATTTACATGGGTAGGTTTACCTATACCTGTCCTCCATCAATACTTGAATATAAAAGAGCGACCGGAAAAGTGCTAGTACATACAAATATGACGAGCTTTCAAGAAAACATGTTGTTTACTAAATACATAAAAGGTATTTTCAGATATATCAGCATATGGCACTGTGTATCTTATCTATAGATATTTGTACATGTGAAATATAATTCGTCAAAGAACCTTATGTTGACATATTGCGCCCAGAGATGCAGTTCTTTGAAAATAGTCATTGTTATAACTTGAGCTTACCCCAATTTGCTGTATTGTTTGCTAACGTGCGTGACTTCAGGTTATAATGCATTCAGCGGTGTTGATTTCTCTGGTACATTCTTCGTGAACACGGACTCGGATGATGACTATGCTGGCTTTGTATTTAGTTATCAAGACAGCGCCAGTTTCTATGTTGTTATGTGGAAGAAGGCACGTCAAACGTATTGGCATTCGTCTCCGTTTCGAGCAGTCGCAGAGCCGGGTATACAACTGAAGCTGGTAAAATCCAGTACTGGGCCAGGAGAGATACTCCGAAATGCATTGTGGAAAACGGGCGATACAGAAGATCAGGTACGTCCGAAAAGTAATGATTCATCCATGTATTGTTTAATTTGAATATGTTACCGTATGAAATCTGCAGACATAAGACACCATTGCCCAAGATTTCCTCTTATATTTAGTATATATTAAAGTACAATTGATATTGTCATTTTAGTTATAGTTGATTTGTTTTGTAAAGTATGATTGTACAGCTATAGCGACCAAAGCATTGATATATGAATGTAGGTATGTACGTGTACTTACTAAATGCATCAGTTTCGGTTTGATATCGTATATTAACTATAATAACTTAAACTAAATAAATATGGTAAACATATCAAGGACGTTTAGGAGGCAATGCCACAACACAAACACAACGTACGGCCTTCCCGAGACAAAAAAAGAAGAAGAGATTAGAACAACGCAATGATAGGCATAGTTACAATATCCGACACAGAAAAGAAATAGTAACAGTAGAACGGCCTTGAAATGGTCGGCGGAAACAACTGGGGAAAAGATGGATTCAACCAAAATTTTTGAAAAAGAAATCTCGCCCTAAATTCTGATGCAGCTAAACAATACAAATATGAGTTTGGTCTGCGTAGTGTCCTCTACCTGAGTGAAACATCACAGTAAGGCACAAATAAACAAAGCTGCAATGTAATAAGGTAGAATATCATTAGTTTGCCAAATAATTCTTCTCGTAGAATCGATGTTTGTATGTCTGAATGCGAGGCCGTAGTATATTTACAAAAATGAGTGTATGTTTCCTCTTTGCTTGCTCACAGGTGAAGCTGCTATGGCAAGATCCAAGAAATGTAGGTTGGAAGGACCGTGTGGCATACAGATGGGAACTCATTCACAGACCAGCATTAGGACTCATTAGGTGAGAAAACAGATACAATACCAATTAAGTTTTACATTCCCAAACATAATAGAATAGAATACCAAAGTCCGTGAATATAATGAATAGCCTGTAATAGGTGTATATAATACTAGATACTTTCTGTGAGTTTCTTATATCTGGGATTCTATAGGTCTAACTCATAAGCTTTGAAACATTTAACCCAGAATGTTATTGTGTTATTGCAAAGTTTTTCAGTATCCTTTTACTCGTGCCAGAAATTAGTAATCATGGATAGCGAGATAAACGGCACAAAGCAGTGCATACAAATTGACAATAGTATTGCCTTAAAAATGTAAATACGGTTATAAAACGCCACATGGATTTCTGTGTTATGCACATAAAGAAATAGAAAGCACTATTTCTGCCGTGGTAATATTTTATATTGTACAACATTTACGCGTCTTCTGACACGTCGATGAATAATATGTACAAGCATTTTACTGGGGCAAGCAAGAAGACGTTTGTTGAATCACCTATAATTCAATCACTGAAATGCACCGTCACAAAAACCTGTGTAGGAATATATTACACGCATTAAGTAGTCAATTATCAACATGCGAAACTTTTGTTCGAAATATATAGATGGAAAAAGATTGTTCTGAGTAAATCAAATATACAAATCTGTTCTGGATAAACGTCGTTTTACGAGCACTCTTCGCGTATGCATTAAAACAGATACTGTCATGATATGACACAAATTAAATATATTTTTTTTTCATATTTAAGTGCATATTTAAAAATGATAAAACAACGTTGTAAGTACAAATTAGAGGTATGATCCTTATACATGTTGTGATACTATTCCTGAAAACGTCATCAAATTGGCTATTTGTATTTTTTGATTGTACATTTATCTCTTACTGTGGTCATTTCTTTACGAGTAAATTTATCGTCCCTACAGGTTGTGTTAGTGGCGTGTGTGGCTGTAAAGAATCTCATCGAACGTTTCTATCGTAAAGTTTATATTTTCTTGTATTTTGGATCATTAACCCCACACTAGGACAATTTCAAATTTGTATGACAGCTCCTTAGGAGGCATTATCGGCCGAAACATGCCTGCACACCGACTGAATTTATTGAATTTTACTTTCAGAGTGTTCTTGTTTGAGGAGACTCGGCTGGTTGCTGACTCAGGCAATATTTACGAGAACAGCCTTTTAGGCGGTAGACTCGGTGTGTTTTGCTTTTCTCAAGAGATGATTATATGGTCCGACCTCGTCTACAGATGCAATGGTATTTACTATAAAATCATATGTATATGTTATCAGATACAATGACAATTGAAACTTGAACGTTGTCACAGTCAAAACAGTAAGTAATGTAAAGTTGGAACTGTTTCAGGATATACAGGATTTAGGGAGGGCATAAAAACAGGTTTAAGCCCCACCAACTTCCCTTCAGTTTTAGTGTTGACTGATTCAAGGCAGTATTTCTGTTGACAATTTATTTCGCGTTTTCGTTCCGTTTTTGTTACAGTACAGCTTTATGATATCCATGTCATTCTAACCTTGACCGAAATTTCGGTGTTGCTTGATGCAGCCTTTCCTGGATATCTCCATATTCATTATTTGCATCTACGACTGCATTTAACGCATAAATTTGCTTTATGATTTGTACACTTAAAGGTCAAAACGTTCTATAAAAGATAAGACCTCTCGTCATGGTCAGATGGATCGAAGTCCGATCTCAGTCTGTGTCATTCGCATATGCATATGCGAAACACATTTTTGTGCAATCTATACACATGTACCTGATGGTCGCGTTATTCCAAAAGTTATTATACATATCCCAAGGAAAGTTTTTACTAACAGTGATAGTTTTGGTCTCTTCGAGAGCCATCACCAGACCTTGAAAACAGAAACGGTCATAGTAAGTAAAAATTGTCCTTGGGGATACGTTTTAATGACTATTTGGATTAATGTGATATTCCGTCCTCATTAGCGAATGATGAGCAAGTTCTGTGCCAGTTCCTGCCAAAAAGGTAACACTAACATTCAGAAAATGTTACATTTATACTTTCTTCTGTTGAACATAATACCCAACTATACAGAGAATTGAATAAATAAATGTTTACAGAACAGATATGTTTATCTCGCCATTATGTTTAAAACAAGTGATGTCCGTTGGTATATTCTTCACTGATTTATGATTCTACAAGGTAATTGTGAATGCATGGTGCGATTCACATCATATGTCAATGAGTCCCATTTTGTTTTAGACCCCACATGGGCGGCGCCATACGAATACACGAAATCGGGCATATGCTAACAGCGAGGGCCAAAAACAGCTTGCGCATCCAAGCAACCTGATCCGGGAATCGCTGTACGTTAGCCGGCCTCGCTGGCTTAGTCGGATGTGCGTCTGACTAGTGATCATGCGGTCGCGGATTCGATCCCCGCCGGGTCCGGCAACATTTTTTCATGCAATATTTTCTACGGTCAATCTCCTCTTCCACTGATTCAAGAAGTGTAATCGTTAGTCACATGCAAAAGAATGTCAACAAGTACTGGTTTATCGCTTGGAGGATAAGCCTGTCCAGGAAAAGTTAGGTTAGGTAAACTTACAGCGCTCGACATAACCTTGATGGGTTGTCTGAACCGAAAAATCTCAACTTAATCAGTCAATGAATCGCTGTACGCTCACATAATCCTTCGACATTACAGAGTGTAGCAATGGAGAGCAAATGTCCGGACGAGGATTAACACACGCGTGGGATGTATCTGAATCTCTGCATTTTAAGCACGCTCGAAGACCCTTTCTTCATTTGGTGTAGTCCATGTAATGTATGTTAACTGTCCCGCTTAACCTTTGGCTGTACGTAAAGCTGAACTCTTACAGATCCTATGTGAGAAGAGACTCAAGCAACATAACGTGCGGTCTAGTCAGCGTCCTTACTAGTCTCGGTGTTGATAGCTAATGATCAGTTGGACCCATAGCTGCTAAGCGAATACTCTTATCACATTATGCGGATTAGCAAATTGATCTGTGTCTTCACTACATGCACAAGTCCGACGGTACATTAAGTCCTTTTACTACTTATATGAACATCACGTCACGAAAGAAAAGGTAAGAGAAAAGTCCAGGGAGTGCCACAATCACAAACCGCAGCCCTTCCCAAACACTAAGAACAGGAGGAAACTGACAAATCCAAACCAGCACAAATCGAACAAACGTACGAAAAGCACTAAGATTAGATCTCTCTTCCCCAAGCGAGGTAATCGCAATGATAAAAGGACTGAAAAACACAAGAACAAAATGACATAAGGTAAGACATAAACATAATCGCCCCGTAGAATAAAAAAAAGGTAAGAGAAAAGTCCAAGGAGTGCCACAATCACAAACCACAGCCCTTCCCAGACATCAAGAGGAAGAGGAAACCGACAAATCCAAACAAGCACAAATCGATCAAACATACAAAAAGTACTAAGATTAGCTCTCTCTTCCCCAAGCGAGGTAATCGCAATGCTAAAAGGACAGAAAAACACAAGAACAAAATGGCACAAGGTAAGACATACAACAAATCGCCTCGCAGAATAAACCACAAAACACCAAAGATTAAGACTAACACCGGGACCACCGCCTTAGAACGGTCAGTAGAGTAAACCATCGGGGGGTTTAAAGCACTTTTACAGCTGGCCAACTTCACCCTGAGTCTCGACGCTACTCCCAATACAGAAATACATAAAACATCGGTTCGCATAAAGGCTCCCAACACAGTCAATACGTCAAAGCGAAAACAAAAACATCAAATTACTCACTATAATAAACAAAGATGAGCACTCATGGCTTATTCTACTGTATGCCAAAGTATATGAAAACCAAAAGTTGAACCACAGCGGGCCAAGCCAAAGACATATCGTCAAGCCCCAACCCACTGGCTAAAGTTTTACGAAGATGGCGTAATTGAGTCTGAGGCCTGAACAGCCATCGTGCAATTAAAGAGTGAAGCATAGCCATCAACAATGATTGGGTTGACAACCAGTCATGCAGTCTGCAGAGTAATATCCAGGCTATAGCCAATTCGTTCATAACGGTTTATTAACAGTTTTCTGAATTGCTCCGAAAAGTTAGATTTACCTATATTTTTTTTCTAAATCTGTACACTAAGTCACCGTAAAATTCTGTTTCCGATATACCTTGTTGCAGAAGTGTTTTCAGACTGACGCTATATTTTTCTACCAAGGAACTGTGTCTGCGATCAAATTTCAAAAACGCTTTACGAAGTAAAAAATAACGATAGCCCTGCCTAAGAAATTTGGCAGTAAGGGCTTTATTACGGTAGTTGAATTCATTAAGATTTGAAGAAGCTCTGGCGAATCTAATAAGTTGAGATATGCATATACCATATGAGGTAAGCCGGGGAACATCACCATCCAGAAAAGGGAAATTGACTATATCAAAATCAAAATCGTCCTGTTTATCATAAATTTTGGTGGAAACTGTACCATTAGATATACATAGATTCAACTCCAAAAATGTGTCTTGGTATCTGAAGAATTTACTCTATTTAATTGGAGTTCTGTAGAGTATATGCGGTCCACATTTGGTCAAATTAAATATTGTCAATATTTAATAAATCATTAAGGTATATTAAAGTTGAATTGAAAGCCTCAATAATGTCAGCCTGATTTTCAGGTGAGAGAGACTTCATGAAATCTCTCTCATAACAAAAAAGAAAGAAATCTACAACAAGAGGGTCACAATTAGTTCCCAAGTGTACAGTGTAGAACAAGAGGGAGACTATACTAATACAAAACAAAACAGCAAAAAAAAAAAAAAAAAAAAAAAAAAACCGAAAAGCATCGTATCCCACTCCATCTTGTGGCTGAAACCAGTGCTACTTAAGCTCCATCAAAACAACGAAATGAGTTATAAAATAATCATGAAAAACATGAAAAAATCCCAGTGCGTAGCCAAAAGGCTACAAAGAACAAACCAGTTTTCAAATGAAGGAAATAATATATGTCAAACCGGTACCCTACTTACAGACAATGCAAATTTAACAATTTTCTGCTCCCGACACAGCCTTTCAGGCAAAGGTAAGCAAAAACACAAGCAAAATGATACTGTACAACATATGAAACACCTCATGACAAAAACATCAAAATAGTACGTGCGCCCAGCGAAGACAAATCAGTCTGGGCATCCGCTCGGTCTGATGAGTTTTGGTATGCACTCAGTAGGTAGTAAGGACCCAGGCTTTCTTCATGCAGACAGCGAAGACTGATCATACTGGGCGGATGCCAAGGCTGATCTGTTTTTGCTTGGCGCACATGCAATTATTTGTTGATTTTGTCAAGGCGTGGCTTATATGAGCTAACGATTAAAAACCTACCAAGTACATGTACATAGTTATCGTGGTGTACGTCGGCAGCGTAAGGCGACGGGATACACTTGATAGCTTTGCCACAAGTTTAACAACTTTTGTGACTTCCTATTTGTCTTCCTGAGCACCAGTCGTCTTCTGAAAATGGGTCTATTCAAAAACAAAAAAAAACAAAAAAAACAAATGTCTCAGGAAGGGAGCGTATATAGATACTTTTTCATAAGGAAGTCAAAACATTTTTAAATTAGTTGCCTCCCTTGAAAGGGTGTGACTTCCAGTACAGCGGACTGGAAAGGACGAAACAAGTAAAACAAGTGTTTTTGTCATATTTTAGAGTATGTTCCGGAAGCTCTTCTAGAAGAAGGCGCGGCTCCGTTACTGGTAGAACCGATAACATCAACGGGTGATCAGACTGAAGAAGGAGTTTAGGATACGTCAGCAGAACTTAGAGAAGAACACAGAATGTAGTTGTTTTGAGGGTATACTTATCTATAGCTTTGGAGTCTCCGGAAACTTGATTTGTTCGTTTTGCGTCTGCAGGTAATCTGCTGCTACAGAAATACAGATAGAAACTTCTACATGTATATGTTACATAGACTATAATCCCAGTTAACACTGAATTAACCCTTTCAGCCCAGCTGACCACAACCGACAGCTTCACAAGCACTGTCGATCGCAAAAAAGGTAGTAAAGAGCGGTCGCATCAGGATCTTCACTGTTAGCAATTGTTTTGTGTGTAGTTTGATCGTCATAGTTTAAAACTAAGGGTGCTTCCAAATTCAAAGACTGCAGAGTCCATTTTAAATCATGTTTTTTTTTTGTTTTTTTTTTTTTTGTTGTTTTTTTTTTGTTTTAATTTTATGCTTGCTATTAGTATTGAATATGCGAATTCTCCTACGAGGAGATAAAAATAAAACATTACACGTTGCGCACCACAACATGCGAGAGTGTCCATTATGAAATTTGCGCCCAGCAAAAAATTCAGACCACAGCCACTTTCTTCAGGCTGACAAAGAAGATTAAGCTGAAATTACCAAATACATAGCTCCAGATAAGGCTCTGTTATGACCAAATAAATACTGATAGTTTCCTTATTTAGGCGCTTCTAATGAGTACCCAAAACATATGCTTTTGTTGAGAAATATAATATGTTTGGATTTCCCCTTTATCTAGAGCTATGCATAAGCAGATCTGCGTCTTCACTGGGCACTCAAGTCATAGGGCACAATTTTTTTTCAAGTCGCGGTTCATATTTGTCCAAGTGCAAAATTGAATTCGTTGTGTTCGTATATGTTCAGAAGACTATTCACGTGCATCTGTAATGGTGACCTAGCAGGTAAAGGGTAAACAGAAATTATTTTGGGACAAGTTATGATCAGAACATGCCAATATACAAACAACTGTTTTCCAATATTCAAAGACATAATTTTATACCAAAATTAGTATTTGTTACTGGTTTGCAACGGACACTATTTTCTAGGTTCCTAATTAATGTTAATGAAAAGATAAGCTCTCATACTAATGCTGAACAATGGTTTTCTCCCATAGCCAATCTAGGCAACGCATGTGAATTCCCTCCAAGGTGACTTCATTTGTAATTTTCCTGTGACAAAGTGTTTACATGGTTTATATTGGTTTAGCGAAATGATCCACTTATGTCCCCCATCATGTGCATATTATAGATTTCCAAATGATATGCGTTTGCTTGGGCCACGCCATGCAAAAACGTGACTTTGGCAATATTCGGACACCAAAGGCCTAAATCAGCCTGCGCATCCGCATAAGAAGATCAGGGCCTTCACTCTCCGCTATCAGAATCATTTAGTCCTATTAAGGAATGAATGAATGGAGAAAAAAGGCCAAGATAAAATATTTGCGCATGCGCAGGATGATTTGAATTTGCGAATTTTGCGCATGTTTGAAGGCACCGTTTCGTTTGTTGCGGCCCGTAATATATCAGCTTTGGTTGTGGGTACAAATAGTGTAATGCGTCAGTTTGAGACTGTTTTCTCACTTAAAATCGGAAATCAGAACTGAATTCTTTGGATGCTAAACACACATTAACAAAACGAAAATAGCAGTTTTGGCCTTATTCTTAACGAATGGACATTTCATGGACAGCAATGAACTGTGCAAAATTGCTAACACTTCGGTTGAACTATACACTTTTCGTACAGTGATCGAGAAATTATAGATTGTCATATTTCGTGTTATGATTTACATTGTGATTTCAAATGTTGCACAAGCTTAAAAAAGGTGCAATAACCGGAAAATTACACTAGCTTCTAGTCGGATATCAATATTATTTTCAACAATGAATTATAATTATTAATTTACTTAATGAGTTAAGGGTTATCTTCTGCTTTCCTCACCTCTTTGATAGCATCTTGGAGATATCATACGTCAGAGACCAACTATTACAGACTGGCTATACAAGGTATCATACATAAATTTGAATAAGCTTATAGTAAGGTATGATAAAACATGACTTCAAGGTCTAGGAGCTAAGGAAAATATTGGAGCTAACTGCCATAATGGTCGACGGGTCAAAACTGACTTCGTTTTGATATAAGTAAACGTTGAGATATTCATCCATGCCTAGGTGTAAGAAACTTTCTAGCGGTCTCAGAGGAGAAACGATAACGAAACAATTATTTTCAATGTTTAATATAGTCGCTGTATAGTTGCGTAGGTTGGTCGGCCGCAATTTATTTTTATTTAGACACAAACAGACTTTGACAGGAATTTGCATGCAGGCTTTTAATAAAATCCTGCAATATTTCAGAAGGATGCGACCACGCTTCAAAAACACAATTGACCACCGTTGGTCATATTGGTAGAAGGATAGGAAACATTTATGTTTGTGTATATGCATTTGACGGAAACATGGGTGCAGTGTCTCGAGAACATTCATCAGTGGTCTAGAAAGAGATAAAGGACATTACAGGCACATGCCTATTCAAACATATTTAAAATATTACCACCGAAAACTGAAAGATAAAAATTCTGGTATTTTTTCAAATTTCTGCTTAAAATATAGGTAGTGGGTACTCGTTAGAAGCACCTCGCCGAGGCGGTTCCAACGCGTACCACAACCTATGCTTTTAAGCAGAAGTAAGAAAAATAATGTTTACCCCTGTAAACCCCAGTTTTACTATATAAAAGTGGGGTTTAAGGGGTGTCAAAATTATATACGTAAGTTTCAGTGATGAGCAGTGAAAGGACTGGTCGCTAATGGGTGTTTTTGGTTTTCAAAATGACGCGGTATTAGCTTAACTAGTGGTCAATCAGAGTAAATTTCATTTAGACATAGCTAGGTCGTGAGAAAACTGCTGGTACAAGGTTTCGACAGTATGCGGAGGAAATGTGATAACAGAAATAGCTAAATCATGGCCACTGTAGATAATTCTGGTCAACGGAAAGGAATCCTATTCGTTTAGGCACAACTGGACATTTAATGGGAACGGCCATCCCTGGTAAGTTTTGACAAATGGTTCAAGACATCTGCGAGTAGATACGATAACAATCTTTCAATGCTAATCGGCAGTTTCAAGATAGCCACCGTACCTCCGCCATGTTTGTTCATGCGGAAGGATCTCAGACTGAATGCCGAACACAGAATATCATGATCAAATGGCATCGATATGCAATGCCACAGCCCCTTCTTTAACATCTAACGCATGGCATGAATCAAGTTATTGTATATCGGTAGTACTCCCCTGTGTCACCTATGTCATAGCGCTCTCATACGTAGAAGAGGAATAAAGAGTGGTCCGAAAGTATAAGGAAGTTTTCCGATAAAACTGGAAACTTGACTCTTGGGCTGTTTTCAGTGTGTGTGTGTGTGTGTGTGTGTGTGTGTGTGTGTGTGTGTGTGTGTGTGTGTTCCTCCTAACGGTCATTCCTTCTGGAATCAATTTATCTTTACTACAGCCAATGTTAGTGCCATGTGGAATAATAAACGATAAAAATATTGCCTTTGGAAACAAAGAACTCACTACGGATTAGAAAATGGGAGTCTTGGCTTTATTTAGACTCTTTATAAGCAGTAATGAAGTTTGCAACACTGCTTACGCCCTCTACATGAGCAGAACTCTCTTTTCAAATACACCACAATGGGCCCAATGATCCCAAAGGAAATTAAATATAATCTGCACTAAGGTGATGTACGGGGAGACGTTCTAGCGCCGCCATATGGCACTGACACCAGCTGCAGTGTAGTAAAATAAACGTCAAAAGCCGTAAAAAGTCTCCCCGCACTCCATGGTAGTTATATTTTCGGATCTTTTATGATCAAATAGATTATTCTACTAAGAGTTTTGAACAGTTTTTGAAGGTCATGATCAGACTGCGCGTATTTGCAGGCTGGTCTGGTTTTTAGCTGCCCGCATATACCCGAAGACATGTTTTCACATGGCTGGACCTAACTGAACGCATATCATTGGGAAATGCGATATACACTTCCTGTGTGAATTTGGTCAAACTATTTTGCGGCTTCATGGGAAAATGTGTCTTCAGATCATAAGCAGACAATGGAGATTAACCATGGAATCCGCACAAAATGATAACTGCCCTTTTTAAAGTCGATATGCAGATGCGCAGTCTGCTCAGAGCCTTCACTTCAGGCATATTCGCCCAAGGTACATTTTCGCATAGTGCTGCCTACACTTTCTTCGAAATACTGTATTTGGTCTAATTATCACACATGCCCCTATAAGCGCATAATCAAAAAATTCCATAGTCTTCAGATTACAGGAAATGTACTTTTTGTCTACTTGTTTGTAAAGGCATATGTTTTGGTTACCAATTTGAATTGCATCGACATGTAGATGCAGTTCAAATGAATACATGATCGCGTAACATATGCTTTCATAACGAAAATCAGACAAAAAAATCGCAGAATCATAATTAGATTTCTTTTAAAGTGTACTAATAGAATAGGTGGATATATATTTTAGCACAGGTTTTCCAGTTACTTTGTAAAACCTAAGTACGCGGTGCGGTAATTAGGTTGAATAAAGCAATTATAACAATTTGTCTTATTTCAAAAATGATTTAGTTTGCTTTTAATATATACACATGAACGGGTTTGTATTAAAGTTTGAAGTTGCGTAAATGTGTTATTTACGACACACAAAATGAGCTATTCGTGTACACGCCTTTGCTGCCCAGGCATAATTATGCCGCTGGTCCATGTAAAAACAGTGGTCAGCGTATGTCGGTTGCATAAACCAGTTTGAGTATGTCAGCGGTTTGCCAGAGTTCCAGATGAATTCGTGATGGGTTGTACTGTTGAGCTGCAACAAACCAATCCAGAACTGATTGCGGGTGGAACCTGAAATAATTTTACATAATGAGAAGCATAATTATATCATTACATGGGTCAGTTTACACTGCATTACAAACCAAATAAAACAAAAATGCCTGACTGTAATGCTACACGCTATATATGTACATAAGCGAAAAGCCCCAAATGAAATGTTCACTGAGTAATATCGAACATTTCACTTTATAATATGAACTGTTTTCTTATAATGATATGAGCCTCGTCATGGCTAAAGATCCGGATTTGCGTATACGAGTAGCAACAATGCAGGCGAGCATGCGCATCCGCACAATCTAGGTGGACGCTACTATATTGTTCGTTCACGAATGCGGTAGGCCAACAGGACACTTCGGTAAAACAATTGGGCATGCAGGATGCGCACCGAACGATGTATTAGCCAGAATGTTCGAAGAACCTTTTTCTTTTGCGACGCGGCTCATATTTTAGAATATATTTGTTGCACTAAAGCTTAATAATGCTTATGTATAAACACAAAAAATGATTAGGAAAACACCCATTAAAAAGTATAGCCAATTAATAAGTCGCTGGTTAGTGTTGCCGCTTTCTTCACAAAAACACCGATATGTAATTGGTCCCCGATTGAATTCAGACATTTGGAAAAGCGCTACCTGCATCAGAGCATCAGATTCGAGATTATTCATGACATTCTCTTTCTATACTCAAAGCAATTACTATTATAAAAATTCTTAAAATACGTCGTTTCGCTTTATGTCCCAGAATATATGACCGCAAGTGTTCATCAAAATGTTACTATTTATTTACATTTTCACACTGCCTTCAGTTGCTGTGAAAAGTAAGGACAACAGGTTGCGTTGTAAAAGGTTAATGGTAGATACGAATATATTATACATTAGACTGGGTTGTAATTGTAAAATATTATATTTTCATTTCGGGTCCCCATTTATCCATAACTAAACATAAAACTGAACATGACCCTTTTCAAAATTTTAATGCGGTATACCACCATTCTGAAATTGCCAAACCGGATGATATCCCCTCTGTCACGAAAACATGCCTATATAAATTTGACCCCGTTAAAACCCACTTTTACATAGTAAAACTGGGGTTTACAGGAGTATACATTATTTTTCTCATTTCTGCTCAAAACATAAATTGTGGGTACTCGTTAGAACCACCTAACGAGTAACCACGATCTATGTATTTTGTAGCAGAAATATGAAAACAATATCAGAATATTTTATCTGATTTTTTTCATTTTTCGGTGATAAAATTTTCAGTTTATTTGAAAAGGCATGTTTTCGTAATGCCTTCAGTTAGTTTTGGGGATATGGCATAGATACAATGATGCTTCTAACGACAATCCACAACAAATATTTTGGCTAGGCACTTCTACTGAGTACATCTATAATATATGTTTTCATGGAGAATTGAAAAAAGGATATTTGCAAGGATATTTCCCTTATCTATAGCTATTCAAGCCAGGACATTCCATTGTATAACATGGAGAAAATGGTGGAAAGTTCGATAACTTAGTACGTTGGGATACATGTATGCAGTGTAAAAAAACGAAAGTAACAGAACATATTTAATCAACTGGTAAATTCCATTTACCCATATATGCTTAGCATTCCATAAAAGAGACATTGGCAAACAATAGAGACCCAGAGCAGACGCCACAGAAGGCGACGACTGATCAGAAGCTACACTATTTGCATTAAGTACAGGACTTTCTATAAAACATGAAAATAATAATAAAAAAAACTAGCCAGACACTCCTTCTATTGTAAATGCACCGGTCCAAAGAGTTATGGTAAGAGGATCCACTTGGCATAAATGGGAAATAACAATGCAAATCCATTATATTTACATTTTCAATGTAATCGTCTACGATAAAAGAGCCATTCTTGTTGCAATTGATTTCGATGCAAATCATTAAGCTTCACGGGGCTATGAGCGCCCACCTGTTATGTTCTTTGTTTACATACGTTTTCGTGACGTTGCTCACATTTTGCGTGAGGTCGGTCACGTATCTGCATGACGTTACGCGCGGGAAATCCGCCGCCGGACTGCTCAAAGACCTCCGTTAAGTCAAAATTTAATTCCAAATGTTAGGACACCAAGCGAATTTATAAATAAGGTATGAGCTGATAATAAATTGATCATATAAAATGTAACCAAAGAATTGAAATTCAGGTTTTGAGCCTGAACTAGATGGTGAAAAGCTGGATGATGGTTTTCATTATCAAGTGAAAGCTCATAATCGGTATTTCAATTGTTAACCATAGTTTTATTTTCATTATATATACGTAACATTTGAAAATTATATTTTGAGCTTGCACTAAATGATGAAAAACATAAGGCTATTTTAATGTCTCCGAGAAGCCTTTCGGGCTTCAGAGACGTTAAAATAGCTTTACACCATCCAGTGCAAGCTCAAAATCTGCATCGAAAAATGAATTGCAACAAGAATGCCTGTTTTGTCATAAACGATTACATTGAGATTGTAAATACAGTCGACTCTCGTTACCTCGACCTCGCTTATCTCGAATAACCGCTTATCTCGAAGTGAAAATCTGGTCCCTGTTTTAACATGGAAATCTAACAACAGGTATCAAAATATTGTGGAAAAGAGGAGTAATTGCTCCTAGAGCAATTACTCCTTTTTTCCACAATATTTTCAATATATCTTAATTTCAGGGCTAAAATTATATATTCTTTTATTAAATGTGGTTGTTCGATTTATTGTTTTCCTCAATTCCGCAAATCTGATATGTCGAGGTACAGATATCTCGAAGCATTCCTTGAAATCGAAATAACGAGAGTCGACTGTATATAGACTTGTTGACGTAATCACGGTATTCTGTGATAGTGGCCTTTTATGAATCTCTACATTAATTATGAACTGATACATGACACTTACCGTGGAATACAGCCTTTAAATAACTCCTAAGATTCTCGTACTTTTCTTCTGTGTCTAGACTTATAAGCCGGGCATTTTCTGCTTTGCATATATTTGCAGCTTGTGCTAAACTCTTTGATTCTTGATGAACTTTGATACAGAGCCCGGATGAAGAATCGCCAGGAATGTTTCGATAACCTCCAGTTGTATTGCAGAACTGTGTGTCTGTAGAAAACAAGATAGCACAGTCAAACAACATTTTAAGAGGAAATGGATACACACTGGAGGCAACTCTTTTAACACTAACTGGTCCTCGTCAAGCGAAAAACCGACTTCGGGCATGCGCAAAATATGCGGATTCACAAGGTTCTGCACATGTGCAGTTCCTTCGAGCATTTGTATTCCAATGAAATATTTTGATCTATCCAATGATTTTGTTAGCGAAAAGTGACGGCCGTGATTAGAGAGCGCTAATGCGCAGGCTGATCTTGGCCTTCGCTGTCCGCATATGTTTTTGCACTGCGCGGCACATGGTCTCCTCTGAAAGGAAATAATTAACTGCCTTTGCAGTTCTTCCTTTTATACAAGACTCCTTTCCAAAAGGGAGTTTTTGGTGGGCAGGAAATGAAACAGAAAATTAAAAAGCGCCTTCCTTCCACAAAAAACTTGGAACATCTATGAAGAATATCATGACTCTCATATGAGTAGTCTTTAAACAAAGGATATTTGACACATATAACTAGCTACGTTCCCCAATCGTAATTTAATTATTGGCGCTATTTGGGTCGATTGTTTACAATCGAATCAAATTACACATGTATACATACACCAAACTTTACGTAAGATGTGATGTCCACGTGATAATCATTTACCAATGAATCCAGGTAACGCTTATTGATAGCCGCGCTATTCTCGTCGCTGTGACGTCAGAGTGGTCAAAATGAATTATCTGTAAAACCTGGGCAGGGCTTACTGCTTGGACATTGGGAACCAGCGCAGACCCAAATAAGACGCAGCAGAACGTGGGCTCTGATCAGGGTCTGCACTGTTTGCTTAAAGTACAGAAAGTTAAGGGCTCAACGAAACAGTGTTAAGACCCCGTTCAGGACCATCCTCCCAGCCTACGACCCACTTGTACTTTCAGTGCTTTGATTAATTAGAGATTCCTTAGTGATATTTGCTCAGTACTCCTATAATAGGGCTTCTTGTTTCATGCAGCTGCTCTTCGCAGGAGACAACTTATATGCAATGTCAAAGTCTAACTACTTGAACTGACAAAAATGTCTGATACACTTTTATTAAGAGAGCAGGGGGTCTGACATCTGTGCGAGATGTTTTATTATTTATGCATCTATACATGTGGTTTAACAAGTTGCCAAACGTGGTACTAGGTACAACAAAAGATAAAGCCTGTAACAGATAAAAGAAGATAAAATGCCTATCGCACTTAGGTAGTCAATTTTCCTTTAAATAAGTTAACATTTTATAGCAAAGATAATATATATATAATATTATAATGAATACATCCCAGCATAAGAATGCACTTCGTCAGCTATTCCCGAAATAAATGCGTTACGTCGCTGCTAACTGAAATAAATCAAAGCCCCCAATACACTGAAATTTAGATTCCGACACCTTGCAAGAGTTTTGGCAGATGCCAATTCTAATGAGAGGTACGTTTTCTTTGGCAGAAATTTCACTAGTCGCAATATCAATGGCGTATTGATATGTCATATGTTAATTACTTCCGTTTTTTATATATATTTTTTCCTCATGCATACGCATTCGTCACTTAAACTAGACATTTTTCATACCTGGTTTGTTTTTATATTTATCCAGTACTATATTCAAAATTTGAACGATAATGCTCTTAAACATCATATAAATATGATTTTAAATAAATCCATTTGTAAATGCCACAAAACTAGAGTATATAGGTTGCACTACATTTTGTGCAGAAGCATGTTCAGCGGTCACACTGACAAGCGCTCGAAGAACGGCTTTTTTTCTGTGGTTCTGACACAGTCTTGTAATTTTTGTTATTTATCACATATTGAACACTAATTTTACAGGAATATGACCTTGCAGACGGAATGTGAATCCACCATATTTGCTACACTTTCTGCCTCATGAAGTGTCAAATAGCATCTAGCAAGTTTGGAAACTACAGTTTGTCTCGCCAATACGAATGTGTAAAACGTTGTCTGTTTTATCAAATTATCTAGAACGATTCAAGAGTGATGGTCATTTTCATATCAATAGTTTGTTGTTTGTTGATTTTTTATAAAATCATCCAATTTGGTTCAAGATTTATATACTTTTTGTATTTTCAATTCTGCTTCCTGGACTTAGCCTAAAATCATCTATATTTTACCATATGGAGTTTGTAACGTCTCTCGTGTGTTGTACACAAATTCTGCGTTGTAATCGTTTTGGCGAGTATAGTTGTTCAGTATGATGTCTTAAATAATACATGCAAGGAGAATACTTCAGTTGACAGTCTTCTAACTTGGGAATGTACACCACGATTAGGTTTGACAGAGGATACGACATTTTTCTAAAAATTGAATAATCTGTCACAGGCTCGTCTCAAACTGTACGATAATCCAACATGTCAAACACTCGCATTTTTAACATGTAACAAAACAGGTCATTGGTACGTTCCGTCCGCAAGATGATATTCCTGTGGAACTCAAATATGTAATAAATAGAAAACTTACACGACTTCGACAAAATCACAGAAAAAAGGCGTTCCTCGAGCTTTTGTCACCGTTACTCGCGATTGTGTTTGCGACGTCTCTTATGTGAAAGTATTGACCAGCTGGTGATGATGAAAGTCACTAACACTGGAAAAAGTGGTGGTTATGAAAACAGACAGACGAAATCTGTCATTAAAAACTATTAACCAAAAATGTTTAACCTTATCTTTTTCGGTCAGCTGCCTATTTTTAAAGCAACAGCTGGACAATACAGTTTGTAGACTGTAAGCGTGATACTTGTACTCTCCTTTTGACATCTTTCGGGAAGTGGTTTTTGTGCCTGCCTCTTTACACAGAAGTACATTTGCAAACTTTTAGCATGACTAAGTGCAAAAATTATATGTCGTAAGTACCCATGCACATCAAGTTTCGTTCTAGTCATTGGTTTTCAAAAAGATAAATATTTTCAATTTTTACCGTATTAAAAATGGCAGCATAATATGAAAATGGCAGCATAATGGTGGTCTGAATAGCGGAATTTTGCTGTATGTCGGAATAGGTAATATTTGCGATTGCCTGTACATAGCTTACCGACTGTATGCTTGTTGACTTCACAAATATAGCCAGATCTCGGTTTATCGCATTGGGCTGTCAGCCATCTGTAATTGTTGATGTGGTCCAGTATCACACAGTTCTCCGGGGGTGGAGGATTTATCGTATACCAATGTGTATAATTAAGTTTCGCCCCTGAAGGCCAGTAGAATGTGCTTGTGTTATGAAGGTCATACGCTCCGATCCAAAAATCTGTGTCATTCACTAAAATATAAGACGAACCAAAAGTAAGAAAAAGAATCTTATCACATATTCATTACTGAGCATCTAAGGGGTTTTGGGAAAAAGAATTAAGCCCTTTATTTCAGGAGAACAAGGGTACAAAAGTTAAAAAAAAAGAGAATAGGGGAACAAAGGAAATTTAGAGAATCAGGGAACATACAAGATCAAGATTTTGCAGAATAACGGAAGACAACGTTTTTTTTTTTCAGGGGAACATGGTAACGGGTACTCCCGCCCACTACCTCTAGGGCCCCATTACGAAAATTGCATACTATATGAGCTACCGTTTGTATATGCGTTAATGTACTTTTTAAACCTTATCTACAATATCCAAGGGTACAGTTAATCAACTGACAATAGGACAATATATCCTAACCCATTTACAACGAGTGGACTCCTCTATCACACCTTTTTTGACTGGACTATTTCTAATAGTAGGGTGCCTGGTCAGTTATTATTACTATATTACATTGACATCAGGTTGCATTTAATGCACACAGTGTAGAATCTGAACAAACGCTGCGATCTGCAACGTCTAATCTGCGTCTGCATTGGTTGTCAGTTTTATTTTTGAGTATCTCCATGAATTAAACGGAAAGCGGTGAGCAGACTGCCGGGGCTGATAACTGAAACAATGTATTTGGAATAGACAGAGGTTGTTTCCTCGCTCAAGACATCATGGCGGTGGTGTCAACAAATGCAACGACAGGATGTGGTGCAACGCCTTTCCCCTGGAATCATTGCATGTTTAAATATCACGTCATGATGTTTAACTTCAAAAACAGTACGAAACGAATTTGAATACTTCATAGACCAACTATGACATGATAATTTGGTTGTCGCCCTCTCTACCAAACCTTGATCATTATAATGGGGTCTTGGGTTGGTACATTTGGAGATAATTAGAACACAAGATGATAATCTCTAATTGTCGCATAAAGGGACAAAAAACAATATAAGTGAAGAATATCCAGGAACAAAACTACAGTAGCGAAGCACAGCCCTCCGCAGACATCAACAGAAGGAGAGATGAGGAAATAATAATAACAAAACAAACGCCTCTGATGAAACCGCAGACGCACAAACCAAAAATAACTTCCTTGGAATAGACAGGTGAGCAATTACTGGGGACTTAAACTAGGTTTACTCGCACGAAAACAAACCCTTGTCTCCTGAGGCTGCCGCAAACATAAGCACATGACAAACAGAAAGAAAACAGAATGCAAAGTGGGTAGGCGTTGAAGACGACCACAATGCTAGAATCACAACATGTAAAAACCCGAAAGCAAGATGGACAGGCGTATAGCGGGTGACTACAATGCTAGAAGTACAACAAAAATGATCAGCATCAGAAGATCCATCTCGGAACAGCAATATAAACTACCGGGAACGGGGAATAAGGCTTAAACCAGCTTTACTCGCTCAAAATATCACCCTTAACTCTGGTGCAGCTCCAAATTACATTATGTTTGGACCACGTAGTGGGTGGTGATCCTCTGTGTGAAATAAATAAAATCACGATCACTGTGATGAAACAAAGAAAGGGCTAAATGGCGATCTGAAGCCTGGTACAACACACACATACACATACATACACACACATACACACACACACGCACGCACGAACACACACACACACACAAACCCCGATGGACCCAGCCACACACTGGATAGCAGCTTGCACATCCACAGAGTCTGACGAGGGTCTTTGTGGTCCGCCTGAAGAATTATTGGATATTGTAGAATATATTGATACATATAGAATGCGTTTTCCATGTACCCATTATTATAAACCCATAAAAAGCACATAGGCAAAACATTGTGGACCAGATCAGACGCTTCAGAACGCGGCGTCTGATCTAGGTCTTAACTGTTTGCATTTAATGCAGGAATAGCAAACAAATTTGAAAACAAAAACAACCTAACCAGACACCCCTTCTCTTAAAAATGGACCGGTCAAAAGAAGGTAGAAGAGTGTGTTCGGCATTAATGGGTTAAAGGGATTTGGCACATTTTCAGCGATCAGTAGATACTCCATTTTAGAATCAGAAAGTGTTGACCGTGATCAGAACGGGCTTCTGATCTGGGTCTACACCGTTTGCTCCTCTTCCAAAGAATTTAGACAAAGTCCCATAAAGCAAAATAGACTTGCTTAACTTTTAGAACAAACATTGTCAGGAGCTGATGTGTCCTAATATTTAAGGGGTATGGATACATACATACAATTCTGTCGAAATGTTGCTACTCTCCCTTCTGAAAATGGGTCTACTCCAAAGGGAAAGAATCTGCTCGCAATGGGAGCAAAACTTATTTCCTTTTAGAGTAGACCCTATTTAGAAGAGGCGTGTTGTTCAGAGAGGCAAACAGGAAGTCACAAAAGTTTTCTCCTTTCCAAAAAATGGCCAACAATCTGTCAGGTGCCTAAAATCCCCTTAAGGTAAGCTTAGTACAGAAACCTGCAAAAGAAATAGCTAAACTGTATATAAACATATAGTGAAATGGATTCAATGAAATAATAGAAGCATTTTGGCTAGGAAGTAACTTATTTAAGACTCTTCTACTACAATTCTTTGGACCGGTCTATTTTTCCAATAGCAGGGTGTTTTGGGGTGTTTTTTTTTGTTTTTACTATCTTTTATAACAAATGCAAATAGTAAAAACATTTGGTCTGTACTGTTTGCAAGTTACCCTTTGGGGAGCTGCAGACAGAAATGGGTTAAGGTGGCGAAGTTTACTTACTTAAATGAGAAAAAATCCAAGTCAAAACAAAATTCGTCTTAGAATCACTATCAATAGTGGCTAGTTTAGCGGATTCTCTCTTGCATTGAGCTGTTGCTTGACTCTGAGTTACTCCGCCTGTAGTCTTGTGTAGTTTTATGCACATACCGGTGAACGGATCGTAATAGAAACCCTGGGCAAAGTGACTCCGGCACAGTGTCGCTGTGGGCACAAAACAAATACAGTTGACTCTGGTTATCTAAAACACTGATAGCTCAAACTACTGCTCCTGTCAAACTTATTTTAGGATAATGATGGCTAAGTTGTCCTTCATGTAATATTTACATTTGACCTCCTGCTATCTCAAACTGTTGTTATCTTTAATTCAAACTTCTGGTCCATTGGAGTTTCAGATAATGAAAGTCCTTTTAAGTTAACTATTTTATGCATTATTTGACTTCGTATAGCTTATAGATATTGGTCTCAAAATAGAAGGAAGGATTTGTAATTTTATAAAACAAGCGATTGCTGCAATATTTATTAAACGCTAAAACATTCTGAACACACTTTTGGCTTTTTGTTTTAGACTTTGTACACGAACAGACATGTTCTTGATTTATATTAATGCTGGTCCTGCTGAACCGGGATATGCCCTGCTTTTGCAAAAACAAGGTAAGAGAAAAGTCCAGGGAGTGCCACAATCACAAAACGCAGCCCTTCCCAGACACCAAGAGGAAGAGGAAACAGGCAAAACCAAACAAGCACAAATTGAACAAACGTACGAAAATTAGCTCCCTCTTCCCCAAGCGAGGCAATCGCTGAAAAACACAAGAACAAAATAACATAAGGTAAGACATAAAATAAATCGTAGATTAAACCACAAAACAACAAAGAGTAAGACTAACACCGGGACCACTGCCTTAGAACGGCCAGTAGAATAAACCACCCGGCAAACTGTGTAGCTCCAGATAAGTCCTTTAGGAGCAAACTGATCTGGATCTGCACTGATTATCATTAATTATGAGAATTTATATGAAGAACCTGGATCAAACAAGCTGATTAGCCGAAAATTAGAAGTGGGTGTGGCATCTTAACTTATTAAGCATGGCAAAGATTGATATAAGCGTATAGAAAAATACGGAGGCACACAGAAAAGGTCACAATCACGAAATACAGCACTCTTCAAGGCAGCGTAAAAGTTTGTTGCATTTTGCTGATGCACTTATATCATGTATATGCATTCCTCTGCTGCAGTTTAGGTTTCTTTCTATTTCGGTTATTGCAACTTTGCCACTGTGTTGTCATTGTCTTGTTCCTCATGCCTATTCAAATATACTGACAATTTTACCACCAAACACTGAAAAAAATTCAGATAAAAAAATTTCGATATTTTTCATATTATGTTTAAAACATATATTGTGGGTACTCATTAGAACCGCCTCGACAAGGCGGTTCTAACGAGTACCCACAATCTCTGTTTTTGAGCAGAAATAAGAAATGTAATATATATCTCTGTAAACCCTACTTTTACTATTTAAAGTCAGGGTTTAAGGGGGTCAACATTATGTAGGCATATTTTCGTGATGTGAATGACACAAAAACAACACAAACACTAAACCGAGAGCAGAACGGACGAACATAGAAGATCTGTAATAAAAAAGCAATCTCTCGTATTTAATCTTGATATGTACAGATCTCGCTACATATAAATGTTCAGTCTAAGATCAAATACTGTCCTTTCTCAGAAACTAGCTAATGACATTTATTAGCATCACCAGGCTAAATGGATTAAACGGAAAGCGGTCATCGGTGTCTTGGCGCTTTCAGGGATACATTTAGAAGTTGAAGTTACCTTTCAAGATATTTTTTATAGCATAAACAGGTATAATCAGAGACGTTATGCGTTGTGCTGCACAAAAACCCATCCGATATTTGTCACCTTTCTTGTCGGCATCTCTCAGAAAGTCCACTTTCGGCGGTACGTTTCTCTGAAAGCGGTATGTGCAAAGTTTGGTCAGGAAGTTATGTACAAACGTATGCTGACTAAACTTTGCACAACCTTGGTCGCAAAGTACCGGCAAAACTGACTAGATGGGATGCATTAGAAAAGTTTGAACACTGTCAGCGATGTCCCAGATTAGCAGCCTACACTGACGTCATTAGGGGTTAGTATGTATTGTAAAGTAAATCAACGGATATCAAAGAAACTGCCGAGATTATGCTACTACGCAGGATGCTATAACTCTACGCATTTTATATATGTTTCAAGTCACCTTTGTTCTTTGACGCAGCCTAAAAGATACTGAATTTAAGGAATAGATACACTTTCATGGGAGGCAACTTTATCAAAATTGTTTTACTTTTCTTCTGAAAAGCGATTTACTCTTAAAGGAACGAATTTACTCCCAAGTGGAGTAAGATCTTTTGTTTTACAGTAGACCCCATTTCAGGAGGATGTTGGTTGCAGGAAGTCACACCGTTGTGTCCCTTGTACAATGGCTGTAAATCTACCATGTATATTCAGTCCCTTATTACCACTTGAGATATATTATTGCATAAAAAGCAGTGTCGCACGTAATTAACAGCCGTGCATTAACCGGCAAAAAAAAACTGTGTTTGTTTGTGTTGAGGTTTTACTGGGCAGGCTTAGTCCTCTAAGCGGTTAACCAGTATTGTGCACATTCTTTCGCCAGAAACTGACAACTGCCCTTCTTGAATCAGCGGAAGGGAGATAATGACCGTAGAAAATATTTCATGATCAATCTCCACAAAAGAATGTTGCCGACCTCGGTGGGGGTTGAACCCGCGACCTTCTGGACTCCAGTCGGACGGCGCATCCAACTGAGCCACCGAGACCGACAAAAAGCCGTGTATTAACAAGGCAATTCACGCGCTGTTAACGCTCGGCTTCGCAACTTCAATATGCTCGTACCGGGGCCACAGAATTGCTGCCGTCACGAGATGGGTACTGCCCTGCCCCAGAACGAGCATAGTCCGTAGAAATAGCGTTCGCGCGACATCGGTGAAAAGGCGAAACAAAAAAGTGCAAGAAATCACGCGAAATGTAGCAAATATTTTCAGTTTTTATGCAATTATAGCGATCGAACATGCTTTTTCAATGCATTAACATATTCGGCATCGGTTTTCAATACTTCCCAAGGGACCTGGCGAATGTTAATGCATGAAAAACCATGTTTGGTCCCTATAATAAAGTACATGTACCCAAAAAATGTTACCTAGATTTCCATTATCCGGTATTTCACAGATAAACCCTTTCCTTTTGTTATGACAGTTATCATCATACCAGAAATAGTTGTGAATATAGTCCATATATACGCAGTCCTGATTCTTGACTCTTGGTTCGTCCGGTTGTCCGTGTGGTTCAGGGGGGAAGACGGGAGAACCCCAGTGGGTGTACTGCAGTACATCACCAGTGGGCCAGTAGAACGTGCTATTATCATATTTATCGGTAGCTCCAATCCAAAAATCAGTATCATTGTCTAAAAATATAAAAATACATTAGTCAGACTACGGCTGTAATAGTGCTTTGCAGGATAGTACTAGGACACGTGCAACACCATTGACAATGGATGAAGGGTACCGATAAGTTACTGAATTCATACTTGTAATTTTGAGCTGCATCACAAATGAGAGTGAGGTTGCGATTCTCTAACGTTACTTTAGGTCCCCGGCTTCTCGCCCCTCTAGTAATCTAAGTGAGAGGGTGGGGGAGGTGGTGTGTTCTCTAGCAGGACGCATGTGTTTGAATGACGGTTGTCGCATTTGTGCAGTTGTGCCTAAGCATTGTTTATTCTCGTCTTGTCTTCCTTCGGTGCCTCGGGAAGGCTTTGCTTCATGACCGTGGTCTTTCCTGTGTATCTCTATTTTATTGTTTTTAGAAAATACTTACGTTTGCACGTCAAGACCTATCTATGACCTACAAGTGAAGTAAATTTACAAAATATTCAGTCTCTAGTGACGCCCTTCTATATATTCTATACCTGTCTCGTTCAGCAAACTGTGATTGTTCTATAGGTGATTGCGCCTAATAAGTCTCTAAGCGTCCATACATGATTCGAAAGTATAATAAGATGTCCACAGTGTTTGAATGCTTCCTCACATCTTCCACTGGGCTACTTCCGAAGTTAGGATTAAAAGATATTTATTTCTACATATTCTGACCACAAAGCAGCAAATAATTTGCATCCTATTTCAAGGGCCTTTCTCACCCGTTACTACTTATCTTAGATACTAAAAATACCTCGATTGCTGAATATCCATGTAAGCAAGAAGTTTGTTTTACTGTCGTCGTCAATGGTAACGAGATGGGCGTTATCTCTCGCGCAGGCAGCTGCAGCATCGGGTTGCGTAATGTGTTGGCGGTCTCGAAGCAGAATGCACATATTCGTATTGTGGTCGTAGTAGTAACCACTAAACACATGTTTCCGACATTCTGCTTCTGTGAAAAATAAAAATAGCAGGGATGTGAGAAAATGTGTTATCGCGACAGCCACATGATAATAAAATCCTTTGGAAAAAAGAACGCATATCAGAACGAAAATCAGACTCTCGGTTTAACTGAGACGCTTCATATCACAGCCTTGCGATACATGAATATTCTACTATATCCAATGGCTTTATGGTCTAGCGGTGTTTGCCATTACCAGGGCATAATTGTCCACATATTCCCTACACATTTTTACAAGCCACTGTGTGGATGTTTTGCATGTTCTAAGTAGACTGAGCAATGCGCTGGCTTGTGTGGTTATGTGCCGACGTCTAGTGATATCTTCCCTATTATTTATCACGATGCGTCTATTCTATTATCATATGTTTTGCAGTGAAAATAACCTGCGTCTATGAATATAAATAAAATTACGCACGAAGGATTGTCCCTTACGAAGGAACAAATTGTAGCTATGGATTGTGCTGTCTCTCGATAAAATGATCATTATAGCTAAAGCCATTCTTTGTGTAGGTAGCTAGTTCAGGTATAAATTATACGCTGTCTTATCTTGACTATTCCCATTGAATTCTACCATCCTTATTGTCAGAAACAACCATAGTCTATTTAAGGTGAATGAATGCACTTAGTTGATTTTCCGCCATTTTTCACAAGGGATTGGGGGCAACATTTATGCCTTATTGTTTGCTTTCTTTAATAAAATGAACAAAAGCAATGCCTATAGGCGAGCTGGCAATGCACTTTGCTTTGCAAAACCACATTTTGCAGTTACAGTAAAATTGGATAATATTATAGCCAAAAATCGTCAAAAAAAATCAAAGTATAACCCAAGATACACAGGTAAAATTCCGGATTTTCCCAGTTGGTCCCGGAAATACAAATTGATCTGCTACATTAATTGAGAATCCGACAATCTGCAAACAAAAATGTTTATTTGTTTTGACGTGTGCTGTACCACAGATCTTGCTCGCGCAGGCCTTCGGCTCGCTACAAAGCCACTTCTGGAAAAGGATCTATTCTAAAATGAATCATTTGCCCCCAAGACAAAAAGCAAATTCATTCCCGTTATAACCTTTAAAATTGCCACTATTCACAAGGAAGCAAACACGATTTTGACAGAGGTGTCTTCCTTGAAAGGTGATGTATTGTCCTTAAAGGGCTTTAACATACAATCTGCTTTCAAATTAGTGGTTTCTAATATTGCAAAATGCTAATGATATAGCAAACATCAAAATCACTTATCAGAAACAACAGAAAAGGATATATCTGGCAGACATTAGGCGTAACAGTTATTAATATATATAATTCAGCTTTATAGGCAGGTTGACATTGGAAGTTCTAGAAAGAGGCAAGTAATCTAAATGTGCGATAAAACATGCGAATGAGAAATCAGGTTTCAAACAGTTTTTAAGACATAACTCAAATGAGACTAAAAGTGGTACCACTCACTGATGATTTTATTGCCCCTATCAAGGCACTATGCAAGAGAGATCAGACGTATATCAGACGTATATCACAAAGAGGTGATTATGAGATACCAGCAGGGGTTGTAAAGAGTCCATCTGATGGGTAATGCATTTTGTAGGACTGTTGATGTATGATATTACCTATGGAACAGATAAATAAGCCAGTATTAAATTTCCCTGTAAGTCCTCTGCATGTTTATCATTTTTTGACAGTATGATAGTTTTTGTTGTCTCCTATCTCCTATCAGTAATAAGACTAATGACCAAGACACATCTTACTCTTATGTCTTTAAGCATAGCTTTTGCCGTGAAAAATGCCATCAAGTTATACACTATCAATGTCTTAATTTTCCAAAATACTGATGAATTACAGAATGTACATCATCTGCCAGTTTTATTCAAAATTAAAAAAAAAAAAAAAAAAAGAAAGAAATCTTCTTTCTGGAAATTAATTATAACTATGACTGTATGTTCGACTTTGCATGGGAATCTCTCAGCGAACGTTACTGACAGAAGCATATTGTAAAAAAAAAATACATTGTCTTTTCAAATGTGGGCAATAATGCAAGTGTTCATTAAATTAGGTCACATAACACAATTTCACTGTATTATTTTGGCGTCAGTCTAAGACGCCTAATAGTCTGCGTAAGTAGCAGCAGGCGTTTGCAACTTTCTCATGGGTGAACTGATTATTATAGGGCTCTGAACCACGTGTACCACTGGTAACATATTTCATGCATTTTCGGATAGCCTATGATTGGGAGCACGCCCTATAGAAATCCAACGGACATGATTTACTGGGGTGCTCTTAGGCGTTCCCGCATGTAAGTGTTTTCCCCAAGAATAATTTCCGTGGGCTCAGTTTTTAACAGTCATCATATATCATGTACTTCTTGTATATGACTTTGTGCAATATTTCTTAATAAGTTCTAGCATTGAGCCAGTGTATTGCGATAAATATACTAGTTTAGTTTCTTATTTTATTGCGGAATATACAATGTGTATTATTAAAACTCCTGTCAAAGTAGAAAGAACAAGCACTTAAAACATGCTTAGAATTAAGGGACAGAAACAACATAAACATAGAAAAACAGAACCATATCAGACGCCACAGAACGCGTTGTGTAAATTAAATATTTAAAGACTTTTTGGATTTGTTCTTTGATTTTTTTTTTCAACAATGTTTGTAGCCAACATACAAACTTCTGTACTCGTAAGAAAATAATAAAACTAAACCAAACCAGACTCTCCTTGATTTGTAAAAGACACTGGGCAAGGAGGTAGTTAGTGGTGTCCATTTGACAATAATGGGTTACATTTTGGAAAGAGCAAATTATTGTTTTGTAAATAGAGTTTTCGGTCCAGCCTTAGTATCGTATCCCTTTAATGTTTCGCTATGAATATCCTGAAATCTCTACACTGTATAAGTTCATAAGGAAGATACCGAAAAATATCATGCTGAGTGATTCAGTTCGCTTTCACTCGCGTTTGAGATATCTGTTTTCCAATAGCGCATGCAAATAATGGTCACTGTGATATACTTTATACATTTCCAATTACAGAAAAGCGCGTTATGCACTTTAATGCTTTTTATCTTACCACACTACAGTGTTTAGTTATATACTATCACGTTGTTTGCCTGGGATTTTTTATCCTCGTTTTGGTTTCCTGTTTTCTATGCGGCTGTGCGATCTGCGTTATCTTGCCAGGTCCCAAAAACTGAAAACTGATTCGCAATATGCTGACCTTGCTCCAATGTTACCTTATTACTCATGCCGATTCCGACAGGTACTTTCTGTGTTGTTTTGAGAATTACACCACGTTCGAATTTACCTGAATTTCAGCTAGTTTAACTAATTTGAAGTATACTGAGGACTTCCGTTGTGGAGGTGATGTAACAGTATAGATAAGACTGTGTTTGCTGCTTTCGTGAATCAGACGCCGGGATTAGACGTTCTAGTATTTATACACTTTCCTGACTCGAAGTTCAGTCCAAAGGACGAATTTGTGTTATAAATAAAAGAGATACACTGAAACCTAAACGGGTGGGAGTACGATATGACGTATAATTCAGTTATTAACGATTTGTTTTTGGTAAATTTGCTCTTCGTATGCGAGATGATATTCATTCCGATGACTACCCATATTTACGTGCCAAGTTTGGATTGGACCAGTGGGAAGTGCATTTTCTTTGTCAAAGTATTGGTTCACCTAACTTTGCTTTATTCTTAACTCAAGTTAAAAGCATAATTCCGACTGTTAAATGCCTCATTGCTGTAATACAAATTGCCGGGAATGATATCGATTACAAGTGTTGTACTCTGGTGCTTGCATCTAAGCTAGAGGAATTTGCGGACTGGTTACGGTAAGACTATGGTATTAAACATACATTGTATTTATTTATGCGAAATTTTAACAAGACCTCGCCCTAAAGACTGTGCAGCAGAATAACACGAAGTTTGGATTTACTATCCTTTTCACATGTCTGTATTGGTTGTTCGTGGTATATATCATTTTTATAACTATATAAATCCCTATCCTTTCCATTTAAGTTGTATATTTAATCGTAAACGGTCGGATACTATGATGCGTGTTAGAAAATAACTGTTATTACCAACGGTGTCGTTTTTAGTTTTCAAAAAGGATGCATGGTAGATTTTACCTCATCATGTCCTTATTGCTTATATGTTAGCTTTGACATAAGGATGCTCACTCTGGTCGTCTTGATCGTTTGCCTTATAATAGTCGTTGTCACGCACCGGTAGTTCATTGTACACAATACAGTAGTTCACTGAATACAAACTTATTCGATAAATGATTCAACCTGGAATGTTTTCGAGTCAGTCGGCCGTTCAAAGTATATATTTTGTGAATAAATGTTTCTTGTTCCCAGTCAGTCCTCTTTTTTGAGTATGATTATTCGTCCGCAGTACTGGTCACTAGGTAACGCATGGTTCCCGTGACGTGATACAGGTTCTATTAAAGCAAATCATGCGTTTATCAAATGTCCTAAGCGGGATTCCAACCCAACAGACACATGCCGTCACAGCAAGACCGTTGAAAGGACTTGTTACGACATTAGAGTTTGCTGCTGGCCATTATGCAAGAGAACGGTAGGCAAACAGAAAACATTCAAACCTAACAATGGACATATTCATATTAAATGTCCTGACAGTTCGTGAGAAACTGTGAAACTAGTTGGTAGGTAACAACTGCCTTGACTTTGTAAATATTCGGATTCCGTGCCTTTTGAATTTAATATATTAATATAAGCTTTATATTAAGCAAAACTATGATTTACCTTCTTGCTGAGGAGGCAGTGGTCCTATCTCACAAATATATCCCGTCTTCTTCTCCGTACATTTGTCATCGTGCCAGAAATAATTGTCCAGATAATTGAGGAAAACACAATTTTCGTTCTTGACTCGTCTGTCATCCGGTTGACCTAACAATTGATAGAAGACACCCGAATAGGAATATGTTAGAGAACTGACAAAAAAAAAAAAAAAAAAAAAAAAAAAAAAAAAAAAAAAACGGCACAATTACTCTTGGTTAGACACTCTTTGCTAAATTGGTAGACGACAATTTGATGGTATCGTATTCGCAGAAAATAAGGGGTTACATTTTATTCAAAGGAGATAATCAGAATAAAATGTCAAACCTTAGTGGCTGTGAATATCTTAATCGTTTGAAACTGGGTTCGCCTTAAAACAGACTGAAATATAACTAAGCTGGGGCTACTTTATACGTTAAACATGCTTACCCATAAGGCTATTTCCCCAGTGGTTATAGGATAAATGTGATAACGGCGAGCCATCTACCCAGTGGTATGTATGTCCTCTGTCTTTGTCGGCTTCTGCTCCGATCCAGAAATCTGTATCATTGACTACAACAAGCAAAATGTAACACTAAATAATTCCAGATAATCATCTTCACACACATTTAACGTAATTTGAGCGGTTGATGGAATACTTTTCCACTTCAAAAGGTCAAGAGCATATATACATCGGATCTATAAACCCTTACGCCTTCTCAAAGGATTGGAATTTTGGCACATTTGTAGCATTTTGATGACAAAGGTGAAATTATAAGGAATTATTTACTATTTTTGTGTATTTATCGATGTGTAACCTCCGGCGAATAACTCACAGACTGAAGTTAGTGAGTGATTCGCTGGAGATTTGTACATTGATAAAATCTACAAAAACTAATAATTTTTATAATAACTAAATACTAAACACTAAATAATGGTCTGTCTTTTTAATTTGACACACGTTTACTGACCATGACGAGGCAAGGGACTTACATTTTCAACACGGAAATTTCAGTAGTCTCCACGTGATGTAATGGTCTGTTAACATGCATCTGTTTAACCCATTTAAGCCTAGCATCCTATAAAATGGACATTGGCAAACAACGAAGACACGGATCAGACGCCACAGAACGATCAGGTCTACGCTGTTTGCATTAAGTTTAGAAATTTCTAAAAAACATGAGAATTATAAAAACTAATCAGACACCCCTTGTATAGGAAATGGACCTGACCAAAAAGTTAAGGTAGAAGAGTCCACTCGACATAAATGGGTTAAACTCACTCTTAGTGACATATCCAGCAGACCAGGGCGAATGGATGTGAAAAGAGAGCACTCCTGCAGGCAAACACTTTGCATGGAGTGAAAGTTCAAGACTCGTACGGTTTGTCGAGTATTTAACCATTTACGTCGAATGGACTCTTCTACCACATCTGTTTGAACAGGTCTTTTTCCAGTAGCAAGGTGTCTGATTAGGTTGTATTATTATCATGTTTTAAAGAAACCCTGTATCTAATGCAAGCTGTGTAAACTCTCATAAGACGCCGCGTTCTGTGGCGTTTGATCTGGGTCCGCACTATTTGCCAGTTACCCATTTAGGGTATGCAGACTAAAATATATAAATGACAGACAGATTTCTCACGGGAAGGGCTGTGACAAGAGTCCACATACTCTTTATTGTGATTATCTGAAACATACATGTGTTTGTTACCGCCTGTAACAACTAATATTATTCATTATATTATTATATCATTTATGTATAGTAAGGGTCCCAGGATAGAACTTCAAGGAACCTCGGCTTAAACAGGGGCCAATCATATGCTTGTCCATCAAGTACAACACGTTGCTTACGTCCAGATAGTTAACTCGCGAACGATTTGATCATCCTGTTAGAGCATCCTATTCAGGATAATTTGTGTAAGAGACCCCTGTGCCAGACTCTATCGAATGCCTCACTGATGTCGCAGAATACTGCTCTTACTTCTTTATCATCGTCTACGGCGTTACAGAATTGGTATGTAGAAAATAGCTGATACGTAGCTGGGTCGCCCGGTACAAATGAAACGGAGTAAGAATTGAATGTTCTAGTACATAATTATACTTGTGTTTGTGTACGCATGGTTCTACATGTATTGTCTTTCCGATTGGGCTTAAGAGGAAAATTGGACGATAGTAATGACATCATCTTCCTTGTGAATTATTGCTAAATTTCCATGTTTCCAGGAAGAGGGGAAATGACCCTGTACCAGGGAACGATTGAACACTACTGAGATAGGGGAGGCGAGAGAAACTGTGCCTTCTTTAAGAAGACGGGGACTAATTAAATCTAAACAACAAGTTTGTTTACACTGAAAGTTCAAAAGGACATTTTTAACCTCTTGGCTTGATATGATAATAGTCTGAAGACAATGTTCTACACGGAGTGTCAAGGACATTGGCCGGTTATCATCGACAACTGCTGACTGAAAAAGCAAAGTAAGTGTTTGACATAGTGGCCTTTACATTATCACTCTCAGCATATTCATAATTTAAGTTCAGTTTAGGGATAATAGATGCTGGTTTTCCGAGATTAAGCGATTGTTTAGATGTTTTCCAAAATAATTTCATATCGGCTGGTACTGTTGAAAGCAAAAAGCCGAACTTCTCGAAATAATCCTTTTCTTGATTTCCTCATAAGTGAAACAATTTTATTACGAATAATCTTGTACATTTCCCAAAGGTTGGTATTTTATGTGCTTTTGAAGTTCCTGTATATACGTGTCCGCTTTCGAATGAGGTTTATAATATGGCATAGTATCCATGGGTGTTACGTGGGTCTGATAGAGACTACTTTGTTAGGATTAGCTTGCTCTGCAGCAGACATTAAAGCTTCGGTCATGTGGTTAATATTTTCATCAATGTCCGTAGATAAGATTACTTTTTCTGCTTAATTGAAATCTGCTGAGATTTCCCGGTATCTTTCAAAGTCGGTTAATTTGTAGTTCCATACTTTTTATTTATTAAATGTTTTATTTTTTAGGCGTACAAATAAGTGTGGACGAGCGTTCAGTAAAGTTTGTATGTTCAGATATTAATGTTTCATGGTATATTCTTGCATTAGCTTCTTTATTGTTGTTGACATAAAGCATGTTGAAGTCTCCAAGTACGATAGTATCTCGTATGTCGGCGTTATATGCCATATCGACAGTTTCATTAATAGAAGTAAATAACCGGCATTACTGTTAGGACGACTGTAAAATCCTCCGACAAAGACACTTTTGGACAACCGTGCTTGAATTTCGACACACACAGTCTCTATACCCGGGATTTCTGGGTCAGTTTGTAGCCTGCCAGGCAGTGTGTTGCGAACATAAGCAAAGGCGCCTCTGCCGGGGCAATCAAGCCTGTCTGCCTGAAAGGTTGCGAAAATGTGCAATGCAAATACTTGCGTTCGGAAATCTCAGGTTAAGCCAACTTTCAGAGAAGACAAGAACGTCATATGCTAATGCTTTGCCTTCAATAACATCCATCTTAGATACGATACTTTCGATATTTACGTGAATGTTACTTAAGTGATTACAGAGACTATCAACCGAGCTGGATGAGCTATTTGAAACGTAATCATTACTGCCCTCGACAGAGTTTGGACCTGTGTTTGGTTGTTAATCTCCGCATAACAAGATAAGACAAGTGACCCATAGTGGGAATGTTCACACAAACAGCGAAATCGTGAATTGATGACAAATTAAGTCGTTCATGGTTGAGCATAATACACGACGGAACGGATGTTTAATGGTTTTATACATTTTATTGCTGCGCTGGAGAGATAGCATCGGGCTAATGCATGCATAACTTTCAATAGTTTGTAGTGCGGCAAATAGAATGAACAAGACCAAACTATGGATACCACAGAATGTGACGTTTTTACGACTGCCGATACAAATAGTGTTTGATATCCCCGAAAAGCCATCTAAACATTCCGATTTCAAGTTACACACCATTAAATACTACAACGTAAGAAGTGAAGACAAAATCAGGAACAGTCTAGTCAGCCAGTCAGGGATATTAAGACTGCATCCAGTCGAGCTAGACGGATCCACAAATCTCCAGCACACATAGTAAGAAAGTTACTCACTAGGATAAAGAGCAGAGGGCTTGACAGACAAAGAGAGAATAGAAATTTAAGTACGTAAAAGGCAAAATTAAGATATTCAGTATGTGATATAGGGAAGATTCTAGCGTGGTTGATGATAATGTACCTTGTTCTTGCACATTATCATCTGGACTACGTTTATAAGCCGACTCCGAAGGCACACAACGTGCCCGAAACATCGCATCAACGTCGACGCAACATCTTGACGTCGCGCCGGCGCCGATGCGATGCTGCTTAAACGTCAAGTGCCAACATGAGTCTTGTGCATGTACAATATCATCTTGACTACGTATATACATGTAAGCTTACCCGGAAGGCACATAACATGTCGGCAATATCGCATCAATGTCGACACACGTTTTGACGTCGCGTCTGCGCCGATGCAACGCTGCTTAAACTTCAAGTTCCAACCTGTGCCTTGTTCAAGTACATTACCATTTGAACTACGTATATAAGCCCACCAAGAAGGCAGACAATGTGACAAAAACATCGCATCGTCGTCGGCGCCGATACGACGCTGCTAAAATGTCAAGTGTCTACTTTGCAATGTATTACATAATATTTACAAACTAAGTTTGAGTCAGAGAAGTCAGTCATTATAACTTTTTACATAGGATATGTTGGAATTAGATGCAACTATGAATAATGTCTAAGTGTACTTGTGGTATCACTTTGCAAAACACAAATATACGGCAAGCGAAGTAGCACTCTTGCAATAGCAGGCAATAATGCATTGTGGTGTGCGTTCTTAGTCGTTCACTATAGCATTCACAAAGAAACTCGGGTGCAAATGTTGCTTAATACGGTTGCATACTAAACGATTCACAATACTTAAACAAGGGCTGAACATGCTAAATCGAAACAATATTTTGTACAAGCGGTTCAACTGTCATTGTTATTCATTAGGTACGTGTATTCCAGCAGGCGAACAACACCGAAACATCGTCTGATCTACGTCGGTTCGACGTCGCAGCGGTTCAACGTTGCGACGTCAAATCGTCAGACCCAAAGCTGCCGCTAACGCCTGTTGATATATATAACATATCAGCAGTAAATACCTGGAAATGTGGAAGAAAAATTCATACACAAACATAGGACAAAATACGAGAGAACTAAAGTACAAGCGGTTTAACTGCGTATGTGAATAAGTATATGTAAATTTAGAGTTATCTCTGTTGGTGTGCCATACAGCCACGCACTGTACTGTTTCGTCGCACAAAAAAAAAATCATATCACCCGTAATCGCGTGAAAAGACCATGACACAGACAGTACAGCATGCGGTCGCAATGAATTGTCAAGTTTAAGGCTACTAATTTGCCGTGTGGTACCATCAAGGTGATATGATTCATATTATTAAGATACGATTAATAATTTAGGCCGATTTCCACTTATTTAAGAAGCCATGTAGATAGTCATGTCTTCTCAAGTTTACTAGACTAAGGGAGAAATCGACATGGTCGCATGGTAAATGTAATTAAGCAGGCATTTGTACTTTTTGGGAGCCTCCCTTCACCCACCCCACATTCGCTCCACTATGGGTTCACAATGGAAACTGAACGACAATTTAGCGTTAGTATCCGCCCTCCCAGTCAAAAAGAAGAGAGAGAGAGAGAGAGAGGGAGAGAAAGAGAGAAAGAGAGAGACAAAGAGTGAGACAGAGAGACTGTTTCTTCGCTGATAGTATACGTCTGATAAAACGTTTTCGAATGTTGTGGCTCAGATATGTACAAACCCTCTTTATGTACAAACATATACATTTTTATGTACAAACATATACCTCTTAATGTACAGACACATACCTCTTTATGTACAGACATATTCCTCTTTATGTACAAACATATACCTCTTTATGTACAAACATATACCTCTTTATGTACAAACATATACCTCTTAATGTACAGACACATACCTCTTTATGTACAGACATAAACCTCTTTATGTACAAACATTTACCCCTTTATGTACAAATATATACCTCTTAATGTACAGACACATACCTCTTTATGTACAAAGACATACCTCTCAATGGCAAATGCATACCTCTGTGACTGAAGATCCAGTATATCAAGAAATCTTGCTTCTTTGAGTCATCAACTATCATAAGTGACGCCCCATCTAAGGCGCATGCGCGAGCTGCCTGCGCTTGAGTCATTGGTTTCTTTATTAAATTGACGCAAAGGTTCGTAAAACTGTCATAGAAATACCCTTGAAATAGAAGGCTTCTGCACGTCTGTTCTGTAACATATACATACATTATAGAGGAAATGGTGCTTTAGAATAATAAACACACTCGCAAAAAAATTGTAGAGAAATTTGAACACCGTTTTCAGTTCCTAGATATCCATGGATGAAACAACAATGATAGAAAAGCACCTAACAGCTTTGATTGTGTGATCAAATCTATTTATAGGCTTTTCTAGACAAATTTTCGTATAAGGCAGAGTTTGTGGAATGAGTATACTAGCTTCTAGTACGATAGTAATATTATTTTCATCATCGACAATGAATCATAATTATTACAGTGAACCCTCGTTACACAGACAGCATTTGTCTTCAAAGATGCTGCTGTTAAGTGAATTTGCTGTTGTAAAGAATCTTTTATGTGCAGAGTGATATGTAAGCCTTGTTCTAATCTTATTTCGTCACAGAACATACGTTTTGGATATTTGTTAGAATCGCCTCTAGGCGATTCTAACAAATATCCAAAACGTATGTTTCTTGAAGTATTTGACAAAATATTTGTGCATAAACACTGATTAACTGTCACCTCTTTAGCGAAAGTTTCGTGCCAGTCAAATTGTTACTTTAACAAATTTTGCCATTGTATCAGGTATCAGTTTAAAGAGGGATGACTGTAATTTATTAATTAGTAATAAATTAAAGATCATCTATTGCCTAATGTTTGCCTCGCCTCTTTGATCACGGTCTAGGAGCTAGTCTGTGTGATGGAGAAACTCCGAAAAATGAACGGTGTAGACTTACACACGTTTTTTTTCGTTTTTTTTTTTTTTTTTTTTTTTTTTTTTTCTTTTTGTTTTTTTATTATTTTTTTGCAACATTCCTCTGCGTGGCGTTTCTAATAAGGGCCCCGAACATGTGAGGTTTAGGTGATATAAGGCAAATATTTCTCTTGATACCGCTCTTCTCCAGTGCTTTGTAAGCTATGCTATTTCCAATCACATAATGTGGGAATTAAGGAAGGTTCTGGTTACCAAACACATTATGGTATATCTACTATACAAACGGTTGCTAGAAGTAAATAGTAAAATGATGTTATTTTAACAGCTGCAAAATTCTAAAACTGTGGAATGCGGCGTCTGATCAGGGTATCTACTATTTGCAAATGCCATTTTTCTCCTAAAATTGAAATTCAACTCTTCCAATATATAGTGAGGTTTTTCAATGTATAGTTTATTTGAGCTAAAATGGACAAATCCTCGTATGACCCTTTTTTGCTATACATTATGAGGAAACCTAAATTACATTTAACGGTATATAAAACTTAAACGCATTGTTTACTCGCATGATCAGTTGCTTGCAGATTGTCGCAGATATTTACAGTATTCAATTCCAAAGAGAAACAAATAAAGGAATAATCTAAACAACAATAATAAGGCGTTTTCTATAAAGCACCCAAGTAACTGTGAAGCTGAACTGGATTCGTTTTTATGTCAGCAGAACGTCCCGGACGGCAAACCGACGTCTTTCAACATCATAGGGACCGCGCCATGCAAAAACGTGTCTTCGGGCGTATGTGGACAGCGAAATACCAGATCAGCCTGCGCATATGGGTACTGTAGAACATAACAAAGTATAGCAAGGAATCAGACTATGGGCCGTGTCAAGCGACAAATTTGATTTCGAGCTTGCCCAAAATATACAGATTCAAATCATCCTGCGCGTGCGCAGTCTCATACGGGCTTTTGCTCTTCGTTGGAACATTCTATACTATCCAATAATTCTTGCAGCGGACATAGAATGCCCTGATCTGACTGCGCATTAGCGCAGTCAGATCTGGGCCTTCTCTGTCCGAAAATACCCCGAAGGCACATTTTTGCTTGACACGCCCAATAAATATCCACTGCCTTATCTGGATCTTCACTGTTTGCATTTAGCCACAAAGACACATTTTCTAACGTAGTGGTTATATAAGGTATATTTGGGTCTACCTATGAGTTGACTGTATGGTCTTGCAGTAGTTACCGGTGCCGGTGAAGTCGACTTTATAACGGCACTAGCAGAACCACAGTGGGAATTACAGAAATCCGTATCACAACATACAGGCGGACATCTTCCGTTGATGTTCGTACCATTGAGTTGGGCACATGTCTGTAAAAACAGTTAGGCAATGATTACATAACTTACCCTAAATACTTGGACACACAAACACCTATCAGTATTTATCTCTCTGTGAAACATTACATTACCTTAGCCTGTTTTGCCTAAATTGTGCTGAAAGAACCAAAATCAATGCAGTTTGATCTGGAACTGCATGGTAACTATGGTAATAAGACACATCGATAGTAAGCAGTTATTTTGATTCGGAGTTAAACGGTCTGGTCAACATTTTTAAGGTCATGTAGAGCCGGTCAATTTACCTATATAGTCGACTCTCGCGATCTCGACTTCGCTTATCTCGAATAACCGTTTAAAGTGAAAATCTGGTCCCTATTTTAATATGGAAATCTAACAACAGGTAACAGAATATTGTAGAAAAGAGAAGAAATTGCTCCTTAGGAGCAATTGCTTCTCGTTTTCCACAATATTTTCAATATACCTTTAACTTCAGAGTCAAAATTACATATTCATTAGTGAAATGTGGCTGCTCGATTTATTTTTTCCTCAGTTATGCAAATCTGATATGTCGAGGTATGGATATCTCGAAGTATTTCAGAAAGTCCCTTGGACTTCGAGATAACGAGAGTCGACTGTTTGTAACAACGATGGTCCTGGGCAGGCTTTTGTGAACATTTGTTTTCGCCTGCCTTTCTTAAGAATCAGCGGAACAGTAATTAGTTGGAACCATATACATGTATGTACGATATATGGTGTACTCTCTTGATAACCATATCTGACATAAGTATCCGAAAATCGAAATGAAACGTGTTCCCACCTTTTAAAATTAGAGACATATGGCTCCCTCTCTTGCTAACCATATCTGACGTAATAGGAGAAAGCAGTCAGGTAACTCCCTTGATTACTTTCTGTAAACAACCAGGTCCAATTAATTGGATTCTTCTGCTTTTATCATTAATGTTTCCATCAAGTATCACTTCATTTTCCTTCATAAATCTAATTTTAACAAGGTCATATGCCAATACACCTTCCAAAATATTTAAAAGAAACATTTTCGGTGCAATGAAATATATATTATTTTAACTAATCTTCCATGTGGATATGGAGAAATGTAAAGTTAAGAATTTGTTAAATTCCACTGATGACCTATGATAAAAGCAGAGGATTCCAGTTAGAAGGACCTGGTTAGTATTTGATCTACCTTGGACTTTACCTGTCAAGGGAGATAATAGAAATACTGCTGCTATCTCTCATTACCGGAAACCATCTGACGCCAAATGAAGACGGTTAAACATTTTTAAATTTAACTTCATTACCCTAAGCGGTTTCACTCAAAAAGAAGAATTAGCACATACACGAATGACATAGATGTCACAGAAAGCTTAGTTCAAGACCCAGCTGCTCGTAAAAGTCAATACGTGGTTATCATCACGAAAACATGCCTATCTAATTTTGACCCCCTTAAACCCCACTTTTACATAGTAAAACTGGGGTTTACAGGGTATACATTTTTTTTCTTATTTCTGCTCAAAAATATAGATTATGGATACTAGTTAGAACCGCCTCGGAACAATGGCAAACATTAAAATACAGTGGACTCTCGTTATCTGGAACACGCTTATCTCGAATAACCGCTTATCTCGAAGTGAAAATCTGGTCCCTGTTCTAACATGGAAATCTAACAACAGGAATAAAAAATTGTTGAAAAGTGGAGAAATTGCTAAGGAGCGAGCAATTTCTCCTCTTTTCCACAAAATTTTCAATTTATCTCTTAACTTCGGGAGTACATATTGATTTATTAAATGTGGTTGTTCGATTTATTGTTTTCCTCAATTTCGCAAATCTGATATGTCGAGGTACGGATATCTCGATGTATTCCAGAGAGTCCTTCGACTTCGAGATAACGAGAGTGCACTGTACAACAAAAGCCTAGCTCTGGTTGTGCATCCTCTGGTGTGCCTTCGATGTTCACAAACACGCAATGACTCATGATTGCTCATTGCAGTTAAATAATTAAATAAATGAATTAATAAATAAATATGTATTCATTCACATGACAAAAGACGGCTCCATTTATATATGTCTATATCTACAGGTGAAGTAATAGACAATAAATCATGATCGTTTCTGTGAACGGGCAACCTTAAATTGCATAAAAGGCATGTTTTGGCACCAGTAAAAAAAATACAAAATGTGTCTTAGGGACACGGATGCCCCCGCCGCCTGAAGCTGCAAATCGCTAACGCCGCACGCGGACGGAGACGGACGGACAGAGGTAACATTATATGTCCTATCCACCATTCTTCGAATGGCGGGGACAAGCAAAAATGGGTTTAAGCCTCCGAAACAGCTGCTGACCGTTCCAACGAGGTATTTCTGTTGTAGTCTCTTCTTTTTGTTCGTTCTGTTTTCGATGAAGTACTATATATGTGATGTCATGTTATGCCATATAGTATTTACCATGTGCATTGCCATGTGTCTTGGGGTTCCTGCTTTGGCCTTTCCTTGGTATCCCCATAATCCCCATATCTACTATTGATAAAGCGAACTGCATATTAAGAAAACTAATGTATGACGAATTTAACATGAAAGTTACTGTCATTTAAGTTCGTACTCTTTACATATATGCACATTGTAAAGCAATTCAATCTTTTGGAAAAATACCTACAGCTTTATCCATGCACTTGGTCTGGTACACCATATCAGCAAGTCCTTTAAATGAAGGATGTTCTTGTATAGAGCAGAACTGAAAGAAACAAATACATATGCCAGGAACAGGAAACCTCAACTACAACACATTTTGTCACAGACTCCTTTTACTCTTTGTCGTTACGGATTTTATGTCATTTTTAACAAGAGAAGTATTTGTTACTTCCTGTTAGCTTTTCTACTTATAAAACCCTCGGAAAGAAGCTTTGGAGCAAACTGTTTCCTTTCAGAATACACCCCTTTACAGAGGGAAGGGGAAAACAATTTTGACAGCGTTACCTCGTCTGAATGAAAATCAGTTCTCCAAACTCTGCAGAACATTATTCGGTTTCGATTTTTTAAATTTGCTTTTTAGATATTTTTTTTTTCAATTTGGTTATCAAATCCTGCAACCTATGTACATGTACTTCATAAATTTGTCTTAATGGGCTTTATAACTATACGCTTCATCATTTTCCATATTATATAGTGAAAATGCCATGACTTGCATAACTCTGTATAAGATGGGTACTAAGACTAGTATTATGATATTTCTTCACAAAAAGACATATGTTGTGAGCACCCATTACAAGTGCCTTGCAGAGGACCAACAACATACGATTTTGTTGACAAATTTGTTAATATGTCAAGATTTGTTTTTTAACAAATGAGTTGGTAAATTGTGTACATTATGTTGACGGAATGCATGACATTTTTTTATCCAAAGCCTTAAATGAATCACGAGGTTATGGGTTTCTGTGAAACTAATACACTTGCCAGGGAGGTTGAGATATGGAATAGTTTCCTTCTTTCATAATGACAGTTTTTCTTAAAGCAATAATTTAGTGCCTCTGGGAGAAACTTCTTCCCATACACCCCTTCATCCCGGATTTTCTGAAATCTTATGATTTACCCCCAGTGGCTCTAAGTACCCATATCTCGAACAAATGTCCATGGTCCCAAAGATGTTCGGGTTATTGAGGACTGAGGTTCGACTGTACTTTTAGTTTACTTATTTCATGCGACGCTTCCCCTTACGGACTTATCGAGGCTTTTTTCTGCACTTCAGAACAAATTATTGCCTTTTAAGACAAACTCCTTTATAGAAGGAATAAAAAAAACTGACACTGTTTCCTACCCCACCCCCACCCCCTTCCCTAAAAGTGCATCCATACCCCTTAATCACTTTCATAAATTATTTTTCGTTACTTTTTGAAGTACATTTACCTCTTTCCGTGTAAAATGTCCAATAGGAACAAATTCTTTCCTTTTAAGGTACCCCTTTTCAGAAGCAGTAGAAGCAATTGCTGTATATTTCTTCCTTTTAGTGTTCACCCCTTTTCAGACGGGGTAAAGCATTTTAATTGATTCCTCCCCTGAAAATGTACCCATCCAATTCCAACTGGTTGCCTCCTTTTACTTTTTGATGTACATTTACCTGATCGCGTGAACATTGTGCAGATGTTGTACAATGTGAGGGATCAAGCGTCTTATCGCAACTGTAACATACTGGCCCAGTCAGGCTAGCAGATATACCTGAAATAAAGAACGTGTACCATATTTGGATAAACGTATTAGGACGGACAGGTCTGAGCAAAAATTGCAGACCCAGATCAGACTTTTTGCCACTCATTTCAAAGTTTTAGACACGTAAACAGAAAGTGGAGTGACCACATTGATCATTTCTGAGCACATAAATACCTTTCATATAGTAAAATGGACAAAAATACAAAATATTTCTGACACAATGGATTAGTAAGTGGACGTTTGAATTTTGGCTGACACGTTAACACTGGATGATTTGATGCTGGATTTTTTTTTTTATTTAAACTCTATTCTGTTCTATGATGTTCTTCTCTGAGTCTTTGACATGAGATTAGTTTCAATGTTATAGATATTTAAACTAATTAACCTAGATTCCTAATTACGTTACTTGAAGACACCTATTTGAAATGTATACGTCAAAGCCATTGCTCTAGATAAGGCGTTTTAACCATAATAAATTGAAATCTTTTCTTATCTTATTGTAGAACATATGTTGCGGGTACTCAATAGAAGCGCCTCCGCGAGGCGCTTCTAATGAGTACCCACAACATATGTTTTTGGTGAGACAGAAAGACAAAAAATTATAGAGGCATTTTATTATATAGGGCTGTGTAAACCATGCCATTTTCACTTTATACTACGGAGAAATGGAGAAACGATTGGTTACTAAGTGCATTTAGAAACATCTATGCAATATGGAAAATTGATAGAAATAGTAAAACAAACTAAACGCGGACTGAAAAAGCTTAGAAGTTCTGCAAATTCGCCTGATAATGTGTATACCTGCGTACCCTTGGTCTCACTTTATGAGACAATTATATTATGGGTCTTGTATATTATGGGTCTTCAAATGGTGTTTATTACACATATTTTCTATGACAATATGAGACACAGGTAGGCGAACGGTTTTAAGCCCCTGATGATAAAAAACATCATACATGTTTGCAAATGACAATGCTAATTAACATACAATTAAATACACAAATATAAACTCTCTATCATATCTTTCATTACCAAAGAATTTTTTTTAGAGCGTTGCAAACTGGAGATTTACCTCCAATATTAATAAAAAGACAACTACAGCAAAGCAAATATTCTTCGGTAGAATCTCTTTCCAAATGTGGCTACAGTTAAAGGGGGGGGGGGGGGGGGGAGGGAGGGGGTGAGGGGAGGGGGTGTCCATAAGGCCCTTTTCCTGCCCCGTAACAAAAGTCTTCATTTTTTGCTGATACGTTACCTATACTGTCCCATTTACTAAAACACTATTGATTTTGCAACGTAAGCCTTAGTTTTGGAGTAACATGATGATGAATGTGGGTGTGGTAATTCAGTATGAACCTGAGGTACCATATTTTAAACACCATTTCTTTTTTAAAATACATCACACCCCGTTATACCTTCATCTCTTTGTTAGACAAATGCCTTAGGTAATATCCTATCTCACTATCTCACTAACTCATCTTTAAAGAAAACTGTTGCATCTGCAGCATCTTTTTTATGAAAATCTTCATTTTTTTTGTTATTTTTGCATCCTGGAAGTCAATAAAATATAGCCTTTCTCCGGAACTAAAAGGTGAATAATTTCGAAACTTATCTGAATACAACATTGGGAAAAGGCAAAGAGATGACTAACTTTTGGTGACCTTGACCTTATTTTCAAGGTCACATGGGCCGTAGAATTGTCAAAAGAGCAGGTGCCAATAAGACTATTTTTTTATGCTACTTAGACCAACTTCTCCTAATATATTGCTTATAATATCTTTTTAGCTCTGCCAAACATGAAGTACTCATTTTGAGCTAAATTGTGATGGGTCAATCTCCGTTGTGCGTCGTCCGTCATGCATCATGCTGCATCAACAATTTGTCTTAAATGACAACTTCTCTTACACCCCTGGGGCAATTTCAGTGAAACTTAGCTTCAGTTAAACAGGAATATTGCCTATATGACTCTCTTTGAATATAGGTAAAATTGTTCAACACCAATGAACCTAATGTCCACCAGAGCTAAAAATAGAAAAAACATCTTTAAATGATAACTCCTCCTACAGCACTGAGCCAATTTCAATTGAACTTTACAGGAATGTTGCTTAGGTGACTCACTACTAAAATAAATAAAATGGTTTTGCTCCAGTGAACAAGGTGGCTGCCAGAGCTAAAAGCAGAAAAATCAATAAATGACAAGTTCTCCCGCACTATTGCGCCAATTTCAATCAAACTTCAAAGGCAGGTTGCCAAGGTGTCTCTCTACCAAAATAGTTGAAACGGTTTTGTTCCAATGAACAAGACAGCTGCAAGAGTTAAAAATAGGCAAACACTTTAAAGGACAACTCCTCCCATATCATCGGGCCAATTTAATCAACCCTCACAAGAATGTTGCCAAGGTGTCTCTCTACTAAAGAAGCTGAAACGGTTTCGCGCTAATGAACAAAATGGTATCCAGAGCTAAAAATAAAAGAAAAAATATTTACGTAACATTACAAGTCCTAAAAGAATTGGCTAATTTCAGTAAAACTTCGCAAGAATATTGCTAACTCAATTTACGCAAGAATGTTTCTAGGTACCAAAATAGCTAAAACAGCTCCGCTCCAATGAACAAGATGGCCACCAGAGCGAAAAATAAAAAAAAATCTTTAAATGACAACTCCTCCTAAACCATTTGGCCAGTTTCATTCGAAAATGTAAAACAGGATACCAACTGAGGAATTAGTCCAACAAATGGAAACTCGTAAAATTGGATGTGGCAACATTTTAAAGAAACACACAGTTTACAGGCTTTAGGTTCATACTTTTTATACCCTGCCACACGATAGTGGCGGGGTATTATGGTTTCACGTTGGATGTCCGTGTGTCTGTCCATCCGTCCATCAGTCCTACATCTGTCCGTTTCCTCTGTTCGTTCGTATTTCGCTTCCGGATGATAACTTGAGCAAACATCAATGGCTTTTCACCAAACTTGGTATGTGCATTGATATTGTAAAGGTCTGGTCTGGGATTGCAGATGAGCAAATTTTGTCAAATTTTGACGAAGTTATCTTCCCGAGATACGCCCATATTTCGTTTCCGGACGATAACTTGTGTACATGTCAAGGGACTTTAACCAAACTTGGTACATGCATTGATATGAAGGTAATCTGGTTTGGGAATGCTAATGGACAAATTTCGTCTATGTTTGACAGGGATCTGCCCACGACACGATAATGGCGGGGTATTATAGTTTAACTTTTTTTTTATTTGTATGATACTGTAAGTTGTTACTGAATTACCCCATCCACTTTCAAGATTATGTTACTCCAAACGTTGTAAAACCAAAATGCTTCTAGAGGGCTAATATAGCCCTAAATCACTCACCTAAGTTTCATGATCTCACTCACATGACCATTATTGAGCTGTATCAAGTGTTTGGTTGAAATTGGCCCAAGGGTGTAGCAGTAGTTAAAGATTTTCTGGCTTGCGGTCTGCGGCAATCTTGTTCATTGGAGCAGAACTATTTTATCTATTTTGGTAGAGAGTCACCAAGGCAACATTCTTGACAAGTTAGATCAAAATTGGCCAAAGGATTCAAGAGTTGTGATTAAAGACGTTTCTATTTAGTTCTGGCCATTTTGTTCATTAGAGCTAAACCATTTTAACTATTTTGGTAGAGAGACAATTAGGCAACATGACTGTCAAGTTTGATTCAAATTTGTCTACTGATATAGAAGGAGCTGTCATTTACAGATTTTTCTAGTTTTAGCTCTGGCGGCCTCTTGTTTATTGATGCGGAAAAATTTTAGCTATTTTGGTAGTGAGACACATAGGCAACATGCCTGTAAAGTTTGATTCAAACTGGCCTAATGATATAGGAGGAGCCGTTATTTAAAGATTTTTCTATTTTATATTCGGCGGCCATCTTGTTTATTGATATCAAACAATTTTAACACTTTTTATAGAGAGTCACCTAGGCAGCATTCATGTGAAGTTTGATTGAAATTGGCCCAGGAGTTTAGAAGTTGTCATTTATAGCAAATTGTTGACACATCACGAGGCACGACGGACAATGGACGACGCACGACGGACATTGACCGATCACAATAGCTCACAATGAGCACTTGTCCTTTGGTGAGCTAAAATAATATTGAAGACTTTTGTTGAATAACATAAAAATAGCCTAACAGGCACCTGCCTTTTTGACATTCCAACAAAGCCCATGTGACCTTGAAAATAAGGTCAAGGTCACCCAAAATAGACATACCTTTGCATTGTCCCAATGTTGTATTCAGGTAAGTTCCGAAATAATTCACCTTTTAGTTCCGGAGAAAGGCTAGATTTTATTGAATTACAAGATGCAAAGAACAAAAAATGAAGATTTTCATAAAAAAGGTGCTGCAGATGTGATTTTTATCTTTACAGGGAGGTTAATGTGATAGGATATTACCTATGACATTCGTCTAACAATCACAAGAAGGTATAACTAGGTGTAACTAGATGTGATATATTTTAAAAGAGAAACGGTGTTTAAAATATGGTACCTCAGGTTCATACAGAATTACCCCACCCACTTTCATAATAATGTTACTCCAAAACTAGGGCTTACGTTGCAAAATCAATACTGTTTTAGTAAATGGGACACTATATGTAATGTATCAACAAAAAAATGAAGACTTTTGTTACGGGGCAGAAAAGGGGCCTAATGGACCCCCCCCCCCCCCCCTTTGCTTCCTGGGTTGCGTGGTGTACCCTAATTGAGCAGAGAGGAGACTACGCTTAGGCAAGAGTAATTGTCCTTTGATATGTTTATCCTTTGACTTCTAGGGGAATGGATACTCTTTCAGAACGGGGGGGGGGGGGGGGGGGGGTTATTCTGTCAAAATTGTATTGTCTCCCTCTGAAAAGGGAGCTACTATAAAAGGTAATCATTTGCTCCAAGGGAGAAAATTATTTTCTTTTAAAGTACATCCTTTTTAGAGGGATTCGGTATGCAGGAAAGCTAAGAGGAGACACGAAAGTTGTCTTCCTTGTAAGAACAATGGCGGATAATCTACCAGATGAATCAAGTCATCTTTACCCGCTCAACCCTGTAGACCAAGCCAGATACTTTTGAAAACAATGAAGATCCAGATGAGCCATCTCATCATGATCTATACTGTTTTTCACTCTGCTATCGAATGGCAACACTGGATGTGTCCTAATTCAGAGATGGAAGAGTCTGTTTCAGAAAGTCGGGGTGAAAAAGTTAAGACAAAATTTATCATGACAAAGTTCAATGTCTCACTAATTTTATTACTACAACTCACGCTTAGTACCGCAGCCTTGGATGTTACAAAAGTCATCCCCACAGCATTCCACACACGCCGATATATCTGCCCTCTTAGTAAGATCCCTCTTACCAACAATTTGATAGGCAGAGTTGTGGTAATTTGGACAATGCTGAAAAAAAACAACAACAAGCATGTGTTACTTTTTGGAGAGAGGCAAGAACGTCAATTTTAAAATTCCAATACAGTGCCTGAATCTGCTGGGCGCACATTGCAATGCCTTCTTGGAAATGCTGTGTCCTGGCTTATATGATGACCTCTTTCGCACATGTTGCATATTTGTATTGTTTCTGATATCTCTCTTAAAAGGGGATAGCCATAAAAAGAGGAAAGTGTGACATAGCATACGAAGATCTTTACAAACCTGCGCATCAGCACAATCCGATTAGGGTCTTCGCTGCCCTTACACAACATTTGGATACTCTAGAATATACATGTATCAGCGGTCTTGATTATTCATGAAACTTACCATATAAAGATGCGTCAGGGACTCGGCCCTGACGCAAGGAAATTTTTGAAAATTTTACTCATTCATTGCTGTAATTTGAAATATAGCACACCTGTATCACCAAATATTTAGACAGACATGCGATCATTCAGAAGCAGATGACTGAGGTTCTGCAATGTTTACCGATTTCAACAAATGAGTCGCAGTTTCAGAAAAAGTTACTCCGGACGTTTGCGCCCAGTGAAGATTCAGATCATACTGCGCAGTCTGCTCAAAATCTTCACTGGACACATTTTGGATAGCCGAGAATACAAAATATCTTCCCACGGACAATATATACTCTGATTAGGCTGCGCGTATGAGCTGCGGCTCAAACAGTCTGTCGGAGTTGTTTATATTTAACATAAGTTACAGTACGATGTACATATATTTGGGTTAAATACGGTATAGACATGCGCAAAAGGCTACCGGAAACAGCAATAACGTTGCACGGACTTCCAACATTTATAGAGCATCGGTTTGGTTCCATACGAATATAATACCATATTAGATAGTTTCAAATTGTTTGCATGTTTGTAAAGTGTTTTTTGCCTTCTTTGATGTTAAAAGTGATCAAATGTATGATTCAGGCATTTGTCCAGTAGATTTTGCAAAATTGTAGACCGTGTGTGGTCGATTTCATATGAAAACAGAAAATCATCTGGGGGTACAAAGTACCCTTACACCTGCCGTGACCTACTACAAGATCTGTTTCAGTGTCTTCGAAGATGTGGAATCTGATTCCATGACACAAAATCTACCATTCTCGTGCCCTATTTTGTTTTGTTAGAGGAACTGCTGTCAGGCAAGTGCGTGCCAAGTATTAACCAGTTTGTTAAAACAAAAATGTTGTGGATTATAGAATATTTGCAAAAATGTATAAAATATATAAGGAAAATCAGTGGTAGTCTGTAGCCTACATGGGAGAAAATGTTGTGAATGAGACATATACCTGTGTGGTAACGCAGCCAGTGTTGTACAGTATGAGTCCCCCGGTCGTCACGACTGCCTCTGTGTAACATGTCTAAAATACAAAACGGAGAATATATCGTAAAATGCGCCGCAACGTAAGTAATCGTACCATCGGACATGTGCGCCCAGCAAAGATTCAGATCAGACTCGCGCAGTCTGATCAGAATCTTCACTGGGCGCATTTTGGATAGCAAAGGATGCAAAGTATCTTCATATGGAAAACGAAGACTCTGATCCGACTGCGCGAATGCGTAGGCTGATTTGAGGTTGGTTGGGCGCATATGTCAGAAGGTATGTTTTCTCATGTTGCCTATTTTTTCAACGCCACCTTATTCTGCAAGCGAGCAAATTTTTCTTTACTTGATTTTTTATGTACTTTTTATATCATGTGTTGTTTCATGTGGCCTATTTTCTACGCCACCTTTTTTTTCAAGAAAACAAACGTTTTATGTACTGTTTATACACGTATCACGTTTGTTCATGTAAGTATTTTCGTTTCACATTCAGTCATTTAGAATAAATGACTATTTCAAATCAAGCATACTCTTGTTTTCTTTATTCTTCCGTGCTTTCACTAAGCGTCAGTGTCACCGTCCTGGATACGTCATACTGTAAATTATGTTTAATTGCCAACACGTACCTCATGTGCTGCGCACTCTGTAAGGACATTACATACTCTTGGCAAAGGAACATTCTGACACTGGAAACATTTCCTTGCATCTGTGAAAGAAAATATAAGATGATTTTTGTCAGAATTTTATACATGTAGACTTCTAAGCTGAAAGCTATTTTTTTTACTAACATGCTGTTCATGTAGTTGTCGATCGTGTTCTAAAGTAAGCAGAAGCCTGAGCATTTCATATAGGAAGGGGACTTGATACAATTAGCAGATAAGGGAAACGACTTTTGTGACTTCCTGTGTTGTGTTTCGGCCCAACAGGCATATTCTGAAAAAAGTCTACTCACTTGTGAGCAAATTGTTTGCTTTTAGAGTAAACCGTTTTTAAGAAGGGAGAAACGTGGCCTCCTTTCAAAGAGTACTCAATGACCTTAGTAAATCTCGCATTCTCACTCTTACAGTGTACTCCAACTCAAAAATTATATAAGATATAAAATGTACTTACCGCAAAAAGGCATCATGATGTACAAAAGCAGTAGGCATCTGAACATTTTGAAACAATTCTGAAATAAATGCAATCACGACTACATTGATATTAACAACAAGACAGAGGTTATATGAGATTTGGAATAGATTCTTCTGTTTCGGTCAAGCTGTGTACAAAACCACAAATAAGCGACAACTGACAAATTGTTTTTCTTAGTCAAGAAATTTATATAGTCATAGCTATACCAACCGATATAGCACACAATCACTTGAAGTTATATATCGTATCTCAGCAATGTCCCTCTGACTTTATACACCAACGAGATTCAAACGACAGACATAGACAGTTTAAGTGCTGATGGTTAGAACTTCAAGCGCCTGTGATACACATGTCATGTTTCTGAACCGAGGCAAGAGCTCTGATTATGTACCAAGCTGACGTTCTACTTAAATCTATATTGAACCGCTGTCGGCTCTTCAGGATCGCTGAGGGGTCGATAGCGATCCAATATAGAGTTTAGTTGAATATTAGCTTGGTAGTTTCCGCCTGCTGATCAAGGCTTACTGTACACGAATAACGCTGCCCTGGTTAAATAACAGTTCCCTGGGCCTTCGCGTGTTAGAAAGAAAAACCGTTACATCACGGATGCATATAATATACGTGTATTCTCTTAGATATCAATTGTTCGGACGACATACCTCCACAACAAGAGTTCCCAATAGCTCACCTTGTGCCTGTGGCTCAGTAAGCTAAAACTTTCAGAGAATCTGGGCCCAGTTGTTCAAAGCTAACGATGTCGTTAGTCAACGATTCGTTAAAATTTTCATCGAGTGATACGCAAATATTCTGATATTTTTTGCTGAAAAAATGTAAGTAGCTTTTGCAGCTACTCACATTTTTTTCAGCAAAAAATATCAGAATATTGTGTATTGAATCCACTAAAACACTTAACGAAATGACCCTTAACGAGCTCGTTAAGCTAACGACGCTTTGAAGAACCGGGCCCTGGTCTACTGATATGCTGACGTCTTCATTATTGGAAATGACAACTGGTCACGTAATCATCTGTCAACCAAATACATATATTTATGCTTAAAGGGAATTGATAGACTTTCAGAATAGACAACTCAGTCAAAATTGTTTATGGCCCCTCTTGAAAATGATTCTACTCCATAAGGAAAGAAATGTCTCCCTAAGGGAGCATTTTTTTCCTAATAGCATCGATTTCTTTTCAGAAGGAGCTTGGCGTGCAGTAATGCAACCGGGAACATTATTTTATAGAAGATCAAAAGGCGTCCCTAAATAAATCCGATTTGTCTCCTGGCATGGCACTATGATAAACCCTTAGTGGCTCGAGTGCTTGTCCAAATACAGAGTAGTCACGGTACATATATATACAGTATTGTAATCCATCACTGACCAGATATTATCAGCGCATGCTTCTAACCTATAAATTGGAAGCTTACATAAATAAATTAAAGCTTAGCATGCTGGGTAAAATCAATAAATAAAAAAGGAATGAAAAAATATAATAAAATACAACAATAAAAAGCAAAAAACAAAATACAGTTAGAATAATTGCCTATTTATGTTTTTTCCAGAAAAAAAACATCGCGAAACATGCCTAATATAATTTTGACCCCCTTAAACCCCACTTTTATATAGTAAAACTGGGGTTTACATAGGTATACATTATTATTTCTTATTTCTGCTCAAAAACATAGATTGTGGGTACTCAGCGATGTGGTTCTATCGAGTACCAATAATTTATGTTTTGAGCAGATATACAAAAAATATCAGAATTTTTATTTGAAATCTTTCAGTTTTTGGTGGTGAAATTTTCAACATATTTGAATAGGCGTGTTTTTGTAATGGATCCGTCAGTTCTTGTAAATGGGATTGTTTCCTATAGAAATGAAATTCGTGATTCAAATCCTACTTTTGTGCGCACAATAAGACTATTATCATCATCTGGTCGTCTTTTGAACTTGCCCAGAGCGTGCTAAGTGTTAAAATGCAGTTACATGTATACACGTCCATCGATACAGAAAATATCGTAATTGTTTTAAAAAATGTCTTTGTAGAAGAGACCCTTTTCAGTGGGTAGACATAGACAATTTCAATAGAGCTGCCGCTATTGAAAGCTTATCCATTGCCCTTAGGGAAGAGTCCCCAGCGGAGTCATGGTGTTTATATAGCGTCGCCTGAACGCCTGACCGTCCATGTAACGTCATGACGGCATGACGTTGCATCAACGTTGAGGCCATCATGAAAACAGAATAATATAATCATCTGATGGTCTTTTGAGTTTGCCCAGAGCGTGCTAAGTGTTGCACGGCAGTTTCATGTATGCATGTCCATTGATACAGAAAATGTCGTAATTGTTTTTTAAAAAAAATGTCTTTGTAGAAAAGATCCTTTTAAAAGTGTAGATATAGACAATTTCAACAGAGCTGCCGCTATTGATGAAAGCTTATCCATTGCCCTTGGGGAAGAGTCCCAAGCAGACTTGTGGTGTTTATATAAATATCGCCTGAACGCCTGACCGTCGATGTAACGTCATGACGTCATAACATTGCATCAACGTTAAACATGCCTATATAATATTGACTCTCTTAAACCCCACTTTTATATAGTAAAACTGGGGTTTACAGGGGTATACATTATTTTTCTTATTTCTGCTCATCCAGGCGGTTCTGCTGAGTACCCATAATCTATGGTTTTGAGCAGAAATATGAAAAATGTCAGAATTTTTATCTGAAAATCTTCATATTTTGGTGGTAAAATTTTCAGTACATTTGAATAGGCTTGTTTTCGAAATGCGATGTTGTATAAGCGTCATGTGCCCACTGGGGATGTCTTCAATGCTCCGACCCTCGTAAATATTCCTTACCTTGATGGCAATCAAATGAAGTTATCCGGTGATATTTTATTCGTCAGTTTCGTATCTTCGTGTACCTATGTGACAATGTTTATGCTTCCAATATCTTTCTACTTTTATTTGCCCAAGGTCAGAAAGAAATGTACATGATGCTACATTATTTCAATATGCCATAAGGGACTTTCTTCCTGGATATTTCTTTCTACCGTAAATAACCGAAATATACGGGCAATTTAATTAATACTTTTTAATGCATAACGTTTAATTGCAGGCCAATATTTGTCCTACATTTTGAACACAAAATGCATAAAGGTTTCCCTTGGAAACAAAGAACACATGAAAGAACAAACTCTCCGTCTCAGTTTCATTGAGAATACTCACTTGACAGTATTGCATGGGCTCGCGTCCCCCACCCCACCACACCCCCCTCCAACACAGAACTTAATTTTCCAAGATAAAAAAATCGATCCAACGGTTCCAAGGAAGCTACAGTCAACCCTCTTTATACCGACACCCGATACAACGAAAAATGCGTTACAATGACAATTTAAATGTCACGAACCCTTCGCTTAAGAGGTGACAATTGATGAGAAATTATGCAAGAAACTTCAAGCAACATACGCTTTGGATATTTGTTAGAATCGCCTCACTGAGGCGATTCTAACAAATATCCAAAACGGGTTATATGAGTAAACAAGAATAAAACAAGGTCTTTCTTACATATCATTGTGTCCATTTAGGATTCTTTACAACAGTAAAATCAGTTTAATGTCAACGCCTTTGGGAACAAATGCTGTCGTTGTAACGAAGGTTCACTGTACAACAAATTTGCTCCAAGATGAAGTACGGTGAGACTTTTTTAAGACTGACACACGGCACTTAGTATCAACTGCAGTGAAGTAAACTAATTTCTATAAAAATTGCTTTTGGAAACAAAGAGCACAGTATCTTAGAACAAAAATCGGAGGCTCGATCTCATTCCCTTCATATGACCTCGGAAGGCCATTTGGTTGCATTGTACCTGGATTGTTTGTTTTCGGAAATATCGGTGACTGAACTGCAACGGTGCGGATACAGAGCATATGGTGCTGTCTGCACTGTATGATTAGGCTCTTTTGTCTGAAACGTAGCGTAAATACGGTAAACATTCAGGCCAAAATATGCCATAGTTTCTTATCTTTTAACTACGTACTTGAGGCTCATAAAATAGGACGTCAAAGCTATCATCAGTACGTATATGCTATATTAACGAGGTTCTGTATTTACCTTAAATATTCGAATACCTCAATTCCTTACCATACGTGTTCCAAGTTTGAACAAGTTCATGTGTCTGTAAATTGCTAGATGAATGACGAATAGAGCAAAACAATTTTGACAGCATTGCCTGTAAGTATATAAGTTCCAGTAAACTGATACACCTTTATCACCATTTAACACATTGTAGACCGAATGGACTCTCCCACACTATAAACTGGAGTCCAATTTCAATTTTAGGTATGTCCGGCTGTGAGATTTACATATTCCTAGAGAAAAATAGCTTAACTATTTGCAAACAGTGGAGACCCTGATCAGACGCCGCGTTTGCCAATTACCTGGTCTCCCGACTACAATGGGTTAAAAAATAAATCGGTAACCTTAAAGTTTGTTACGCCGTGTTTGCTTTCAAGCACACAAAATCCCTTCTAAAAAGGGCTCTACTCTAAAAGAACAGAATTTGCTCCCATGGGGAGCGAATTATTTCTTTATAGATCCCTTTTCGGAGCAAAAAAAAAAAAAAAAAAAAAAAAAACTTCTGCTTTTTTCCTACCCTGAAAGTGAATCAATTTCAGTTAAGGCCAATAGGTACACCTGGGATTTTTTCTACTTTTTCTATCAAGGGGAGTAACTTTTTTTACTTCCTGTTTTCCTTCCTGTGCATAAATCTCCTTTTGAAAAGGGGTCAACTAAAAGGAAAAAAAAGCCCTCTTTCGTTTTAGAGTACATCCCTTTTCAGAAGACATCACCTTCCCTGAAAATGTATCCGTTCCCCTTAAGTGAACGACAAACACACTCAGCCTCTGATTTACAGGCCATAACACCATTTGCAGAACATATATATGAAACCTTGTCTAAAAAAATACATTTTTGAGTTGAGGTTTTACGGTCCACATCACGAAAACATACCTTTATTATGTTGACCCCTTTAAAGCCCACTTTTTGTATCGTAAAACTTGGGTTTACAAGGGCATACATTATTTTTCTTATTACTGCTCTAAAACATATATTGTGGGTACTCGTTCGAACCGCCTCGCTGAGGTTGTTCTAACGAATACCGACAATCTATGTTTTGAGCAGAAATATGAAAAATATCAGATTTTTTTTTCTGAAAATTTTCTTTTTTTGGTGGCAAAATTTTCAGTATATTTGAATAGGCTTGTTTTCGTAATGAGTTAACTCATTAAGGTCATGTGAAGCCGGTCAGTTTACCTAACCACACTTTTAAGGCAGGCTTAGTCCTCAAAGAGGTTTACTTGAAAAATCTCTGTACAGGTTCATGAATATATCCTAACAGGTTAAAACATTATCACCATAACAAGAAAGTTTACATAGGCCTTATAACCCTTTTATTCACAATACTTCCTCATATTCGGTAAGTGCATATGAAAAGTCATGAAAATATGCCAACGGGCTCTTTAGTATAGAGTATAGAAGATAAGCATGACTCTATTATTATGTCACGTCGCCTGAATGAGGAAAACAAACATGCTGGTTCATCACAAACTGCAGACATGACATTGTGATTAAATCAATACTAGACCGTTATAGGCCCGACAAGAGTCCTGTTGGGCCGATAACGGTCCAATATTTATTTAAGTAGAATGCAAGCGGATGCAATGAATGGTAAACGAAAAAAAGTACAGCCCGGACATGAAAATTAAACAAATGGGAGCTCATTAACGAGGCAGGCAAGATACATCTTTCTGATCCCATCCTCTGATCAAACTAGAAACATCTTTAAGTTCGATGTTTCATACTCATACCCCAAGATATTAATAAAATGTTCTTTCAATGCTACACCATCTTCTTATCAATACTATCAACCATTTTGAATACAGATGTTATATTATAAGAAGATGGTGTAGCATTGAAAGAACTTACCTCTCTTAAAAAGGGCTTTAATCAGTCGAAACGTTGAGATTTAATTGTGAAATAAACTGTGCAAAAATATATTCAATAATAAATATATAGAAAATATCACCTCCTAAAACTGAAAATTTTCAGATAGCAAATTTTTCATATTTCTGCTCAAAACATTTTTAAGCAGAAATAAGAAACAAATAATGCATACCCCTGTAAACACCAGTTTTACTATATAAAGTTTGGTTTAAGGGGTCAAAATTATTTAGGCATGTTTTCGCGATGCTTCAGCAGGTAGCAGATTGGATCTGACTGAAGTGCAGGGTATGTACAGTCAGGATATATGGTCATACAACCAATACGGCGGGTGAATGAGATAATGGATAAAATTTGTTTCTTTCAATATCAATACCTGAAAGTAACTACGCAGACTGGCCCCAGTCTCCAGTGACTAAATATCGTTTTCTTCTTATAAATTTGTTTGATTATCTACAACCAAAAAACATCATGACTATAAAGGCTGGACACTTAGTGATAAGCCTTTATAATCATGATATTATTTTGGTTTTACTTTGGTTTTATTTTAGTGGATTATCAAACAGAATAATAAGAAAACAAAAAAAAAAAAAAAAAAAAAAAAAAAAAAAAAAAAAAATTAGTCACTGAAGACTGGAGGCAGCCTAGTAACTACGTTATAATGACAAATGGACTAACAGCCTTTACAGTCATGATATTAGTTTGGTTTTATTCTGATCTTATTTTAGTGAACTATCAAACAGGGCCCAGTTGTTCAAAGCGTCGTTAGCTTAACGAGCTCGTTAAGGGTCATTTCGTTAACTGTTTTAGCGGATTCAATATACAATATTCTGATATTTTTTGCTGAAAAAATGTGAGTAGCTTTTGCACTGCAAAAGCTACTCACATTTTTTCGGCAAACAATTTCAGCATATTTGTGTATCACTCGATGTAAATTTTAATAAATCGTTAACTAACGACGTCGTTAGCTTTGAACAACTGGGCCCAGGATTATAAGAAAAAAAATATTTAGTCACTGAAGACTGGAGCCAGTCTAGTAACTTAGTTATAGGAACAAATGGACCAACAGCCTGGGAGTCGTTTTGTTACTGTCCAGTGATACACATCCAGAGGCTCCTGCGGGTAAATGGGAATGGTGCTTTGAACTTGTGGACGTTTTCAATATCATGTACATAATCTGAAGATTGTTGATGTTGTCCTAGCGACTAACAACCTACAAATATTTTAGATAATTTTGCTACATCGAAATTACAACATGCTTTGTTTAAGGACATAGATAATTGAAATAGGGACGTCATAAAATATGAACCATTTCAAGTCACGTCCTAAGAATTGTTTACATTTGTTAGGTTAGCATGTGTTGATATAAGTAGAAATTGCTTGACATATGTTTGCACATGTTTAAGTATACAGAAGCGCCTGACTAGATACATTGCAGCATGCGTGACTATATTTTGCAACTATGAACTCTTCTTTATTAAATTAGGCATAAGCATGTTTTCTTAAAATATAACACGCCGTTTTAACCATACGTATGTAGGCATACAGACCTGAGCAAACAGTGTAGGCCCAAATCAGACGCCGCAAAACAGGGTCCGCACCGTTTTCACTCATCTACATTGCACTTTTTGACACATAAACAGGTTATTAACCAATGTATGCATAGTGGATTCTTCTACTTCAGACCTTTGGATTGGTCGATTTCCAATAGAAGAGTGTCTGGATAGGTTTTATTAGTGCTATGTTGTTTTTAAAACATCCTGTGTTCAGTGCAAACAGTATAGACCTGGATCAGACGCCGCGTTCTGCACGGGCTGATCTTTGTCTACACTATTCACAAATGTCCCTTTCTTGGGATGCTAGGCACAAATTGTTTTGCATGGCCTATTTTTTTTTTAGATTTTAAGATAAAAAATGAGTTAATGTGTGCAAGCACTAAATAAAAGCTGTTTTTTTGCGATTAATTTTTGACTAAGATGACAACGTCACAAAATATGAACCTTCCTGATTTCAAATTGCACCATCGCATCCAAACATTACTACAAAAATCATGAGCAGAAACATGAGAAAACGTACCTTCTGACTCGTGTGCCCAACGTAGACTCAACTCAGCCTGTACATTCGTGCAGTCGATTCAGAGTCTTTGTTGGCATGAAGAATCTTTGCGTCTATGCGTAGCGGTTTCCTAGCTCCTTAGCTGATACACTCAGGCAAAAACATGCAAAGAACGTCTCTGCACTATGATGAAACAAAAACATTAACCCTTCTCTTGCTGAACACGACATGTCCTGTCTTAGCCATTAGTATAGGTCCACAGATCAGTTGGCTTCTGAAAATGTGAATTTCTATCAAAACCCGGATCAAGTAATCTGATTGGCTGGAAATTAGGAGTGGGCGTGGCATCTTTATTCAGCAAGGTAAGGGTTAATTTGGCGCTTCTAGTGAATACCTACAACGTATGTTTTATGTGGAATAAGAAAAAAGAAACCCTTTATGTCTGAAAAACATGCGCCTTATCTGGAGCTACAGAGAGGAATTTTACTGGGCTCAGATAAGCAAAATTATATAAAACCACAGCTTGAATGCTGACTTTTGTTTCATATTATCTTGCTGTAAAATGATTTAGATGAATCAATCGCCATGAAGAAAGTTAAATTAATCAACAGGAATAATCATTATACGTCTTAGTATAATCTCCAAAACCATATTCTGATAATATTGTAGGTATGAATGTTTTAAATGCTTGGACAATGGGAATTTATACGTAGATGCCCTCTATATTTCTAAAGTCCTCTTTTATGATTATTTTGTAATTGCTGGAATATGTTACATGTATAACCGTTCCGGGTAAAATATAAAATGTATCTTCATGCACATGCGAAAATAAAGACCTAGTGCAACCTATATCCAAGTTGATTAGGGCCTTCTCTGCCCTCATAAGTAGTAGTTGCGGTCATGGTACCAAAGCCGTAATCCAAACTCATAAATCCATAAACGAATGACGAATCAGAATGTTCAGACCAACAGACATTGACCCTAGAACAAAGGGTGTAATCAGGCATCAGCGGATAGTAAGCATTACTTGGTAAATAAGCTTCGCCCGCCATGCCCATAGGCCTGAACGAAGGAAATATCGGTAGAAGCGTATGTCCGGGATTTGGGAAATCTACTTAAGGCGCGTCACTGGCAAAAACATCAGAAACAATTCTGGAAACTGCCACATTGTAGGGATTGACTAGATTATGATGTCACCCATAGAATTCTTAAGTGTTGCTGCCAGTTTGGTTTTTTGATACCCCTGGCTCAACAACTTTGTAGTGAGCACTTTCCCACGCTCCATGAAGTCCTGATCATTTGAACAGGTTCTGGCATAACGGATTAACTGTGAAACGTAAACGCTGTATGCTGGTGCAGAAGGGATATTACTGCTCAGGAATGGAAAGTTAACAATGGTAAAATTGAAGTCATCCCGCTTGTCGTAAAGCCTAATAGTAAGCTTTCCATTGTCAATGTAGAGATAACAATCCAAGTTTGAGGAAGAGGCTGCAGCCTCCATTGTTTCCTTTATTTCAAGTTCACGTGGATTGATGACTTCTAAATACTCTGCAAATTTTGTATTTTTCAGAGACAATACATCAACTATATACCTGTAGGTGAAATTGAATTGTTGTGCGAGGTGTTTCTTGCCTGCTTGGAGGAGACTTTGTACAAACTCCGCCTCATACGAGTATAAAAACAAGTCGGCAAGTAACGGTGCACAGTTAGTACCCATCGGTATGCCGATTGTTTGCTGAATTATCCAACCGCCGAACTCCACAAAAATATTGTCGATTAGATATTCCAGCATCTTTATGACATCTGCATCTGAGTACTTTTGTGGCGCATCAGAGTGATCCCGAACGAAGTATGTGTCTTTGTAGCCAATGACAACATACTGAAATCGAAGGTTACCATTCTTGTGGAAGAAACACTCATAAAGTATAACTAGATACCATAGCAAACTCATCACGAAAACATACCTATATAATTTTGACCCCCTTAACCCCACTTTTATATAGTAAAACTGGGGTTTACAGGGATATACATTATTTTTCTTGTTTCTGCTAAAAAACATAGATTGTGGAAACTCGTTAGAACCGCCTCGGCGAGGTGATTCTAACGAGTACCCACAAATTATGTTTTGAGCAGGGAATATGAAAAATATCAGACATTTTATTTGGAAATTTTCCTTTTTGGGTTGTAAAATTTTCAATATATTTGAATAGGCGTGTTTTCGTAATGATCCGTTTTATTGTTCAACTAAGAGTTTGAAACATAAGCATGGTGTCGTATTTGTTAGTCGAAAATATAAACGTATTTGGATTATCTAGAAAGCACAGCCTTTCCGAGTGACACATTACGAAAATACGCCTGATATTCAAATACATGTATATAGAAAATTTACCTTCAAAAACTAAAAAAAAATCAGATAAAAAACTATGATTTTTGTCATATTTCTGCTCAAAACATAGATTGTGAGTGCTCGTTAGAATTGCCTTGGCGAGGCGGTTCTAATGAGTACAACAACCTATATTTTTGAGCAGCAATAAGAAAACTATTGACACCCTCTAAACCCCTGTAAACCCCGGTTTTGCTATATAAAAGTGAGGTTTAAGTAGGTCAAAATTATATAGGCATGTTTTCGTGATGGTAACCAATGCGAGGTATAGATAAGACAAGAATCAGACAAAACAGTTCTTTTACAATAATAGACATAAAATACGTCAATCCCATTCGAAGGGAGGAACAACTGTTTACCATCGGGAAATTAAGGAGGGACGGATTCTATACATCAATCCCATTCGAAGGGAGGAAAAACAGTGTTGACAGTGTTGTCTACCTTGCAAGTTTATCAAATCCCCTTTAAGAGACAGAGCAATACTATCGATAATAATTGTGTTTCTATCCAATCATTCAATTTGCCGCAGAACGTGTAAGCGGTAAAACGGTCTTTTCGCAACAAATGACAACAGTTTTAATTTTTTTTAATTGTTTTAGTTTTACCAGCAACTTTTCAGCATATATAAAATAAAAAATCGTAACAGCATGTTTATCGCAAATTAGTCCATTCAAATAGCCAGCCATGACTAAAGTTTGCCAAGAAAACGCAGTATTTCTTTTTTATATTCATTCCCAACAATGAGATTTTCTAAACGGAATGCGAAATGCATTAATGGCCATGTCATTAGCAACTTGCAGTAAGATACATTTTCTGACTATTCACTGACGGTATTCTAATATATAATATATTTAGGAAAATAATGCCATGCTACTAACTGCCAGGGAAAGGCCATCTAGCCGGTGTATTTAACCCTTTCGGCCCTGAAGACCAAAGAGAATATTGCAAACAGTGTAGACCCAGATGAGACAGCTCTTACTAAGCCGTCTCATCTGGATCTACATTGATTGCCATTTTGTTTTTATTTACAACCAACACCTTATTTGTGGAAATGGATTTGTCAGATCCAATGCAGAGATGGAAGAGTCTATTTCAGAAACTCAGGGTTGGGATGGTTAAGGAAACGAGCTCCACAAGAAACAGAGATCAGCGCGTGAAACTTAACTGCGTATCGGATAATGCAGTATCTTTATTTGTTCTATCTCCCTTTTGGCCTAATCTTCTATACGACTTCATTTTCAATTGAACTGTATTGCAAAGTAAGCGGCCTAATTTTATAAGTGATTTTTTTTTGATACCTTGCTGACAAAAAATCTATAAATCGGAGTCCTTTGGATGCAATAAAAAATATATTATCTAAACAAAGATAGGAGATTCTCTGCGAAAATAAACGTCCTTTTTGGAATGTTTGTCATTAAAGACACAGATGCGCTTCTGTATACTACAAGGGTTAAATGCTAATAGTTTTATTTGCCCCATAAAACAGTCGCTCTGAGATCAAAGCATTCTTTTTGTCTGGACATTAGTGTATCCAATAAACACTGATAATCGCTAATGTCTGATACCAGTGAAGAGGAAATTGACTTATTCAGTTGATAATTACTTCTTGAGATTTAAGATGGAAACAATAAAAGAGAGAGAGAGAACATACCAATATCTACTTTATTTACATATTGAATTTAGAGCCATAGAGTGAGAAACAAAAAATAAATAAATAAAAATCTACAAAAGATATTGTTTTCTTCTAAGGGGAATAATAATGTAAAAACTGTAAATATGTAAAAAAAATACATAAATAAATAAATGACAAAGATCAAATATCTGTCAATAAAGAGCGAAAAAGAAAAAAACGTTATTTTAGGAAGAAAGAAAGAAGGAACCATCAACACTAGAAGTACACTTACACAAAATCTACTCTATCACAAAAAGCACACACAAAAAAAAAAAACAAAAAAAAACGTACCGCTGAATGCGTTTAAACTTGGCTTTGAAATGTTTAAGGCAACCATAAAGTTACCATTAAGAAAGAAAGAAAGACAGAAGAAAGCATCATGAAAATACGCCTATATAATTTGGACCCTCTTAAACCCCACTTCTATATAGAAAAACTGGGGTTTACAGGGGTATGCATTATTTTTCTTATTTTGCTTAAAAATAGATTATGGGTACTCATTAGAACAGCCTTACAGAGACGGTTCCTATAAATACCGACAATGTATGTTTCGAGGAGATAAATGAAAAATATTTAATTTTTTTATCTGAAAGTTTTCAAATTTTGTGGTAAAATTTTCAATATATTTGAACAGGTGTGCTTTCGTAATGTATCCAGAAAATGCTACAATCACAGAGCACAGCCTTAATATGATTAGCAATTGTAAATGCATATCACTGAGGATCAAATAATAAAACCTGCTATTTAGCTTATGCTTAATGTCATATGGAAACACCGCCTGCGAATACATGCAGTCGTTCGCATTTGTTCGCTGCTTGGATAGCATAATTAATAAAAAAAAATGGATAGACTAAACATCTGAAGGGCTTGTAATACTTCATTTTAGACATTTGTATAGTTCTTTGCTTTATGTCAAGCTGATTTTGCAGCATATTACACAGTTGCAAGTTAATACACTTCTATTATATATCTTTCAGACGCTGCTGAGTATTTCTCCTTCTTGTGCTCACCTGGAATCTGGCCCTAATTAGGCTGCTTCATCTTTAGTTGTATGGCCTGTATCAGCAACCCATCACGAAAACATGCCTATATAATTTTGACCCCCTTAAACCCCACTTTTATATAGTAAAACTGGGGTTTATAGGGGTATACATTATTTTCTTTATTTCTGCTCATAAAAATAGATTGTGGGTACTCGTTAGAACCGCCTCGCCGAGGCGGTTCTAACGAGTACCCACAACCTATGTTTTGAGCAGAAATATGTAAAATATCAGAATTTTTTATCCGAAAAATTGCCATTTTTTGGTGGTAAAATTTTCAGTGTATTTGAATAGGCGTGTTTTCGTAATGTAATAGTCGTATTTGTGTCTTTAATTCCAATAGACCGACTTCGATGAAGCTACTTTTAATATGACTTGTGATGATTTAGACATTTCATCGGATGATTGATGTATGATGTTATGTAATTGGTCGCCCCTCCTGGGTTCTACTAGATGTTTGCTTTAGCTCGGATTAGCAGTGTCTGAATTATTTATTTTGATTTACATATAGCGGAATATTTGTTTTAAACCACTTGAATCTAGGATTAAACTATCGCTAAGGTGCACGAACCGCCCCGTTCTTACCTGTGCTCTACCTAGCCTCGGGCTTTTGGCGATTTCTTTGGCATTATATGTACAAAGCATTTTATTAAAATGTTCCAAACTGTTGAAAACCATTCGTTTGCTTGACGTTGCGTTCAGGGACAGAAAGCGATAAACAAAATGGATGGAAAAGCTATCATCATGAAAACATGCATATACAGTTTTGACCCCCTTAAACCCCATTTTTATATAGTAAAAATGGGGTTTACAGGGGTATACATTATTTTTCTAATTTCTGCTTAAAACATAGATTGTGGGTACTGGTTAGAACCACCTCGCCGAGGCGGTTCTCACGAGTACCCATAATCTATATTTTGAGCAGAAATATGAAAACTATCAGAAGTTTTTATCAGAAAATTTCCCTTTTTTGGTTGTATAATTTTTATTATATTTGAATAGGCTAGTTTTCGTAATGTCACATGCATGCATAAGTGTATACCGCCACAAACTAAAAGTGTGGCTGCTAAAGCAGCCATAAACAGCAACAAGCGTAGACTACGCTTTCTGTAAAAGCTAATACTTAATTATAATACCGTTGAGCAGTCCATGGAAAATAGCATAGGACCAGTCAATAGTCCTTCATAAAGTGCTTCCGGAGCAGTTGCAAACCCTAAAATTTTCTACGCGAATATATTTCATTACGAAAACAAGCCTATTCAAATATACTGAAAATTTTACCACCAAAAAAAAAAAAAAAAAAAAAAAAAAAATTCAGATTAAAAATGCTGATATGTTTAATATTGCAGCTAAAAACATAGATTGTAGGTACTCGTTAGAACCGCCTCGGTAAGCGGTTCTAACGAGTACCCACAATCTATGGTTTCAAGCAGAAAAAAATAATGTGTACCCCTGTCAACCCCAGTTTTACTAAATAAAAGTGGGGTTTAAGGGGGTCAAAATTATATAGGCATGTTTTCGTGATGTGGGCCTCTTCAACTTGTGGTGCCTCAGTATAGATGCATTGACTGACTGTACGTTTTCAAATGTGTCTTTTGTTGCATGTTAAGTTTTTGTAATATACACTGAAAAATATATATATACTCAAATTTTACCTTAATAAGTAGGCCGGATAGTTAATTTTTCGATTTCATTATGATAATTATATATGCACAATTCGCGGCAAATGTCGCGAATGTATTAAATGCTTTTTAAAATTTATCAATCACAATACAGTGTTTATATTATTTGATTACTGTGATGCCTTACATCAGCAAGAAAAGCAGAACACATTCGCGAATGTTTTGAATGGTCATCGTAAACTCGTCTCGCTTGGTCTCAAATTATAGCCTAGCCAATCGTCGGCTGAGTGCTATAAATTCCTATCACCTCTTTTTAACAAAGTTGAGTATTATATACCTTTGGAATCAGAATTACAGTTGACTCTCGTTATCTCTACCTCGCTTATCTCGAATAACCGCTTATCTCGAAGTGAAAATTTGGTCCCTACCTAAAGATGAAAATCTAACAATAGGTAATAAAATATCGTGGAAAAGAGGAGATATTGGTCCAAAAGAGCAATTTCTCCTCTTTCCACAATATTTTCAATTTATCTCGAATTTCAAGGGTCCAATTACATAAACAGTTGTTAAATGTGGTTGTTCGATTTATTTTTTCTTCAATTTTGCAATTCTGATATGCCGAGGTACGGATATCTCGAAGTATTTCAGAGTCCCTTGGAATTCGAGATAACGAGAGTCGACTGTAAATGTTTTATCTCCTGATGCTCTCAGAAACTGCCTGTCGTCGATGTCGATTTAAAATCACTAACTTATAAAAAGTTCTTTTTTGTTCAATATGATAACGTTTAAAGTGCTATACTACCTTATGTCCATTGAACCCGAGAAATGAAAATATTCAGGAAGGTATAGTCACGTGACCTCACATGACTTTTGGATCAAATGAGCGTGTCCTTTAGTGCCACTGGTTCATGGATAACAACTAGATGAGGAGGAGACAGATACTGTAGAAAACGAATTTACATCGTAAAATAATGCAATGGCCATTGTTGAAGCGATCATTTTTATAATTGTATGTACATTTAAATTAGATTTATAAGTGCTGCGTTTCATTAAATTACTATTCTTATGGAATATAGATCAAACATTTGTTACATCTCCTAGCTACTTAAAAATGTTAATTTTAGACATATTTTGTTATCTTCGAACAGAAAAGTCCATTTATCTTATAATTAACTTTGTTTTCACCAGTGATTTTCAAATAAAGCATATTTTGAAGATGCATGCATTGCACTGACAAGTTAAATTCATTTTCAAATTGGCTTGTCGAACTTATTTAAGGACTGCAAACTTTGAACTAAACTGCGAACGTTGAACCCGGGGTTCAAAATATGGAAATAGAAAAGCATAGCACTCAGCTGACGCGGTAATCTCGTTGACAAGAACTGATGTTTGATCCAATACATTATAACAATACTCCTCATTTTACATAGGGACGGAAACATAATATCAACACAATAACTATTTTATATTTTTGTTTGCTTACAAACAAGCACGCATAAATAGTTTGGATATGACAAATGACAGCTCAATGCACAGTTTGCGGACAGTCACTAGCGTCCGCCGAAAACTATGTCAGAACTTAATAGAAACTTTGCAAATGTTCGCGAATGCCTGCAAAGGTTTTGCTTTACTGAATGCGGCACTGTCAGGCACACATACAGGAACATTTCCTATTCAGCGGTGCCAACAAATAGACAAGAAAATGATAATCACGGGGCTTAACTCGCGTTGTACTTTTCTGGCCGAGGTGTGAGCAGTTCCTGTGGCAGCCATCTTGAATACCTTAAGAAAATGGTTTTAGCAATTCTGAATTTCCATGTCGCCGCAATGCCTCCCAAAAGGTTTTGGCTCAATCTGACTTACAATTTGGGAGCAGATGAGGTTTGAAGATTTTTAAGCAATCTTGGGGGCCATCTTAGATATCGGAACATAATTGTTTTAGTAATTTTGAATCTCTATGTCGCTCCGATACCTCCCATCAAGTTTGGGCTCAATTCGCGTTAAAGTTTGGAAGGAGATGTCGTTTGAAGAATTTCAAGATGTCCGCTGTAGCAGTCATCTTGGATGTCGGAATGAAACGAATTTAACAATTCTGAATCTCCATGTCTTCTCAATGCCTCCCACCAAGTTTCAGCTTAATCCGACTTACCGTTTGGGAGCAGATGTCGTTAGAGGATTTTCAAGCTGGTCACCATGGTGGTCATCTTGGGTATTTGAACTGAACGAATTAAGCAATTCTAAATGTCTATGTCATCCTAATGCCTTCCACCATGTTTTAGCTCACTCCGACGGGAGCAGACGTAGTTTGAAGAGTTTCAAGATGGCCACTGTGGCGGGCATCTTGAATATCGGAACGAAACGATTTTAGCAATTCTGAATCTCTATGTTGGCCAATGCCGCCCATCAAGTTTCAGCTCAATCCGACATACGGTTTGGGAGGAGATGTCGTTTGAAGATTTTCATGGTGGCCATATTGGATATCGAAACGAAATGATTTTAGCAATTCTAAATTGCAGTATGGCCCCAATGCCTCCCACCAAGTTCGGGCTCAATATGACTTAAGGTTCGGGAGCAGATGTTGTTTCAAGATTTTTAAGATTATCTTGGATAGCCGAACGGAATGGTTTTAGCAATTCTGAATCTTTATGTTGCTTCGATGCTTCCCATCAAGTTTCAGCTCAATCCAACTTACGTGTAATGTTTGGGAGGAGATGTCGTTTGAAGACTTTCAAGATAGCCGCCCTGGTAGCCATTTTGGATATAGGAACTGAAAGGTTTTAGCAATTTAAAATCCCCATATGGCCCAATGCCTCCCACCAAGTTTGGGCTCAGTCTGACTTAGCGTTCGGGAGCAGATGTGGTTTCAAGATTTTCAAGACGACCGCCCAGGCAGCCATCTTGGATAGCTGAACGGAACGATTTTAGCAATTCTGAAATTTCTATGCTTCTCCGATGCTTCCAATCAAGTTTCGGCTTAATCCAACCTACGGTTTGGGAGGAGATGTCGTTAGAAAATTTCCAAGATGGCACCATGGCGGCCATCATGAATATCGGAACGGAATTATTTTAGCAATTCTGAATCTCTAAGTTGCTCCGATTGATCCCATAAAGTTTCGGCTCAATCTGACTTACGGTTTGGGAGATGTCGTTTGAAGAATTTCAAGATGGCCTTCACAGCAGTCATCTTGGATATCAGAACGGAACGATTTTAGCAATTCTGAATTTTTATGTCATTGTGATTCGTCCCCTCAAGTTTCGGCTAATTCCGACTTACCGTTTGGGAGAAGATGTCGTTTGAAGAATTTCAAGATTGCAGCCATGGCTGCCATCTTTGATATCGGAACGAGACGATTTTGGCAATTTTGACTCTCTATGTTGCCACAATGCCGCTCACTAAGTTTCAACGCAGTCCAACTTACGGTTTTGGAGGAAATGTCGAGAATATGAAAAGCTGACGACGGACGACAGATGGACGGACGACGGACAACATGCCATGGCATAAACTGACTGGAGCTAAGCTCCAGGTGAGCTAATAATCACAATAAACACATATAAAAATACACTTAATGGAGGGACAAAATAGGTGGTTCTGTGGCTAGCTGATGTCAGAGCACAAGAAAAACACCAGTGCGACCACAGTAGGCCTGACCATAGACAACGACAGATAAGCATAAAAAACTGCTGAAATAGACACAGGGAGAAACTATCGTTCAGTCGGAGGCCTATATCATCCTTAGAGTGTCAACTAGTTTTTTTTATTATTATTATGATTTGTGTATGGTGTGATGGATATGGGGCATTTATAGACATACCTATATAAAATATATGATGTATGGCCGTTCATTTCGACTTTCATTGTGTATAATCTTGAGCCAGTGTAGTTGACATATTCACGGCCTGATTGCTAAATGCCAAAACATTTATGCGACACCTACTTTACACAGTACGAAAATACGCTTCCTAGAGTTCACTTACATCGTTTAAATTGTAAACAACAAACAAACAGATGGAGATTTGACTTTAACCTAAAACGGAAAACAGACGAACTCCCACAGCAGAAATCAAACTAGTGACATTAACACCACTCTCCACATTAACACCACTCTCCGACATACCGGTTCTTGTTAGCACCCAGTGCCAATGCGATGTAAGCAAAAGGTAGTTTTTTTTATTGGTTTGGCTTGTGTTGGTTGCTTTGTTGGTGTAGTAAATATCATCTTTACAATGCTCATCAGGGCTTGCTCTCTTGAACGATATATTCTACAGCACTGGTTTTGTTAATGAGCATGTAAGGACCAGAAACCACACTCATGTGAAGATGATCTGGGACTGAAACTCGTGTATTTACGATAAATGACCTTTGATCACATGTCTATATCAGCATTTAATTCAGTTAAATTTGACATATTAACCTTAAATAATTGAACACTTTAACACCTTGCCATTCGTGTATGACAATATGAACAAGTCCATTTTAACCCATTGTAGACTAAATAAACTCACTCACTCACACTATATATTGGAATAGTCAAATTTCAATTTTAGGTTCGTCCGGCTTTGAGATTTAGATATTCCTAAAGAAAAATGGTTAAACTTTTTGCAAACAGTAGAGACCCTGTTCAGACACCGCATTCTGCGGCGTCTGATCTGGATATGTACTGTTTGCCAAATAACCTTCTAGTGGTCTCCAGACTACAACGGGTTAATACCTGTTGATGGGTCTGAAGAAAGCGGGTCTGAATGGCAAGCGTTGCAAGCAGCCCCTGATAAGACTGCACGTTCTGTAATATCTGGTTTGGTCCATACCGTTCGCTCAGGTCTGTCGGGTCTAATACATACATATACTTATAGTGTCATTCTAGTAAATCATGTATCTTGTTGAAATATGTATGAAACATATTTGGATGGTCATTAGTTGCCTTATATGTTCATGCCTAGCCTGGTTGCCAATTACTTTGAGTTACAAGTATTTAAGCACATAAATCAAACATATAATGGAAACAAATATCTTTTGTTACAAGCATTTGACAACCAATCTCTAGCAGTCTTAGTGTTTTCAATTCTAACCCGCCCCTGTTGCAGTATATATTCGTTCAGTCGTTCTCGTTTTGTGGAAATGTTGTTTTATTTTGTGACGCCAAGTCTTTTTTTTGGAATTCAAATGTTTTGAAAGTTTAATAGGAGTTTCAAATGTCATACTTTCAAAGCACCAGTTGTCTTAAATATTACTTGCGACGTCACTCATGCTGCATCCTCTAGTGTAATAAAAACAACTCAAATTCAACAAATGTCTTTCGAAAGCATTTCTTATCGACGACACAGACCAGCCTGTGCATTTCAATGTTCGCGTAAAAAATTGTTGGAGCCTATAGAATAAAGCTTTAGTGATGAAGGAAGAGAAACGACTGCTTAGATGCACAGTCTGGTTCGAATCTTGCAGTTTTCTGATGCTCAGCTGATTCTTTTCTGATGCATAGCTCAACTATTGGAGCTTATTAATACAAAGTCTCGACATACGTTTTATAAGCTTCCATTCTGTATTGCGACATGTCTTGCACACTTTGGTTTTCCATTCAGAAGGAAGGAAACTCATCAACAGGATTATCCTATCTGAATCCCTACTTCACGACAGTATTAAGCACGAAGATGTTCTTTGAATACACGCTATTAATAGATTCTATTGTTACATATTTGGTGGTGACATACTCTTGCAAAGATTCAGTAAATGCTAGAGCGTCTATGGAGAGCTTCATATATTGTAGCTGCTCTCAATTACAATATACGGGTTTTCTAGTCTCTCGTTCAACATCACGAAGACACGCCTATATAATTTTGACCCCCTTAAACCCCACTTTTATATAGTAAAACTGGGGTTTACAGGGGTATACATTATTTTTCTTATTTCTGCTCAAAAACATAGATTCTTGGTACTCGTTAGAACCGCCTCGGCGAGGCGGTTCTAACGAGTACCCACAATCTATGTTTTGAGCAGAAATATAAAAAATATCAGAATTTTTATCTGAAAATTTTCATTTTTTGGGTGGTAAATTTTTCAGTATGTTTGAATAGGCATATTTTCGTAATGAACATGCAAACTACATGAGCAACATCATGAGAAAACGTACCTTCTGACATGTGCACCCAGAGAAGATTCAAATCAGCCTGCGCATCCAGACAATCCGATCAGTCTTGAATCTCCACATGAAAAAGCTTTGCATCCGCGGCTATCAAGAATGCACCCAGTGAATATTCAGACTGTGTCAATGCTTGGCGCCCACGTTCGTTTTCTACTGATCAGAAGGCGCATGGGCGGATCGAGAAGGATTTCCTAGGGGTTCTATTTACCGTACTTATTCTACGTAATCGGACAGAAAGGCTAGGGTAAACAGTGCAGACACAGATCAGACACCGCAGAACGGAGCGTCTGATCAGAGTCTACACTGTTTGCCACTCACCAAGCAATTTTACATACATTCACAGAAGAAAACTATAAATAAGAGGTCCCAAATTATCAAATTAATCCAAAATTCGACTGGATCCCTTGAACCGCCCATCCCTGAATCCGCCCCTTGATTTTAAAAGATCTTTAAAGGAGTGACCCTTGAAAGCAATGAAAACAGTCACAATACTGAAAACAGCTACATATCTGTGTCAGGTTTTCGGGGCCAGGCTTATTAGGCTTGGCAAATTAGATCTCATCAGTTGCACCGGAATAAATAAAATGTTCAAAGTTCCCGGAGTTTGTTTTCGTGGCAACAATAACAGCAATCGTAAAGATACGAAGACAGGACGGTACGGATTCATACCATCACTGACAATCTACATTCACATGCAAAACTAAACAACGTGTGACTGAGCATTGTGCAGGGAATAACATAGAACCAATATCTATGTTTCACCATACAGTCGAATTTCAATGGCTCGAACATCATTGGGACCATGGAAATTTGTTCGAGACATGGGTAGTTCGAGCCACTGAAGGTCAATTATGGCGCAAGGTCAGTAAGCAAATGGTGATAAATTAGTGATTTCTTTTCGATCGTCTATACAATAATTGTATGTTGAATGCACTCATTAGAATCGCCTCGACGAGGCGATTCTAATGAGTACACACAACATACAATTTCCTGATAAATAATCAGAACATTTTATCTAAAATTTCGTTTCCTGGACCTATCGGAAGAATTTCATAGGGACTCAAAAACGAGTTCGAATGGTCCATGGTAAACGAGCCATCGGTGTTCGAGCTATTGAGGTTTTACTGTAGTACAGCAAAGACGTAAACTGAGTCGGGGCAGAGCGTCCTACAAGACTGAATGCACTTCCCGCGAATCCACACAACCTAATCAGAGTCTTCTCAAGGCACTATTTGGGTATCTGTAAATGAATAATCGATGTAAGCCTGGACACACATTTCCTGCACGATTTCATGTGCGCCTAGCGAATTTTCTGATCAGTTTTTGCATCCGCGCAGTCTGATCTGAGTCTTTCCCGGGCACTCTTAGGGTAGCCAAAACGTCTTCAGGCGGACAGTGAAGACGCTGATCTCCTTACACTGATGTGCAAACTGATCTGTGTCTTCGTTGTGCGCACATACAATCTCGTAAGAAATGCTGCACCCCGTCTCATATTTTAAAATACAGCGTTCGTTATGTTTTAACCGCTACTTCCGCAACAAGACTACTAGTAGTTTGCACAAATAGTAATACTGACAGTGTCACAAAGAAACAATATACAGTCGAGATCGTTATCTCGACTTCGCTTATCTCGAATAACCGTTTACCTTGAAGTGAAAATCTGGTCCCAGTTTTAACATCGAAATCTAACAACAGATAACAAAATATTGTGGAAAAGAGGAGAACTTGCTACTAAGGAGCAATTTCTCCTCTTTTCCAAAATGTTTTCAATATATCTCTGTCTTCAGGAGTAAAATTATATATTCATTTGTGAACAAATTGTTGTTCGCATTAGATTTACCTGAATGATTGCAAATCTGATATGTCGAGATACGGATATATCACAGTATTTCAGAGAGTACGTCGGATTTCGAGATAACGAAAGTCGACTTCCAAAATGAAACTTTTATGATCCGCCTAGATAACAATTTGGAGGAAAATGAATGGTGACTGGATACACTTGGTCGATTTTCTGTCAGTTGTGACGAGGTGATCGGCTTCTGTTATTGTTTACTTAATATTGATTCTGAAATAAATATGTTTAAACCAAAACTAAAAATGAAAGTCTTTACGTGTAATCGATCAATGCGCTGGTTGTATAAGTTGTTATGTAACTCAATTTCTCAGCTAACCTCACTGCGGCTTGACAAATGGCGACAACTTTCAAGATGGTGGACATCAACTTCATTGTGTATTGGAGGAAGTACTGCGTTTAAAATCAATGAAAAAGATCAACAAACACTGGAAATTAATGAAAGGTATGCAAGAAAAATAACATCATCCCTGTTCGGTGTATATAGAAAACTCCTTCCCTCGGAATCATCGTCTGGCATCACTCGGCAGAGCCTCATGATGCCAGATAGTGACCCTTGGGAAGGATTTTTCTACACGTGCCATTGAAGATGCTTATATGCCGATCAGATTGTACGAAACTTATGTGTTTGAATACACTACCATTAATATGTATATACAATGTAACTTAGGCCTTTCGGTCTTCTTACATAGTCGGTTTACATTGAGGAATATATTGGTGAATACAATGAGTCCTGATTAGGGTTTGCAGGGTAAACAGACGAAAACCTGCTTGTTCTGCATATTTTGTAATCAGTTGTGTGAAAGTTCTGAATCAGTTTTCCAAAAATTAGAAATTTTGTCCTCATATTGTGAATAATCTTTTGTGTAAACATATTTAGTCAGAAATGTCATTACATAATATATAGGGAAATATTGCTCAGCTAGTCAAATGGTTCATCAAAGTCTTTTAAATATATAGTTCGAATTATGTTTTCTGTGCTGGACGATTCATATACATGAACATGTATATGAATCGTCCACCACAGAAAACATAATCCGAACTATATTATACACACACACACACACACACACACACACACACACACACACACACATATATATATATATATATATATATATATATATATATATAGTTCGAATTATGTTTTCTGTGCTGGACGATTCATATACATAAAGATGTAGTATTTTACTATCAATATGTTTACACCTCCGTTTATTTTACGTTATTTTTTTTTTATTTGTTTACACTTTGCGGAGAAAAACTTATAAAGTTGGGCAAACTAAAGTTTAGGAATTCATATAACAGGCGTTAAATTATTGGAATTTCATCACGAAAACATGCCTATATAATTTTGACCCCCTTAAACCTCACTTTTATATAGTAAAACTGGGGTTTACAGGGGTATGCATTATTTTTCTTATTTCTGCTCAAAACAAAGATTGTGGATACTGGTTAGAACCGCCTCGTCGAGGCGGTTCTTACGAGTACCCACAATCTATGTTTTGAGCAGAAATTTGAAAAATATCAGAATTTTTTATCTGAAAATTTTCATTTTTTCGTGGTAAAATTTTCAGTGTATTTGAATAGGCGTGTTTTCGTAATGTTACTGTTACTTCGTTTAACTTTCATATGAAAAAGCATAAGGGAAACTAGCCCCAATGATCATATAGAACATTTAATCATGCTTTTGTTCTGCCGCACATAATCAGAAGCACTTTCAAGCACTATCAAATATGTAAGCACTTTACAGCAGTTTCGGATATCTACAGCTATCCTTAAAACACGCCTTTTATAAGACGGATGTGCATTATAGATTTGCTATGATTTTTAATTTTCAACACAATCACATTGTTGACTTGATTAGTGCTACTCTAAACCAATACACGGTAATCTAATATGTAATCGAAATATTAATTTCTAGTAATGTATCATACGGGTAATATGTTTATATGTATTCCTGCTTTTTAACATGCACTCACCAAACCATCGTACGCCCATGCTCCGAATCGAAGGACGATGTCCACAATAACAACCATACTCCCACTCGAAGTACGCGTAATTTTCCAAGAATTTGTCTAGGAAAGCATAATATGTAATTAACATTTATAAATATATATATTTGTATATTTGTTGAAAATTAAAAATTATAGTTACAAAAATTTTGCATACAATCTTTTACGCTGGTGCAAGGTGTACTTTTGTGACATCCACGATCTACTCAAGGGGACTGGATACACTTGGTAAATTTTCAACCATTATTACTGAGGAACAGCGTTTCTGACGTCCAATTTGGCTGTTTCGCACACCGAGGCCCTTCTGAAGGCATGCCTGCTCTTAAAGGAAAGAGAACTTCCATCTAGAGCCTATCCTTCTTCAGAAGGTAGGCAAAAGACTTAAGCAGAGTTGTCTCATCTTAAGGTGTATCAACTCCCCTTAATAGGTGGGTATTCTTTTGTTTTTAGCAATTCCCCTAACGGGGGCAATTTAGAAATTGAGTTCATTGCATTCTTGCTTATGCGAACTGGTAGCGTTTTATTGATAGCTAGTCTGACTTTCAAGGACATAAGCGCATGAAATAACATACTGAGAGTAAACAAGCTAAAAGATTTATTTATGGTTAGTTAACCCTACAATGCAATAACTGATCACGTAGTAGGAAAATTTATGTCATTTCTACAACCTTCAGAAAATTAACTGAACTTCATTTTCCAGTAAACTTTTGTATATTTTGATTTCTAGCAAGCGGCATAAATGCATTTCACGACGTAAATTAGGCATAAGTTTCTATTCTCGCAAAGTCGCATAAATTTGAACTAGAGATTATTTGGTTGGCATCACTATGTGTTCATTTCCATATATTGCTAAAAAGACCAAGGACGACTAGCTGTCAACACTGAATAGTTGTTTAGCGCTTTAATAAAACCCAAATATTGTTGGTTTGTTTTTAAATAGAGAAATAGATCAATTTCGTCCTGGTAATCTTTAAAAAATGGCCATTGAATGGACGTGTAATGTAAAACGTCGCACTAAAACAAAGTTTTGAATGTTATAGCATCTTTCTATCACTTAGTGAGACCCGTTTATTATCGTGTAGCTTGATTGATACGTCGTTGACTATTTTCGGTTTGACATCACGAAAACATGCCTATATAATTTTGACCCCCTGAAACCCCACTTTTATATAGTAAAATTGGGGTTCACAGGGGTATACATTATTTTTCTTATTTCTGCTCAAAATATAGATTGTGGGCACACGTTAGAACCGCCTCATCGAGGCGGTTCTAACGAGTACCCACAATCTATGTTTTGAGCAAAAATATGAAAAATATCAGAATTTTTTATCTGAAAATTTTCATTTTTTTGGTGGTAAAATTTTGAGTATATTTAAATAGGCATGTTTTTGTAATGCATGTTAAATTAACTTCAAATGGCAATAGTAATGCGTTTTCACGTTCAGACATGACCCCTACCACATCTGCCATAGCCGCATTATCAGAACACGTACCCTCGTATATGTGCGCCCAGCGAAGATTAAGATCAGCCCATGTATTTTGCGCAGTCTGATTCTAATCTTCACTGGACCAGTTTTGGATAGCCAGCCACACAAAGCATCTTCATGCAGATTATGAAGACTCTGATCAAACTACGCGGGTGTGCAGGCTGATTTGAGTCGACGTTGGGCGAACATGTCAGAAGATATGTTTTCTCAAGTGTGGCTCATCACATAGGGGGTGCTAAATGAAATGAAAATTTAGACTTGGTTCGTGTGAACAACTGGGAATTAAATGGATATAATGGTATTGGGGAATTACTTTGACCTGATAATACTTTCCTCCGTTATCTAAGAGGGACTACTTTTAAAGGACAAATACTACAACCTGTGGGAGCATTTTAACATTTATTAGCTTCACATTAAGAATTGACTCATATACCAGGATATTTAATTCCGTTCTGGTGTAGCAGTGTCCCGATGAGAAGACGCGAATACGTTTTTCTGCATTGCTAACCTTTTGAAATGTGTCTATCTACCTTAAAAGACGATTTCTTTATTCGCTAATATTGTGTCAGTTTAGCAAAATGGCAGGATACTAACATCATAAACAATGAATGTTTGAGCGTAAAACAGTAATAAAAAAGGTTCATTGGACACAGAAATACCATCATATATATTTTTTAGAGGATCACATTCAACGAAATTGTCTATTCGTGCGAATGAGTATGTATAAACTGATAACGAACTGTACGTTAGAAAATCACAAATTAGGAAATGAAAACTGTTGTATAAAATAGAACAGATGATGTCCAGAAAGAACCTTAATCACAGAACATGGCCTCCCAAAACCAAGAGGAGGAGCAAACAACCAAAACAGACAGTAAAGAAACCACAAAGCAAAGAAAAGCAAAACAATCGACTCTCTCTCGTTCTCAACAAGGTGATCGTAATGCTAGACAGGATTCACTAAAACAATACGACAACGAAGAAGACAAAATATAAAGAAAGCACCGCAGCACGTAGCGACATGGTCACTAAACACATTTTAACACTATGTACACAAACAAAGCGGGAATATATATATATATATATATATATATATATATATATATATATATATATATATATATATATATATATATATATATATATATATATATATATATAGAGAGAGAGAGAGAGAGAGAGAGAGAGAGAGAGAGTTAATCATTAACAGTGCAAATAATTTGTTTACCTGAGGCCTTTCGGCTTTCGCCTTTTTCAGAGGTTTTCTTTTTTAAAAAAAGACATAAAATGATTAACCCTCAACATATAGTTTGCCTATCATTTCAGCATCCTTTCTGGATCAAGTGCTACCAAAAAGATTTTTTGTTAGATGTTATGCTCCTTTTCCCAACTTATATATATATATATTGGAAACATATAGTTAGGGATCACCAGTTTGTCATAGTCTTTCTTGAGTATCTTGCTGAGGCGGTTCTAACGAAAATCTATGTTTTGAGTAGAAATATAAAATATATCAGAGTTTTTCAATCTGTATTTTTTTAAGTTTTTGAAGGTGAAATTTTCTATATATTTAAATAGGCGTGTTTTCATAATAACGTCAAAGCATTGAGAGTAAATACAATACTTATAAATATATGTTTGCATTCTCAAACACCAAACCAAGAGCAGTTTGCGTATCAGCGAAGTTCGCGAAGTCTAATTATAACAAACAGTACTGGTTTGGAGAAATTAAGAGCAGCAACACTTGCTGGCGTAAAGGGTAAATACATATGATCGAAAGCATCGACGTTCAGATATGTCTGGCATTTTTATTGAGAGTCTTCACTTATGCAGCCTCTTTGAAATTAAATGTACCTGAAACAAACATGATTATACTTATACAGTCTTTTGTGCTGATGCTTATTTTGCGTTCACGTAATCGCTTATACATAGCTAAAGTTTTGTTTTTATGTTTTATTTCTGAATACTTTATCTATATTTGCTATATTGGTGATGTCTGTGTAATGTTTTCAGTTATACATTTTATAATCTATATTGCTAAAGCATAGGCACTGCTTTACCATTGGTTACACCACGGTAAATCTAAAAAGCACTACGCTGTTTGGCAGAAATCATCACGAAAACACGCCTATATAATTTTGACCCCCTTAAATCCCACTGTTATATAGTAAAACTGGGGTTTTCTTATTTCTGCTCAAAACAAAAATTGTGGGTACTCGTTAGAACCGCCTCGTCGAGGCGGTTCTAACGAGTATCCACAATCTATGTTTTGAGCAGGAATGTGGAAAATATCAGAATTTTTTATCTGAAAAATTTCCCTTTTTTGGTGGGGAAATTATCAAGTTTTCGTAATTAGAGAATTTTATTATATATTCCCATCCTGTATATTGTAGTCTAGGTACACAGTACTTGAAATGCATTGTAGTATTGACTTACTTTTCAATGTCTTTCTGCTCTATAAGCTCGGAAGCTATATCAGTATTTTGGTTTGCCTGTCCTCTTTAGGCGCTAAAATGCAGTTGTCTGATCACTCTTTCATATACGTGTAACATATTATGCCGTTTTATTGCACCTTTTCAGTAACATCCTGCTGAACCACTGGATATCTGTTTCTATGTTCTGTGTCTCGTAGATAGAAATAACATAGCATTAAGTTTCAACTTTTCGATGTTCAAACAGCACTGTATTTTTTTCATTTCTGTTTTTGGTCCAGAACCAATTTAAAGATAGTAAGGAATAAACAAGGAACATTTTTATATGAGTATTTGTCATTAACTTTCATCTGTTTGGTCTGAATTTCGATATGTGAGATATGTATGACATAGTGTTGACTCCTACTTCTTTTGTTCTAGTTGAATCACAATACTTTGCTATTTCATTTCTCGTAAAGTATTCAGCCAAGCCATTATACTTCCGTCGCACTGTTTGAAACAGTGTCAGCTGACTTCGTTTAACATTTGCTGTAAAATGAACATATAACTGACGTTGTCTAGGAAAGGCCACAGACACGGAACACAAACTTCTCGAGGTTCAACAAGATGAAGATAAGTTAACGTGAAAATGTTGCAACAACATTGAATCGACATTGTTTTAATGTTGTGTGCCCGTTGGGAACGTTTGCTCAAATGTTGCAACAACGTTGAATCTACGTTGTTTTAACGCTGTGTGCCCGTTGGGCATGCTTGCTTATACGTTGAATCGCCGTTGTTTTAACGTTGTGTGCCTGTTGGGAATATTTGCTACGTTGAATCGACGTTGTTTTAACGTTGTGTTCCCGTTGAGAATGTTTGCTCATACGTTGAATCGACGTTGTTTTAACGTTGTGTGCCCGTTGGGAATGTTTGCTCATACGTTGAATTGACGTTGTTTTAACGTTGTGTGCCCGTTGGGAATGTTTGCTCATAGCAAACATTCCCAACGGGCACACAACGTTAAAATAGCGTCAATTCAACATTGTGGCAACAGTTTGACGACGTAAAATTATTTAAACGTTGTGTGCCTACTGGTTTGACAAATAAAACAACATAGTTGCAATAATGCACATACTAACAATGACGAATCGCCTTGCAACTGTCAGCAGGGAAATATCGCAATCCCAACCACTAAGAGTCAACACTCGTTATACCGAGATCAGATACATCGACTAAATTTGTAATAGCCATTGTAATAATTTGTATAGCACAAACTATTCGCTCTAGAAGGGACAGTTAATCAGAAATTATGAAAGAACATTATATTTAGTATTATGAAAGTATATTTAAGAAACATATGTTAAGGATATTGTGTTGATATCGCCTCACATATTTTCTATGAGGCCTTTCTTAAATATTCGGCTCATTAAAGATTCTTTACAATAACAAATACATTTTAATGACAACACCTTCGGGAACAAATCCTGTCGTTTGACGAGAGTTCACTGTTCGTAATTTCACAAATTACACTTTTCTTTTACTGTAGTTGCCCTTGAACATCAAGCCAACACATTATATAAGATCTTGGGGAATACCGTATTCGATCTAATTACCGCACATACCCCTATAAGCGCACAGTCAAGCAATTCTGTACTCTTCGGATTACAGCTAGTGTACTGTTTGGCATATGCTGTGGGTACCCATTTGAATTGCATCGACTTGTCGATGCAATTCAAATAAGTACCCACAACATATGCTTTTATAAAGAAATTCAGAAAAAAAAAAATGGCATAAACATCATCTAATAAGTTCTTTGCTGATCTTTTTAAGTGTACAGATACATATTCTACCACAAGTGTTTTCCAGTATTTTTGAAAAACCTGAGCGCACAGTGCGGTAATTAGGTCGAATACGGTATGTTGGATCATTCAAAACACGTACCAAAATACTCAACAGTATCCCATGTATGGCTATGAAACAACTGTGCATCCATGTTTCTTTATAGAGCTGTTGCCGCCCGCAAGCACATTTTATCGAATTGTAGCGTAACAATGCGATACAGGCCAAACGTACTAGCCTATCCATTTAGGTACAATGTATGCTGATTTCTAGTGTTATTCATAGTTCCCTTCCATTCTAATTGAGTTTTTTCTTTATTATTGCTCAATTCTGTTCGATGCCATTCACTCTTGGCAGTAAATGTCGAGAGAGAAAAATAATTTAGTCTAAGGTGTAATTGTTTGTACCAGATTGGCGTCATAATGACCACACACACATGATATACAATGTAAGAAAACTGCCTTTTTGTCATTAAAGAACAGAGGATGCCAAATAAGATCAGAATACGTCTTGCGGACCTTCTCTGTGCTTCATTATATTATGAAGTGTTTCTGTAAGTAGCCAACGGGAACTGTGATCAGACTGCGAGAATGTGCATTATGACCAGATCCTTTGTTGCCGCCTCACTTAACGACAGTTGTCTAGCGTCGCGTTGTATTGTTGTTAGCATCATAGGAAAACAACAACAACAACAAAATAAATAAATAAATAAATAATGTTGTCTGGTATTAGCATTCGCGCAGAGTAGTCATCGTCTTCGTTTTTAGACAAACATATGAGCTTCAACGTAAATGTACTGACCTAACCCGTTTATGCCGAATGGACTCTTCTACCTTCCCTCTTTGGACAGGTTCATTTTCAGTACGAGGGTGTCTGTTTAGTATTTTTATTACCATGTTTAATAGAAATGCCTATATGTTCCGTAATTACCGTTAATGACCGAACAAACAGGTCTGAACAAATACCGTTGATCCAGATCAGAGCAGAATGTTTGTTTCTTAAACTGTGATAACACTGTTGTCCCAGATCAGATTAAAAACACTAATTACCGTAAATAATCGTAGAAGTAGGCCTTAGTAAACATTACGTACCCAGATCAGACCATACAGTTTTCTTCGCATACGCTGTGTCATATTGTCGATCCAGGTCAGATCAGGAGCAGTATTTACATAAATCATTGTTTTTGAAAACTATGCTGATAAAAACTTAAACCTATGTGAAGACCTAGGCCAGATCAGACTGTTTTTTATGCTATTTATAACAGTATAGGTCTAAATCATATCAAGAGTGCAGCAGTTATTACCGTACATATTTCACGGAGAAAACAGGTCTAAACAAACACTTTAGACCCATATGATCAGACTAGCTTTTGTTTCTTTTTATGCAGTGCCCGACAATGTAGACCCAGATCATTTAAGAATCATTCTGATCAACATCTGAATTGTTGCTGTTCCATCAAATCAACACGCTTCTATCAACAGCTATTCACATAGCCCACTGTAATAACCCTAAATTAAAATAAAACACGTCTTGATCATCTGCCATTCAAACCATGTGAAATTTCTCCAAATACCATGCTCAAACTGTCATACATCTTTTAGTTCTACTTATTTCTATTTTGACTGGTAGTTTGGGTCTTTTCAGTGTCAGCAGAAGTGAGATAATTAAGACCAACTTTCCATACACGTTGTCTCCCATAATTAAGGGCTGTAACAGGTGGTATGCAAACTATAGATATTCAATTCCTATGGAATATTCATTCATAGGCTAAAAGAAAGTTTATGCATGAGCATGTCTTTAAAAGTAATTCAGCATGCCAGTTTACCATAATACACAATCATATTGGTAAAATAACGCAACTCAGTAAATTTCGATTTTTAACATAAACTTTTCATACTTAAATGGCCGTTTGGGTAACAGTACTTGGGGCCTATTTGGCCTGGGGCAGTTTTAGTTAGCCTAAGGACAATTTTAGTCTAGGGCCATTTCGTCTGTAATTCTTAAATGTCTTTTTAGATATCTTATTATATGCTTTTTCATATATGAAGTTTATATTAAACATTTGAATCTACTCATCCAAGTACATTTTAAAGCTACTTTTATCATATTGGGAGGTGAAAACATACAGGTAGCAAACCTACAAGTAGCGAAAACGAACATTGTATATGTAACGAAACCTTTTTCCGCGGAAGTGTATGAGGTTAGAAACTGCACAGATTGCGAACTTAAAATTCGAAAAACCTTCTTAAAGCTTTTGAACATCTCAGTAGTTTTAAAAGCAACAACAAAAGGCACAATATTGGCATTCTAATGAACTCCTAATTTTTACATCCTCAAATGATAGTGTTCATTTCGGCCAGTTTCAATAAACATGTTTCGTTTCTGCCCGTTTGTGTAAATTAAAACCACGTTTGATAAAATAACCTTGATGTATCCAAAGCAAACATATATAGATTATATAGAAATGACATTTTAATGGTCATTTGCTATATAATCTACACATGTGTTTAGGTAAAACATTCTAGATCCCTTTGTGTATTATATCCACAACCCTGCTGTGGCGAACCCTATTATCAAAGCTGTCCAGTGTGCTTGTCTATTAACGTTTAGCGTGCTGGGTAAACATTTCAGCACACACCATTTTACAATATTTTCTTATTTTCCCCAGAAAATAGTGTTTGGCTTTTCATGCAAATGAACATAAGCATTTTTTCTGGAAAAATAAGAAAATATCATCATTTTGTCGTCTAATGTATTTGCGCAGGTGTGCTTAAATAAGGTTGGTTGTCATATTTTGTCAGTTATTTTGTAGCTGCATACCACATTTTATATTGTTTCATATTGTCTTGCAGTAATTACATACTTAAAAGAGCAGTTCACTTTCTCAGTTTGCTCTGTTCAACAGAAAGCAGCAGACCTTTCATTTGGATTCTTTTTAAAGAAGTCAACTTGTTTACTCATGGCGGCCTGACCTCATTAAGCTTTGTGCAAACCGTTCTGGATAAATTACTTCACGCCGAAACTGAACCGAAACAAACGGCAACGTACCATGTTTTGTAATAATTGTGAAATGCGCTTGCATAACATTAAGATAGACAATTTATTTTTATACTTAGGCAGAATCATAGTCACGGATACAGGGCGATTACTCTGTACAATGAAGCAGCGTGCCGACTTCCAGTTGTCTAAACTGATGGGTAGCTTTGTCCGGAACTTTTCGATATGCGATGCGGTTCGGGTTATTTCTCGTAATCTAGATATAGTTAATACCGTTTCTGACAACACAATATACAGGAGTGTTGTTTCAGTACTCATTTCGTCACTCAGAAATCACAATTATGTTCTTGTCTGACAAGTAATAAGACATTATGTTGATTTGATATTCTCCAATATACTTTCCACAAAAAATTTGTCCGTAAAGCGATTGCACATTTCATTTGCGTTGAATCGAATTATTGAGAAGTGGCTGTCCATAGATGTTTACAGAGACCAACAGTAACAAGTTTATGACAAGGGGACACATTTCAATATTAGATTACAAAAAAAGGACGTATAAAAGCGTTCAGAGAATGATGACCTTACGCGAGTTAGTTGGACCGCGTTATGCGCAAACGTATCTTCGAGCATAGGATGACAGCGAAGGCCCAGATCCGCCTGCGCATCCACGCAGTCTGATCAGGGTCTTCACTCTCCGCTAACAGAATAACTGGATACTACAGTATGTATGAATAGAGAGCAAATGCCCAGAGAATGCTTTGAGCATGCGCGGGATGACTCTGAATCTGGGCATTTTGCGCATGTTTAAAGGGCTTTTTTTCGCTTGACGCGGCCTTTTTTTTCTTTATCGCGAACAAAATAACTGCAATGAAGAAAAATAGTAAACAGTCGTAGATCTTTCATACAGACTTTCACATGTGACATACATAACGTGAATAATGAACTCTGGCAAGACAACGACATATATGTCTTGTTTGTTTATCAGCCTTGTACTGGACATCACGAAAACAAGCCTATATAATTTTGTATTTCTGCTTAAAAACATAGATTGTTGGTACTCGTTAGAACCGCCTCACCAAGGCGGTTCTAACGAGTACCCACAATCTATGTTTTGAGCAGACATTTGAAAAATATCAGAGTTTTTTTATCTGAAAATTTTCTGTTTTTGGAGGTGAAATTTTCTATACATTTGAATAGGCGTGTTTTCGTAATGGAATTCTAGATTATCTGTTACTGTAGTGAAAAGGGACCACGCCAGCAAAACTGTATCTTCGAGCATATGCGGACAGCGAATGCCCAGATCAGCCTGCGCATGTGCGCAGTCTGATCACAGCCTTTACTGTCCGCAAACAGACTCACTGGATACTACGGCATGCATCAATGGAGAACAAATGCCCAGATAAGACTTTGCGCATGCGCAAGATGAATCTGAAACTGTGCGGGCTTGAAGGCAAATTTTCGCTTGACAGGAATCAAATAGTACAGCAGATGTCCAGGAAGTTTCAGAATCACAAAACATTGTCTACCAATGATACGCAGAGGAAGAGTTAAAAAAAAAAAAAAAAAAAAAAAAAAAAAAAAAAAAAAAAAACTACGACGGACAGCACACATGTTAGAAAGCAATGAAGGCAAAGAAACAAGCTCCCTATTCCCAATCACATTGCCAGACAGGACCATACAACCACGAAAATAAGACTTTAAACAGACTAAAACACACACACACACACACACACACACACACACACACACACACACACACACACACACACACACACAAAACAAAAACAAAAAACAAACAAAGCCACCACCCCATCATCACCCCCCGCACCCACCTTTTACAAAAAGTTAGTGATTAGCTTGAAGAACAATAAGAAACGCATTTCAGGATCTATGATCACTATTTGTCTTCCTCATTTGCAGCGTTGTCTACACATTGGATGTAATAAATGACTTTAGGGGACTGGATAGTCTTGGTAGCTTTTCTGCCATTCAAGACATTTGAGACAACTTTTCTTATAATCTGGTGAACTGTTATATGGGTTGAGACACAGCCTTTCTCACAAGATTGAATGTGCGCCCAGCGAAGACTCAGATCAGCCTGCGCATCCGCGCAGTCTGATCAGAATCTTCGCAGGGCACTCCGCGGGTAGCCAAGATTCCAAAGCATCTTCAGGCGAAGGGCGATGACTCTTACCAGTGTGCGCGATGTACAGGCTAGTCTGAGTCTTCGCTGGATTTACATGCAGTCTTGTAGAAAATGCTGCGCCCTTGACCCAAGGTTATAAAACCTTTTTCATGCTCAACTCAGCTGAGCGTGAAATTTGTCTGCTAATAAATCTCAAATTACTAACAATTCTAAATTCTTTCTCGTTAAATATAGCTGAGTTTGAAAATTTATCTGCTAATAAATATAAAAAATGTCAACTAAAGTTGCATTTTCATATTTATTAGCAGAGAAATTTTCATGCTAAGCTGGGTTGAGTATCGAAAAAGTTTTATAACCTCGGGCCCTGGTTATCGGTTATATTTTCATTAAGGCCGATAGAGGTCTCAAAGTTAAAGGTTCTCACAAGATGAGAGTTCCCATTTGGAAAAAGTAAATGTAATAATAGCTACAGTGTAGTTTAACCTTGGGTCAGTCTTGATCTTTCCCGACCCTACCGTCGGATGGTATTGTGATGCCTTCACTTGTAAAAATGTTCCTTTTTCACAGGACTAGTTCTTCCAGCCCGCCAATACTACCTGTAGTATCTTTGCATTTTTTACCTGAAATATATATCCCAGTATAAGCATTCTTCATAAATCTATAGCGGGCCGTTATCGGGCCGTTATCGGCCCGTCAGGGTAGCTGACGGGCCGATTACGGCCTGCTATAGATTTATAAAGAATGCTAGCTGGGATGAAATGGTTACAAAAATATATGTTTTAAATTTTCAACTTTGGATCTCTCTAAGACTGACTGAACCACGTAAAGCGAAAATGGAACTCACACTCATCAGAACGTTTGCTGTTTCCACATACAAGTTTGTGTTTGAAACCCATATACATGTATAATAAAGTTTCACATGATGGCTATGCTCTTGAGATATGTTAAGACAGCAATGACGATTAAAATAGTCAAACATTAACTTAGTTGACGCTTTTGAACTGTAACGCTCTCTCCTTCTAGTACTGTGATATTCAGATATAGCTGAGGTAAACTGGGATGTGTACTATGATAATGCGTTATTGCTGGTCTGCTTCATCGTAAGGACATGGAGGAATGTCCTTAAAACCAATATGGTCCTCTGACTTTCATATTACACTTCGTTTACTTTTTCAGTCTAATCTATGGGAAGTCAACGCAGTGTAAATGTAGCGTCTTCTGTGAAATTTAGGTATATGATCAAAGCACTGACAGTACTGGTGGGTCGATTGTCTCTGAGTGTGGGCTTGGAAAATGGTCCTGAATGGGGACTTAAGACTGTTTCGTTCAACCCTTAATGTCCTGTAATTTAAGCAAACAGTGTAGACTCTGATCAGGCGCCGCATTCTGTGTCAATTGATCTGGTTCTGCACCGTTTACCAGTGTCCCAAATGTCTCAGTCTAGGTTACAGATAACCTTCTATCAACAGCATTCTGACGCCATAGTGACAGGAATAGCGCGGCTTTAAAAAGCTGTTACCTGGATTTCGTCTAACGTGCAGATTTATTACAATGGTCAATGATAATCACGTGGACAACTTACTTATGGAAATTTCGGCGCTTGTATACTAAGGCTTGGCCAGCCCCGGTGGCTCAGTTAGATGCGCGTCCGACTGGAGTCCAGGAGGTCGCGGGTTCGACCCCCGCCGAGGTTGGCAACATTCTTTCGTGAAGATTGATCATGAAATATTTCTACTGTCATTCTTTCCCTTCCGCTGATTCAAGAAGGGCAGTTGTCAATTTCTGACGAAAGAATGAGCAATACTGGTTAACCGCTTAGAGGACTAAGCCTGCCAAGTAAACGTGTGGGTATGTAAACTAACCGCGCTCGACATGACCCCATTGGGTTGACTGGGCCGTAAAATCTCAACACAAACAAACAATCAAATACTAAGGCTGGAGTGTAAACAATCGACCCAGTAACACACGGAGAGGCCTAAGCATGTACCCTTTATCGTGTATTGGTATACGACAAAAACAAAGTTTGCTTTTTTTTCAGCTGCTGTATTCAAATGCTAAATTATGTGTAAGCACTTTTACGCTTCGTTATCATTCTTTCCCTTTAAAGCATAAGAACTGAATGTGTTTGTCTCTTAAAAGATTAATTATTGATAACCTGATAGGATGATACATAATGTAATAGCTTTCTTTCTCTATTTTTGCTGATTATGTTTGTTACGTTTTATTCCTGTGGGGTAACTCGATACAGTAAGATGGATGACAATGGATCGCATGCCGTCATTTATTGAATTAGAAGTCGTTATCCAGTAAACTATTGCTTTTGAAAACATCATTTAACCTATTTTAGACTGAATAAACTCCCACCACACTATATATTGGAAGTGTCAAATTTCAATTTTAGTATGTCAGGTTATGTTATTTGATTATCCCTAGAGAAAATGGCTAAACTATTTGCAAACAATGGCGTTCCTGATCAAATGCCTTGATGAGATACAGTGTCTGATCTGGGTCTGCACTCTTTGCCAAATAATTTGAGGTTCTCAAGACTAAAATGCGCTAATGCAGACACGAGACTATTATATTATGTCACTACTACTTAAAAAGATGTCTGCAAATAGCCGACTGTATGTAATTTAAATATATTATTTAAAACTAGTTTTCGTCAGAAATGCCTGAACAATTTCTAAAGTCTCTCAGTATTCATTGTTGTGACAGTAACAGCTGACCCGACCTGAAACGGCTTGTTCCAAGTATTAAGACCAGTGCGAATGCTTATTCCAAAACTTCGTTTCCTTTGAGATCAATGGGACCAATGATACCATCCTCGTTACTTTAAAAAAAATCATACACCAATTAATCCGGGGCTAGAGGGGCATATACACCCTCGCAAACTACATAACTCTATAGGTCGAGACTTAATAAAACCGAGTCTCCGATTTGGGTTTGTTTGTGCGTTCTTTATTTCAAATGGCAACTTTTTTATACATTTTATTAGACACAGGACCAACTTAGTTCCACTTTAAAGTGGCTTGAAATGCTTTATGAATGATGTACAAAGAGGCCAACTTCTGTGACTTCCTGTTTGGATTCTACAACACCAGATTCCTTCTGAAAAGGTACATGTATCTACTGCTAAAGGAAGGTATTTTATCGCACAGGAAGCAAATTGTCCCTTAACATTAGACTCCTTTTCAGACTAGAGACAAACACATTTAAAGAATTTTCTGAGTTGAAAATGTATTATATAATCCCCTTAAAACAGTTACATGCGCGACATTAATGTCTCATCCAATTACATTGTTTTTATCACACAATTCATTATGCAGGTCTTGGCGCGTAGTAATTTCTAGAGTGGCTGTTTTTCATGTTTTGTCCTGTTCGTTATCTTCTTGGTATGTTTAGGGGATCCTGGCCCTGAGATGAGCATAAAAATTGTCTTGCAAATAAATCTCAAATTATTAACAATTGCAAATTCTTTCTTGCTAAACATAGCTAAGCATGAAATTTTGGCATTTTCATATTTATTAGCTGAGAAAATTTCCTGCTCAGAGCAACTGAGCATGAAAAGGTTTTTATTACTATAATCTCGGGGCCTGTCTAGTATTGTGAGAACCTTGTAGGAGAAGAGAAAGATAGTTGTTTTGCTTTCTTTGGTCTTTAGCTTGCATGCTGCCGTTATGGTTTGTTAGATATTCCTCTTAGTGTCCTAAGTAGACTATGATCTGTGTTTGGGGCTGTTCTAGGACATCTTCTATATGTTTTTTCCCCCGAGTTCCGTAACACGTGAATGTGAGGCATCACAGACCTTTGACAACATATTAATGTTTTATTGCAGAACTGTGTGACATTCGTATTATACTTTATTACATACAAGTAAACCTGTAAGATAAAGCTTTCGATCTGATCGGCTTCATAGACAATTGTACTCGTAACAAAAATGACGTTTTCTATACCCATGGTTCTACCTTTTAAAACGTGGGTAACGTCATTAACCAGATTTTGCAACAACGAAATCAGAGGAAGGCAACTATAATGAGCCAGCGCACGACCAAAACCTACAATAAGACCTCTGCGACTAACAAAAACTCAGATCAGCCTGCGCATCCGCGCAGTCTGATCAGTCTTCTATGATCGAATGCGTCTTCTACAGCCGAAATGCTATCCGAAGAGGAATGGACGAGAACCATTGCCAGACTGGATCGGTGTACAGGCAGATCTGAGTTTTGGTGGTTACATAGGTCTTATTGTAGGTATTGTCATGTCCTGTCTCATAATGACATGGCGTCAACAAAGTATGATGTGCCATGTCCTGCACTACAGTTATAAAAATCTAATAAAAATTAAAATTATTATTACGACTGCTAAAATAAGTATGTTTTAAACATCCAACAGTAGCTATTCTATCGCTGGTACTGTATAAGTACAATCTAAAAAGGTGGCCCGCCGAAACATCTAACACATCAATAAATCATGCCTTGGTTTCATATTGCAGCAATGCAGTTTGCAGGGCTGCAAATTCCTCTCCTTCACCACCGAGCAGCGACAAAACGTCGGTGTTTACTCAATTTTCTAGGATACCAGGATGGGCTCAATGATCCTAAGCAAAACAAAACTAAAATCAGCACTGTTGTGAAGTACGGGGAAAATTAAACGGTCGCCTCGCGACGCTTTTTACCAACTGCAGTGAAGACAGATTACGATTTTCCGTAGAAAAACTGAATATATAAGAGATTGGACTTTTTTTCACTGAGGCTTTTTATATGGCGTCAATGTAGTTTACAGTTACATTGCACCCCCGCCCCTAGCACTGGCTTTAGCGGAACTCAATTTCCCAAGATACCAGGGCCCGGTTGTTCAAAGCTAACGATGTCGTTAGTTAACGATTCGTTAAAATTTACATCGAGTGATACGCAAATATGCTGATTTTTATTTGCTGAAACAATGTGAGTAGCTTTTGCAAGGCTACTCACATTTTTCAGCAAAAATATCAGAATATTGTATATTGAATCCGCTAAAACAGTTAACGGAATAACCCTTAACGAGCTCGTTAAACTAACGACGCTTTGAACAGCTGGGCCCAGAATGCGTTCAATGATCCCAAGGAAAGTAAAATATATGTATGTAAAACTTGATGCTATGCTGAAGAATCTTACCGTCGGCATTTATTCACCTAAGAATTATTCTAATGTCTTTTTTCGTTAAATATCGACGCAGTATGATGAAATCAAATTGTGGATGGTAGGCGAAGGAACAAGCGTCCTACACATCTAGGCAGTCTGGTCTAAACCTAAATATTGTATGTTTGTATCATGTTTGTATACTCATTAATGTCTACATATGGGCAAAAAATCAGGATTAACTGCGCTAATAGGCAGCCTAAATATTAATCGGTTCATTTATAATATGTTCTGTTCGTCTAAATTCTTCAACTCATAACATTGCAACAACGCCGTTTAGATGCCGTAGCGACAAGGAAAGGACGTAGCTACGACAGGATCTGGGTTGTTTGCAAATAGAATCAATGGATGCCATAGAATATTGCAATTAAGTGCAGATGCTTGTTTAACGTGAACAATACTTACACGTTATGTGGACGTTTTCTTGAATACTACAGTGGGCCGCGCTAAGCGAAAACGTCTCTTTGGGCATATGCGGACAGCGAATGCCAAGGTCAGACTGCGCGGATGAACAGTCTGATCAGGGTCTGAATTGTTCACATATAGAATCATTGGATGCCACAGAATATTTACATCAAGTGCAGATGCTCGGATGAGGCTTTGGGCAAATGCAGGATGATGTTAATCCTTCTCTTGCTAAACAAGACATGCCTGTCTTAGAAATAAGTGTAGATCAAGATCAGTTGGCTTCTTCAAGTTGGCTTCTGAAGCCAAATGATCTGGATCTGCACTGTTTGCCATTAAGTATATGAATTTATAGCAACAATCCAGATCAAGCAATCTAATTGGCTGAAAATTAGAAGTGGGCGTGGCATTTTAATTTATTCAGCATGACAAGGGTTAATCCGCCCATTTTGTGCATGCCCGAAGGCACATTTTCGCTTGACGCGGTACACTGTAATGAGGCTCTTTTAGTATAAAAGAAGCAATAGCCTAAGTGTAAACAACGATCACAGTTTACGTTTATAAATGAGCTATAAAATTTTGACAAATGATCGGGATATTGAACTTTTCTAAAACTTGATTTAATTAATATAACGTTCAGGAAGGTTCTGAAAATCCCAAATTATCGACCAAATTAAGTCTAACTGACGTAGACAAAAGTATACGCTTGAATACATAACAATACGTCGAAAGTGTAACTGATAAAAATGAGTTGCTTTTCGGGAGAATCGTATGTTTACCAGCACTGGTTACGAAACGTTATAAATGACAAATATCTAACTGCCTGTATAGAGATTTCAAAATTGTGTTTTGTACCGTATTTGTCCTAAGAATTAGGACACTTTTAACTCATTAGCATACTTATTCTAAACTGTTACCAAGTTTATTTCACTACTACCTGTTCATGTGCTCATAACATGATATTCTAATTTCAAGTGAACAAAATTGTATATGAGCATAAGGTTTGTGATGTATAACCACCGCAACCCTCTTCCTTTCTACCCCGACGGAAAAAACAAATAACGTATATTGTGGTTTATCATGCACTACTAAACGAAACACAAATGCATGCTTTAAAATCAATTTCTGTAGAGTTATGATGGCAAAGTAGACTCTTAACATGTAAGACTGCAATAATAAATGTAGCGCTCCACACAGAGCATATTCTCAAACGTATAGAGAATGATCAAGTAAATGCTTAATAACCTGTAAAGATAAAATATTAATAGACTCAACCAGTAACGTATACAAAGACTACCAATAATGATATCTTGCTGGACACAAAATGGACTTAAACTGGGACATAAGACAGTTTTATTTAATCCTTTACTTCCTGAAATTTACGCAAAATGCGGCCACTAATCAGACGCCACGTTCTGCGCTGTTTGTCAATGGGTCTGCACTGTTTGGCAATGTCCCATCACTAAGCCCAGTCCAGGTGTTACAGATAACCATTTTAAATAGCACTCTGACGTCATTGCAACAAGAATAGCACGTCTAAAAGTAACCGTTACCTGCATTTCATTGGTCAATGATAATCACGTACATGCACACAACAAACATAAGAAGATTTTGGTGTATATATAGTTTGGGACGATTGAGAATCAAATTTGTCTCCCCTTTTAAACATCAGTTTCTAACTTCACTTCCTTTAACATTACATATTGCGAGAAAGTGTATCATTCAAATATCGTTCGAATTTTATCTTACATGTATAAATTTTATCTGCTGTTTACACATAAAGACTCTATTGCTTACCTTAAATTGGTATTGAACATTTCCAGCTTATAACTGACCGCAGTTAGATCACTGAGAAAAACATTTACTCGAAAAGATTTTTTTTTGTATCTTGCTCTATAGGATTGCAGTCCTATTTGCTCATGCCGGCTCATCATGAAAAATATTTAACCTTTTGACTTTGTGAAAATTAAATTACTTTGCAGACATTATTCTAAGTAATGAAGTAAGACAGTTTAAGCCGCACATTGAAAAAAGGCGATACTTAACCCTTCTCATGCTGAACACGACATGCTCTGTCCTAGCAAACAATGTAGATCCAGATCTGTTGGCTTCTAAAGAAGCCAACAGATCTGGATCTGCACTGTCTGTCATTAGTTATGTGAATTTCTATCAAAAACCCGGATCAAGTAATTTGGTTAACTGAAAATTAGAAGTGGGCGTGGCATCTTAATTAATTCAGCGGCAAAGGTTAAGACATATACAAACTGCAACGGCCAGTTAAGCACGTGTCACTCGGTCGTCTAATATATGTCGTTGCTAAACAAAAATGTACAGTATCCGTATAGATTTCTTCCCCTTTCTACCGCGCCAACGACCAAGCTGATTTCGACATTCGATGCTCTCAGAATCAAATCTGCTTTTACGTGCTTGGGAATTGATTAGATTTTGTCCTTTAATCAGGTATCCACGCTGCTAATGGTCAGGACATTAGGCGACTAAGTATAATGTGTTGTCACATCATGGTTATTTCTGCCTCAGGAAAAAGACAATGTCTAACAATGCCCTTGTTCAGGTTATACCGAATCCTATGTTATGCCGTGTATCATCGGAGCTAATATGACCCTGTAACAATTAGATAATGATGAATTAAACATGCCAGATTATATAGATGAACTACAGTTTAATAGAATTACCTAGTCATGGTTAACAGTTTTTCTTTATTACTGCTTGGCTAGGTCGTGCCTAGACTCTCAATATCGACTGAACCCTAAACTTTTTCTGGAAGGCTCATCGTCTACCTTACTCCTCTACGGTTAAGGTCTCCGTGGATCTACAATAGTTTTCCCTGGCTTTCGGTATGTAGTCTTTGTTTCATCACCATGTTGAGAAGTTCGTTGTATGATTTTTTTCTGCGTCGAGTCACTAAATAGTTAGGGAGTTAAGAAACCCTGTGTGGACGGCACAACTTGTTTTCGGTGAGGTCCGGACATCCATAAACTCAAGTTTATTATTACTATATTTTACTATTTTTCATAAAAATGGCTTGTTGTGCCTGACCTGTATAGTCGGACTCCACGCGTGTTAATAGTGGTGGTTTCTATTCTGAATTTCGGTTTGTAACCATAGACACTGGCTTCTAGAGTAGGCCTAGGAGCAGACCACTAGTAGAACCATGGAGGGTACGCTCAAAAGCTTCAATCATCTAATGAAAGGCTTAGGTTGGCTCCGTCATATAGCTGAAATCATTTGTCGGAAACTTAACACTAATAAAAAAGAGAGTGTCCATGAAGAGTTACAGAACTTAGCCTACCAATATTCATCAGGAGGAAGAGTAAACATATAACTTTATAAATACTTACAACCAAAAGCAAAACAATCATCTCCCTACTTGTAAATTCATTCAGGAGGCATTGGAATCACATTAGTAGATATATCGTGTTTGATGTTCTCAGGTACATTTTGTTAAAATTTTGTAATGTATAACTCAGTTGAATTGAAAACACCAATACTACTACTACTACTACTACTACTACTACTACTAATAATAATAATAATAATAATGACAATTATTACCATTGTTATTATTATTCCCTGTCCCCAACGATGTGACAATTCCAAGTGACCAAAACATTATTTAGAATACACAGTTTGCTACTGGGGTTTTCTACCCATAATCGTTGACTATACGTGTACGCAACCACAGACACCCCTTCTGGCACTACTTTATTTACACAACAGAAATGACAAATCAAAACAGAAACTTGTCGAAAACAGAATGAACAAACGAAGAGGAGCTGTAGCGGTAATACATTATTGGACCGGTCAACAGTTAATCAGCTGGGGTCTGTTCGATCGTAACTAAAGGGTTTGTATCGCTGTGTTGTTTGGAGCTGCATCGGGAGATAAATGAGTGATTTAGCGCGAGTAAATCTCATTTAATCCCCCAGTTGTTTTCCTAGTGACCGTTCCAGGATGGTATCTCTGTTACAGATCTTTTTGTGTGCGTCTGTGGTTTCATAATTGTCATTTGTTTCATCCTTATCTGTACCTGATCTCTCCTTCGTGTCTCTGAAGGGCTCTGCTTCGTGATTGTGGTATTTCCTGGGTACATTCATCTATATTTTTTTCTCAATTTTATATTTTCAGAAAATAACACGTTGCCGATATAGGACTAATATATTCAACAACATGTTCCATTTAATACTTAATTTTGCAAGCTTTATATCACTTACTAACAATTCCCTATTATTTTATTTTATTTTGTAGCCGTTGTGAAATACCATGTTAATACTTTGAAATTGATAAAGCAAAGATGATGTCTCTTACAAACAATGTGGAAGCCACAGCAAACCAATAACAAAACCACGGTAGGCCTGACTACAGATGTTCGAATAAGTTTAGGCACAGACCGTTTGGAAAGATCAAGGATTGATGAGCCTTCATTCCCTCATTGATTCTTTGGCTCTACCCATTCGTGTAATTGAAGGCAGCAGCACTCTACTACGTCAAAATCAGTCATCGCGTTTGTCATAAAGTTAAGTTGAAATTGTACCATTAGAAATTGATAAATTTAAATTTGTAAATAGGCTTTGGCAAACGGCTTCTTTAAAAGATCGAGTGGTCTAATGTTTATGTGCAAACTAACTAACTCCTTTGCTTTAACGTCTGTCTGATGTTCAGTATCTGGTATATCTTAAACTAAGTGGTCAGCCTATTTGGCCGAAACATGTGTATCTGGCGCAGGAATAAAATGTCCAGTATAAACCTGCCATTTGCTCTTTAAATCCCTTTGACTTGTCTCGTTATTTTTTTAACACACACACACACACACACACACACACACACACACACACACATATATATATATATATATCTGAAGTGTCGAATTTTTCTGGGCCCTTTTAGCTAGATTCGGCAATTAGTAAATCATGTAAAATTTAAAAATCTAGGAGAACATTTAAATGATATTTCTAATATTTCCCCATATAGATGTATTGGAAATTAATTAATACATGTTACCAGGGCTGGACCCAGAAGGTCTGAAGACGGGGGGGCATGTATCGAGAGACGTAAGCCGCGAGGAGAGGATGAGAGGGGGTTTCCACTTATAAGGGGGTCCGGGGGCACCCCCCGTAAAAGTTTTAAAATTGGATTGCCTGAGAGTGCATTTCCATGCTATTTTCAAGTCATTTTCATTAATCTTACAGGCTGATTTTTTTTCTGTTAAGTTCAGGAGGTCTGGCTAGTTTGATAATTATCAGTGCTAGCCATGCAGAATCCTGGATAACCTGCCTGTCCCTTCAGCAAACTCCCATGCCATGCCCCCCCACTCCCCCTCACATACACCACACACACAACCAACCCACCGAATGCCCCCCCACCCCCACCCCCCACGCCCTACCTCAAAAAAAAAAAAAAAAAAAAAAAAAAAAAAGAAAAGAAAAAAGAAGAAACATTATTCTGCAAAGGCGCAGATTAGCCTGTTGCATCTGCATAGTCTGATCAGCGCCTTCATTTCCTGTTCACTGCTTAGATGGTATAACGCATCCAGTTTTTCAATACTCTAGTTTTTCTCTGCAGCTGCGCAGTCTGATCTATTACCTGGTTGTAACTCCAAAGACAGGGTTTCTCATAATGAGGCTAAATAAATAAATTAACACTCAGCTCCATAGGTAACTTTTTTAGCAGACAACATTTTGAAATATTTTTCTTATATTTCCCAGAAAACAGGTTTTTGAGACAATTTGCATGAAATGTCAAATCCTGTTTAAAGGGAAAAATAAGACAAATGTCATCAATTTGTCGACTGCTGAGTTAGCAGAGAGAGTGGTTAGGATTAAAATCTCCTCGAAAATAAATTAATAGAACACTTCGAACAACAAAATAAAACCGTTTCTGCTCATACATGTACAATATCTAGATAAAAAGAAGCTGTAAGGTGTGAAATCATGTATTTATAAGACAGAAGCCTGTGTAACTGACCATCTGTTATCTATCAACAGGGCAATATTAACAAGTTATTGACAATCACAGCATGGCTCTTTTATTATCATTTATAAACTCCCTGTAGGTATCTGGGTAGCTTATTCATAAGAGTGTAATATCAAAAAAGTACTGGGGGCAAGGTATGACTAGCGGACACTTCGGGGGGGGGGGGGGGGGGGGCATGTGCCCTTTTGCCCACCCCTGGATCCGGGCCTGGTTACATGTATGAAATGTCATCAAAAGCTCAAGGGCTATTCTAGGATTAACTGTTCTAACGACTTAGTATGTGTCACATCTTCGATGCTATATATCTCGAATGACCAACAACGATACATTCGTTTTAGACGAACGTCATAGCAATCATTTATACCAATTCTGGACATAGTGGGGACCTTGATAAATGTACTGTTAGCATTTGAACAAATTTGCTGCCCTAACCAAAACGGACTCTAAATAAAATTTCATTTCACTTGAAATGATTATAACCTTGCAACGCAAGGACGGACGCACGGACATCAAACAGAAAGTGATGCTTAAGGCGTATACTTAGCTTCCCTTATACATCAAAATACCCTAAAGACCATAACATACAATGCTATCGGCCAAGATTGAAGTGCAGTGTGATGGTATATGGCATTTAATGACATGCTATGATCATAAAAAAAAACCATTTAATATCACATGCTGCGACAACAAAGTACAGAATACCAAATAGACCCCTCGGTTCCGGTAAGTGCTTTTGTGGAAGATGTAAAACGTCGCCCTGTGTTGTTTTATTTGTAAGTTGATGAGCCCGTACTTTACGCGTGAAAAAGACCCATTTAGTACATTGATATGAGGTCTGAGAGAGGTCGCGTGTTTTCATTATCCTTAATGAACTAACACAATCAAAACAGGGTATGTTGTCTGCTATAATTTGTCTTTTTTTTGTTGTTGTTGTTTTTTTTCACACTGTTCTAATATTTACCCTTTCAGATTATTTATGACTGAGTCTGTTCTTGAGGGTTAATGGAATTAAATGGGTTATCCCACAGTGAGGGTCGGGAAACGCCCATTACGAAAACACGCCTATTCAAATATATTGAAAATTTCACCATCAAAAACTAAAAGTTTTCAGATAAAAATTCTGATATTTTTCATATTTCTGCTCAAAACTTAGATTGTGGGTACTCGTCAGAACCGCTTCGCCGCGGCGGTTCTAACGAGTACCCACAATCTATGTTTAGAGCAGAAATAAGACAAAAATATGTATACCCCTGTAAACCCCAGTTTTACTATATAAAAGTGTGGTTTAAGGGGGTCAAAATTATATAGGCATGTTTTCGTGATGTCAGATTTTGAACTCAGCATGGATCTAAGTGCTTTCGTGTTTTTTTTTGTTTTGTTTTTTTTTCATTTGTTTTCGGATTAAAGAAATTTTTCAGAGACTCTGACAGGAGTCAGGGAAAACGCCTCGCAAGAACTGATTGTACGTATGCAAAAAACCGAACACCAGTGGACCACGAACCGCGTTTTAAAATTACCATCTGATTTTACGGATATTCATCTAAACAACTAAACAACACAAACACGTCATACTATATTTCAAACCCGGGTAGATATTGGATTTATTGTAAAAAAAAAGAAAACAAAGGTACATGTAACAGTGGTTCTGTTTATGATACAACTTTTTTGTGGGGAGAGCATCCTTTTATTGATAAGTAGAGTGTGTCGGACAAGACGTACAGAAAGATTAGTAGAAAACTTTTGAACTCTTTTATCATTTATTTACATAAATACGCTTCCACAGGCACTTTCGCTCAGCGTGGTAGCACATAAAAACCGTCAAGCCGTGACGTCAGAAAACGTATCTTTCCCAGCGAATATTCAAATTGGCCTGAGTAATCATGCTGTATGGGTAGGCTCTACTCTGGATAAATGTTGACTAGCCAAGCATTATAAAAACACGCCTATATAATATTGATCCCCTTAAACCCCACTTTTTTTTTATAGTAAAACTGGGTTTACAGTGGTATACATTATTTTCCTTATTTCTGCTCAAAAACATAGATTGTGGGTACTCGTTAGAACCGCCTCGTCAAGGCGGTTCTAACGAGTACCCACAATCTATATTTTGAGCAGAAAATATGAAAAAAATATCAGATCTTTTTATCTGAAAAGTTTCATTTTTTGGGTTGTAAAATGTCATTATATGTGAATAGGCATGTTTTCGTAATGGGATGCAATGTTTCTTTATGCGGACAAGGAAGGGTCTGATCAGACTATTGAAAAGGCTTATTTGGGTCTTTGTTTGGGCGCACATGTCAGAAGAAATTTGTTATTTCATTTTGTGGCTCTTCTCCGGCTGCGTGATGTGGTTTCCCAGTAGCAGGCGTACTTGATGGGCTAATAAATTGCGTCGTATTATGTATTGAGCAAAATGTCCACACATTAGTAGACATTTGTATCTTGACCAATGATGTTTGCGTTAGTCGACACATTAAAACCAACAAACAAACGTCGAACAATTTTATAATTACTTTCATAAATGCGCATCCACGGTCCAACTCTTGTGCTCCACGTAACAGCTTAATAAAAAGCGACAAATTAGAAGTCTTGCCCATTTAGAATTTTATTCTCCTACTGCATTGTACGTTTTGCCATTATGCCACAGTATTGTTTCTTAAAAAGTATTTTCAGAAACGGATATTGTGTGCAAAACAAAATGAATTCATTTGCGTCATGTTTGTATGGTGGTTTCAATTTTATGACTGTGTTTTTTAACCAAATATACTAAAATGTGTCCCTTACGCACAGCAAATAAGTGGGCACATATGCAATACTCATGCAGGTAATGTGTTATTTTAGCTGTAAATTATGATACTTAGAGCAGCACATGCAAGTAAATACCTCGGAAAGGTCACAATCACGGATCAAAGCATTCTTGGGACACCGAAATGAAAACAACAGGAACAAACCATGGCAACACAAATCGACGACAGTAACATTAGCAACAAATAAACAAAGAACTGTAAGAGGAGGTCTAGAAAGAACGCATCAACTTATTAGGCAAATTTCGTTCTCTTAACTCATGTATGTCTAGCATCCCATAAAAGGGACATTGACAAACGCGGCGTCTGATTAGGGTCTATATGGCTTGCATTAAATACACGAATTTAAGTACAACACAGTTATGGAAATAAATAAATAAAAAAGAAAAAAATAACCATATACATGTACTGCGTTTAATTGAAATGCACCTGTTCAAAGAGCTGAGATAGAAGAGTCCACTCATCGTAACTGAGTTAAAAGTTGATACAGAACTTTTTGGTTAACGTCTTATTTTCACAGGATTACTGTTACATGTGCGTGATGACTTGATTCATATCACTAGCTGATAATTACTTTTCTTGTCTAGACCTATCTTCTCAAGGGAGGACATTTGATCTTAATTTGAATATTGCTATAATTTCTTCCAAAAGAGGACTTCTTTCCTCTTGCACAATAGTGTTTCAATTTACCACATAAGAACAGACCTATATATCAGAGTTCGAAATCCTAAAATATAATTAAAGATACTCGGGAAATGCCACAATCAGTCTTCCCGCGGCACCAAAGGAAGATGAGATCCGAAAATTAGTGTCGGGAATCGGCCAGAATTTCATAGTTGATCATCGGTTTTGTAAAACCAACTGATAATCGATTACAAATTGATTTGTAGGAAATATATTCACTCTTAATTTAGCCCTCTTCCAGGTACATGAACTTATTCATTACTCCAGATCAATAAGAGGGATAACCAGATACAGTAGAACTTCAATGGCTGGAACCCTGATGGCTCGTTTACCATGGATGAGTCAAACACGTTCTTGAGTCCGCAGGGATTTCCTCCAAATACGATATACGGATAATTTAGGGAGATTTTCTTCTTTTATCTTGCAAATGTATGCTGTGTGTACTCATTAGAATCACCTCGATGAGGTGTTTCTAATAAATACACACAACATACGTTTATAATATAGAACACCGAAAATATATCCCACAATTTTCTCCATTATGCCTCCTGGTATGGCACTAATAGTAACCCTCCGTGGCTCGAACTACCACTGTCTCGAACAAATTTTCATGGTCCCAAAGGGGTTCAAGCCATCGAAGTTCGAATGTATATTTATTATTTTTATTTCTCCATGAAAACATTCGTTGTGGGTACTCATTAGAAGCGCCTCCGTACTTTTGGGTTGACTTATTTAAGGCTATTTCATCATTTATTTTTTCACTTTTATTGACCACAAATCTAGAATGACCCAAACAGACAGCTTTAAGTTCCATTTCTTTATAACTTGCCTATAAAAACAAAACGCGAGAGAAATATGTTTCTAAAAATAGAATTTTCCGATTGGTCGACTACAAAAAATCTTTCAGATCATCAGTGACAAGAGGCAAAGGTTACTGATGATCGATTATAATCGATCATCTGTGGCAACACTACCCAAAATGTGACTTCGTATTCATCACAATGCCGAAAGCATTTCAGCCACATCGCGTGGCGTTAATCCTTTCAGTCCAGCAGACCAAACCAGATATCTATGCAAACAGTGTAGATCCTGATGAGATGGCTCATAATGAACCATCTAATCAGGATCTAGACTGTGTGCCGTTATAGTTTGACTTTTTGACTGATATACCTATTTGCTTAAATGGACATGTCTAAATTCATTGATGGAAAGTCCATTTCTTTCTAGAATCCGCCTTGATAATAATCTGTCCTTTCACAAAAAGAAGAAATAAGGCTCGTTTAAACAAAACCGCAGACGCACAAACAAAGAAAAAATCATTAAGAAAACATACCTATTCAAATATACTAACAAACTTTATCCACAAAAAAAAAAAAAAAAAAATGAAAATTTTCAGATAAAACATTTTTCATATTTTTGCTCGACGAGGCGGTTCTAACGGGTACCCACAATCTATGTTTTATAGCAGAAATAAGAAAAATAATGTATACCCCCGCAAACCCCATATTTTTCTATACAAAAGTGGGATTTGAGAGGATCAAAATAACATAGACATGTTTTCGTGATGTGCAACAGAGGCACCGTCTTGGAACGTAGAAAAGCTGCAGGGGACTTAAACCAGTTTTACTCGCTTTCAATAATAAAGCGTGCCTGATCAAATGATAACTTTGAACAGGAATATATAAATGCCACTACAAGTTATATGCTAATCTAACAATTTAGACATAATGAACTGTACTTTATGAATGATAAAGAATTGCTGTTATCATGAACGGCTGGGTGTTTTATAAATGAGCCGCGTCATGCAAAAACGTGTCTTCGGGCAGATACCGACAGCGAAGGCCCAGATCAACCTGCGCAGTCGTGCAGTCTGATCATGACTTTCTCTGTCCGCTAACAGAATCAACTGACACTGTTGAATACATTAATGGAGAGTCGATTCCCGGATGAGACTTCGCGCATGCGAGATATCATCACGAAAACACGCCTATATAGTTTTGACCCCCTTAAACCCCACTTTTATATAGTACAACTGGGGTTTACAGGGGTATACATTATTTTTCTTATTTCTGCTTTAAAACATAGATTGTGGATACTCGTTAGAACCGTCTCCGCGAGGCGGTTCTAACGAGTACCTACAATCTATGTTTTGAGCAGAAATATGAAATATAGCAGAGATTTTGATCTAAAAATTTTCAGGTTTTGAAGGTGAAATTTTCTATATATTTGTATAGGCGTGTTTTCGTAATGTGAATCTGAATCTTATATTAAGGGCATGTTAGAATACACCTTTTCTCATGACGTGGCCAAAATAACAAAACGAGGCACAAAATAGTCTTCTAATTTCCCTAAAGAGGAAATGAAAGTCAGCATATCACGCAAAAGATAGAATGAGTCTTATTTAAGGGGACCTGATACACTTCCAGGAGGAGTCAATACTGTCAAACCTGTTTAGGTTCACTTCTGAAAAGGAGTACACGTTTAAAGGAAAAACAATGCTTCGAAAGGGAACATATTATTTCCTTTTAGAGTAGACTTCGTTTCAGAAGGGCCTTGGTGTGGAAGAAAGCAATCAGGAAGTCTTTAAAGTTGTCTGCCTTGGTCGAAGTGGCGGAAAACATCACGAAAACACACTATATACTTTTGACCCCCTTAAACCCCACTTTTATATAGTAAATCTGGGGTTTACAGAGGTGAACATTATTTTTCTTATTTCTGTTCAGAAATATGAAAAAAATATCAAACTTTTTATCTGAAAACTTTAAGTTTTTTTGGTGGTGAAATTTTCAATATAACTGAATAGGCGTGTTTTCGTAATGATCTACCAAGTGAATCAAAAAAGGGTTAGAGAAAAATCCAAGGAGTGTCAGAATCAGAAAAAAAAAAAAAAAAAAAAAAAAAAAAAAAAAAAAAAAAATAGAAAAAAAAAGTTAAGAGAAAAGTCCAGGGAGTGCCACAATCATAAACCGCAGCCCTTCCCAGACACCAAGAGGAAGAGGAAACCGACAAATCCAAACAAGCACAAATCGAACAAACGTACGAAAAGCACTAAGATTAGCTCTCTCTTCCCCTAGCGAGGTAATCCCAATGCTCTACCAAGTGTATCAAGTCTCTTCAATTAATCAAACGCGGTTCACTTCATATAAAAGATAGCTCATATACGTTCCACAAACTTGAAGTAAGAACTTTTGCAATTTTGTATACAGCTCTACTATCCGTTCATGTAGGCTGTACACATGTGTTGAAGCAACCATAGAAACCACTTGTTGTCATCCTGACTCAGCATATCACCGTCGTGATGGTTTAATCAACTGGTAAAATAAAAGTAAAAAAGGATTACCTTTGGAAACAAAGAATACACAAAATGACGAAAATGGGAGACTCGGTTTGATTGAGTCTCTTCGTATGCAACACTGTAGTTTGCGAGGCTGCATACGCCCAAGTCACGTCATTTGATATTTTTCAGAACAAAATCTGGTATGCTTGTATTCACTTATCGATGGGCGCATCGATATCCAAATAAGTATAATATTTATTCCTTTATTTTAATGAGTTGTGTACCTTTTCCCATCTAATTCTAAAATAATAAGAGTTGTAAGCGAAAATTCTGTTTTGATGATTTTTTTTCTCTATGGTAAAGTAGAAACTGACCTGTCTTTCCAACCGCTCACTATAATATATTTTTGGCATTGTCCATTTCTCAAAAAAAAAAAAAAAGAGTAAAAGCTGCAAATAAAGCTATTGTAAATACTATGACATACGTCATTGCCACGGAAGAGGACAGCGCCAGTTAATCGTTGTTTTGGTGTTTGCTGCAATAATGACCAAACAAGTCAAGAATTATATATTTCATTGAAGTAGGTTAAATATTTAAAGAGTCTCTTTTGATATATTTTGTATGGGATCCAAATCTAGATGGCATTTGAAATTGGTGACTTAATTATCTGGATGAATACCACTCCACACAATTTAGGGAATTGGCTTGTCATAGATCTGTTCTTGGTTAAGGATATAATTCAGTTAAATGACACCAACCACGTTTACGCCTTTTGTCCACCATGTGTATGTTTTTTTCATCACGAAAACATGCCTATATAATTTTGACCCCCTTAAACCCCACTTTTATATAGTAAAACTGGGGTTTACAGGGGTATACATTATGCCTTTTTATTATTGCTCAAAAACATAGATTGTGGGTACTCGTTAGAAACGCCTCGACGAGGCGGTTCTAACGAGTACCCACAATGTATGTTTTAAGCAGAAATATAAAAAATATCCTATTTTTTTATGTGAAAAATTGCCATTTTTGGTGGTAAAATTTTCAGTGTATTTGAATAGGCGTGTTTTCGTAATGTTCCATTGCATTTACATCACGAAAACATACCGATATAATTTTGACCCCCTTAAACCCCACTTTTATACAGTAAAACTGGGGTTTACAGGGGTATACATTATTTTTCTTATTTCTGCTCAAAAACATAGATTTTGGCACTCGTTAGAACCACCTCGCCGAGGCGGTTCTAACGAGTACCCACAATCAATGGTTTTAGCAGAAATATGAAAAATATAAAAAAAAAAATATCTGAAAACTTTCAGTTTTTGGTGGTGAAATATTCAATATATTTGAATAGGCGTGTTTTCGTAATGTAGTTTTGCCCAGAAATAAAAAAGACAAATAAATTGAATACTTTTACGCTTTCTCAGGTCCTTGTTTTTCAGTTAGCAGAAACAACCCTCAATCATGTGAGACCAACCAATCTATATCTATAATGTCTATTTCTCAGAAATACAGAATGAGTACGGACTAAAGCCAGCCTAAAAAGACGGTACACCTATTTCCATGACTAACTGACAGCAAATCATAAAAGCTTCTTCTCTGGAATAATTAAGTACAACTAATCAGCTTCAAATAAAAGCCAAAAACTGAGAACCGCTGTGTTATGGTACAAAGGTAGCCAGCTATTTACACATTAGGTTAAAACCTATAAAATGACATACTCCAGCAGTATCAAGGCCGTGAAATATTATAGTTATTCTGTAGTTATTATGGACGAAGGACCGCTGACAAAACAAACAGAAGTATTTATCGCCGTGGATAATTTTATTGCCGTTGCAATTTTGATGGTTGTGTTAGAAATGAAAACAATTTTAGCAACTACTGTTAAAAAGAAATTTTATCAAATAACAGATTTATTATTAAGATAGACATCTGTAGGATTTACATGTATTTTACATTTTAATGAGAAATGCATAGAAATGTAAAAAAATGCTTAAAACTAATATCTAAAGTCATACTGATTTTTTTACCATTGTTATGTAGAGACATCGTGTAACAAATACCCACAACAACATCTCATTCTGACCAAATTGCGGTCGTTCGCAGACAAACTGTTTTTGCCACTTCATCATTCATGTACATACTCTTACCTTTTTTTTGTACATTTGAAGCATCATAATATTGTTTACGGTTCATGGCGTGTTTATCATTAAAACGCTCATTATATCTGTAAGATGCTTATGGTACCCCCATCTTTCCCTTGCTAAATAAATTTACTATAAGCGTTTCCTGGAAGAACTATGTTAAAATGTATTAATTGTCCAGTTAACATCCACATGCCAGCGTTCGCGTGTCGGTAATACACGTTCAAATTTCCGAAGCGCTTTACTAAAATGTAAAAGAAGAAGTAATTATATAAACTTGGTGGCGTGAGAGCTTGATGAATAATTTAGTTTAAAAAATGCGCTTCCCGTTAACAAATTGCATTTAAGATAATTCGCTGACAGATTTCCGTCATAACTTTTAATACCGGAGGCCCAAGTGGGCAAGAAATCGCTCACCTGGATTAGGCTGATCATGATATGTTCTTTGTGCCATGGTGGCCATTTTTGCTATCAGATCAGATTGCCTTTAGCAATTCAGAATCTGATGCAGTTTGAAAAGTTTCAATATTGGCGCCATGGGCAGCATCTTGGGTATTGTAACTAAACGATTTTAGCAATTTTGAATCTCCATGTCACCCTTATGCCTCCAATCAAGTTTCAAAATAATCTGACTTATGGTTTGAAGGATTTCAAGATAGCGGCCATCTTGGAAATCTGAGTTGAACGATTTTAGCAATTCTAAATTTCTATGTTGCCCCAATATCTCCCACCAAGTTTGGGCTCAAATCAACTTAGCGTTCGGGAGCAGATGTGGTAGCCATCTTGGAAATCGGAATGGAGCAAATTTAGCAGTTCTGAATCTATATGTCCTTCTCCATGCCTCCCCATCAAGTTTAAGCTCAAGCGGACTTAAGTTTTTGGAGGAGATGTTGTTTGAACAATTTCAAAGATGTTGGTAATCCTGGAACGACTTTAGCAATTCTGAATCTCCATGTCGCTCTGATGTCTCCCACCAAGTTTGGGCTCAATCTGACTTAGTGTTCGAGAGCAGATAAGGTTTGAGGATTTTCAAGATGGCAGCCGTGACGGCCACCTTAAAAATCGGAACAAAACGATTTTAGCAATTCTAAATCTCCATTTAGCCCATACGCCTCCAATCAAGCTTCAGCTCAATACGACTTACGATTCTGTAGATGTCGAAAATATGAAAAGTTAACGACGGACGGACAGACGAAAGACAACAGGCCGCGTAATAAGCTGATCAGAAGCAAAGCTCCAAGTGAGCTAACAATTGAAGATCTTCAAGATGTTTTCAGTGGAAGACGGCTTCAGTGGAAGCCATCTTGGATACCGTAACAAAACGCTTTGAGCAATTCTGAATCTCCATGTCGCCCCACTAAGTTTTAGCTCAATCCCACTTAGGAGCAGATGAGGTTTGAAGATCTTCAAAAAGCCACTGTGGCCGCCATCTTGATTATTAGAACAGAGCGATTTTAGCGATTCTGAATTCCTATATCGCTCCTGTGCCTCCCATCAACTTTCGGCTCAATGCAACTTACGGTTTGGGATGAGATGTCATTTGATGAATTTTAAAAATGACTGCTGTGGCGGCCATCTTGGATATCAGAACGGAGCGATTTTAGCACCCATCTGAATATCCATGTCTCCCCAATGCCTCCCATCAAGTTTCAGCTAAATCCGACTTACCTAACAGGAACAGATACATTTTAATATTTTCAAGAAGGCCCACATGGCGGCCATCTTGGATATAAGAACAGAACGATTTTAGCAGTACTAAATCTCCATGTCGCCCCAATGCCTTCCACCAAGTGTTGGCTCAATCTTACTTAGGGTATACGAGCAGATGTGGTTTGAAGATTTTCAAGACGTCTGCCGTGGCAGCCACCTTAAATACCGGAACAGAGCGATTTTAGCAATTCTGAATCTCTATGTCGCTTTGATGCCGCCCATCAAGTTTGGCCTCAATATGACTGTTTGAGGAGATAACGTTTGAAGAATTTCAAGATGGCCACTGCGGCGGCTATCTTGGATATCAGAACGAAATTATCTTAGCAATTCTTAATTTCTATGTCGCTCTGATACCTCCCATCAAGTTTCGGCTCAATCCAATTAATGGTTTGGAAGGAGTTGTCGTTTGAGAATTTCAAGATTCTCTTTGATATCGGAATGGAAAAAATTTAGAAATTCTTAATCTCTATGCCGCTTCATAACGTTTGAAGAATTTCAAGATGGCCACTGCGGCGGCTATCTTGGATATCAGAACGAAATTATCTTAGCAATTCTTAATTTCTATGTCGCTCTGATACCTCCCATCAAGTTTCGGCTCAATCCAATTAATGGTTTGGAAGGAGTTGTCGTTTGAGAATTTCAAGATTCTCTTTGATATCGGAATGGAAAAAATTTAGAAATTCTTAATCTCTATGCCGCTTCGAGCCTCCAATCAAGTTTTTGCTCAATCGGACTTACGGTTGGGAGGAAATGTAATTTGAAGAATTTCACGATGGCCACCATCTTGGATATCGAAACAGAATGATTGTAGCAATTCTAAATGTTTATATCGCTCAAATTCCTCCCATCAAGTTTCGGTTCAATCCGTCTAAAGGTTTGGAAGGAGATGTTGTTTGAAGAATTTCAAGATTACTGCCATGGCAATTCTGACTCTATTTGTCACTCTGATGCCTCCCATAAAGTTTCAGCTCAATCCAACACGTTTTGGGAGACGATGTCGTTTGAGAAATTTCGGAAAGGAACGATTTTAGCAATTCTGAATCTCCACGTAGCCACAATACCTCCCACCATGACGGACGGACGACGGAAACAGGCCATGGCATTAGCTAACCTGAAGCAAAGCTCCAGGTGAGCTAATAATATAGATATATGAAAGAAAATAATATGAAAAAAAAATGGGAAATTTAAAATTAAATCAATACAATACAATTACAATCTGAATAAAATATATTAGAGAAGACATATATAATTCATCATCGTCATCATCCTCATCATCATCATTATTATTTTAATAATATTTATTAGAAAACATATGTTGACAACTCATCTTCATCATAAGTATTAGAACACATTCAGGTAATTAAGATGCAATAGTCAATAGTGTTGTATAACGTTCTGCTTATTGACATTGCCACCCGCCAAATAATCTGACCCATACATGTATGAGCTTGATATTGACAATTCTTCCCATAATACTTATTTCACTTCAAAGTATACATTCACAGCGTCCTGTGATAAGCGAACATATCGCCAGACGTTTCACGGTTGACTCATATAAGCACCTAATCTATCAAAAACCTCAGTAAAAAAGTCAGCTCTCTGGTTCCTCTGATTGTCTCAGTATGCTCAGTTTACGTTTCACGTTTCGAATGATCGAAAATACATCTTCGCTCGGTGCAACTCGGATAAAAGCATGACTTTGTTTCCCCAAAAATATTAAACAAACTTCTCTGATCTATTTTGTAAGCTTCAAAGAAGGTCAAGCGCAGCAAAGCATCTTCATCAGCCCACTGGAGTCGAACTGTTGGTTTTGCTTCAGCATTTCAGTTCTTTCTTGCTGTCGAGTCATCATCGTTGTTCCAACTCTTTACTCGTGTGATTTTTTATTCTCGGAGATGTTGCACTGATGCGTTGGAAACCTTTCATGCGAACTGAACAAATGTCTTTTGTATACCACGACAGAACTAGGGACGAGGCGTGTGGCCAAGTAAAATCGATTTAAGCCCCCTCCCCACCCCACCCACTCACACACCCCAAGTGACCGTTCCAAGGCGGTGCTTCTACCGTGGTTTACTATTTTTGTCATTTTATGTCTTTGCATGTACGTCCTGGTAATTTTTTTTATTTTGGATAGTCGTTTGGCGACAGAAATTTTTGGTGACAGAAACTGTCCTTTTGGCTTTCTGCGTGTAGTGTTTTGGTTGTGGTGCCGTTGCTTTCAGTATGTCCTTATTTCCCTTTGGTGTCTTTATTGGAATTTGTAAGGTAATTGTATCGATTTCTGGTCATTGCCTTCCTTTCTTATCATTATTTTTAAAGTCAACAGACTTTCTAGGGCTTGGATGTTTCGAAAGTGAGATTTTGTCTTTGTCAGCTTTGTACTGTCTGAATGGGCAAAGTGTAATCTAGCGAGTCAGTAAGGAATATGTTTAGTGCTCCTCAAGTTTCCATCCGGGACAGTATATACTTAACATGTAGAGTAGAATGCACCTTTCATAAAAAAAAGTAAAATATATATTATACAAACATTCCATTTTAATACCAAACGATTACGATATTTAATGTATGTGCTGTGTATATGCATTTGGTACTTAAGCTAAATAACTCAGGAACTGATACAATCAGATCTACATCAAGGCGCCAACTCAAAGGGAAAGACAGACAAATACAATTAAGCAGCCACAAAATGAACAGATGACAAGCAGTGGTTTTCTTTTGCTCCAATATTCCTGTAGTATTGTTTGACCACTAAGGGATCGCCAAATGTCTCTACACATAGTTTTTTTTTTAGTCTTTGCTTCATTATAGGCTTGAGGCTCCCATTTTCTAATCTGTAAGTGTGTTCTTTGTTTCCAAAGGCGATCTTTTTGACGTTTATTTTACCTGTGATATATTTGTTGGCCGTAATGATTCATGGATGAGTTATACTACTTCCACTCGGACTGAACAAATGTAAGATTTTACCACCATGAAAGCTGAGGGCGAGGACTGAAATCCAGTAAAGCTAGCTTAAGCGCCTCAACCTCCCGCCGACCCAGTAATTCATTATTGACTGGTACTTTTATTGTGGCAGGTTTTGTTAATAATAATCATAAAGTGTATCGTTTTCTTATTAATAATTGTGTAAGTTGGTTATATATTCAGTTAAGTTTGGGTAACAGAGTTCCCACCTTTTGAGAATGAGTTGTCAATTCTGCTTGGCGTCTGTTTAATTTGTGGTTGCTTTATTGTATTTGTCGGTCTATCCCTTTGGTGTTGGGGGCTTGCTGTGGATCTGATTGTGAAACACTTCATAACAATTAACGAAAGGTACCACAATGAAAGTACCCCCTTGGAACGGTCAGTAATGAAATATGGTGGTGTTAACGGGATCCCAACGCTCGCCCTCAACTTCCATTGTGGCAGAAATATATATTTGTTCGATCCATGTGGAGCTTTTAACTCATCCATGAATTATTAATGGCTAAGGGTTAACTTTCGTTCCTAAGTTTCTTAAACTTATGAATCTGGACACATCCATTGGTGCAAATAGGGTTTGACACAAAACTCAATAACTGCATGGCAAACAGTCGCCTCATCTGGATCTGTGTTGTTTGCAAACTTATCTGTATTTGTCTGCAGGGATGAAAAGTTTAAGACAATTGATATGCATTTTTCACTTTATGTATTTTATTTTTCTCTCCATACTCTTCAACGATACACTCAGCAATATTGGAAAGAAAAGCTATTTCACTATTTCATTTAAATGGGTTAGACTGTCATGCAAGATTTACGAGATCTCGTCACACCGTCAAACCTGCTTGAGAATGTAACATTAAATCTGATCTTTCAGAACAGTGATTGCTGTGACAGTTTGTTTGTACTTTTGGTGTACTGAATACATGTAGTAGTTTTTCCGCTATTTTGTTCAAGGAAGACAATGCTTGTAGCTCTGTTTAGTTTCCTTCATGCTAAGTCCCTTCCGAAAAAATGTCTGACCTAAAAAGGAACTAAAACGATTCGCTTGGGGTGAAATTAATTTCTTTCAGAGTAAAATGTCTTGAAGTATTGATGGTAAATTTAACTATTCGAAGTTTATAAAAAAAATGTTACTTTGGAACTGCATATAAAACTTTGTTACAACACAAACGAATTGTAACTGACTGCATGAAAAATCAAGACCGAACACTTTATCGGGTCTCATAATAAAATAAGAATTCATCCTTACAAAGGACATTTTATGTTAATTTACCTTGGATCATTGAGCGTATTCTTATAACTTTAAAAATCGAGTTTCACTTAAGCTGGTCAAAGAGGGCATATGCAGCTCTGCAAGCTACATTTACTCAATATGGAGAGACTTAATGAAACCGTGACACCATTTTCGTTCTTCCGAAGTGTTTGATTATTTCAAGGGCAACCCTAGTAGATTTTGTTTTACTTACACTGTATAACAGACATGGATCCTGATCAGTCGATAGATGTATGTATTCGTAGGACCCATCATAGACTATCTATTTGTTTCATGATACAATCGCTTCAAGCAGTCACGAATACTTAGCTTTGTATGGTACAGTGTATGTCATTTTCCGTTTCTACCTACCGATACGTCAGGAACCTAACATTATAGCAGCGCAAGATCAGTTCAAGATCTAACGTACTTTGCATTGATGTTAGTTGCAAAAGCGCAAAATCTGAAGTGGAGACACTGTATGTTAATTCTTGCATTTTGGATACCCTCTGTATGGCTGTTACGTTTGGCTTCATGTCTGACGGTAGTTTGTTGTTCTTGTTTAATTATCATTCTAGATAATTGCTTCAATAACTTCAAACTCTGCTGTCTTATTTTTGACAGTGTTTAATCCGTATATTCTTAATTTAACAACTGGATCTCTGGGACTGTTCTGGAGACACGGCTCAGGCTGTACCTTTATTAATCGAAATATGATGCATACATCTCATTAACAGAAACGATTTCAAAACGTTTGTTTCTACCGTTGTTCCTCTATGGTCGTTTTTTTCTCAGTGGTGTGTGCCTATTGCGCATTTTGTCGTAGCGCGTATCACATCTTTAGCTTTTACTTTTAGTTGCGTGACTTGCGCAGCTTTAAACGCATTCATTGGTAAATGTTCTAGAACAGGGCTACTGGAAAACGATTTCAGACCACTGTTTCACAACTTCAATAATCTTTAGAACAACAAACCCTAAAACCACTTATGCATGAGAGCAAAGGAAACGGACAAAACTTGAAGTATCTGAAGCGCCGACTTTTTCTGGGTCAGAGTATTGTTAAGGTCAAAAAGACCTCAACAGAGACGCGTGTATAAATAATGCAAAAAAATACAGGAATTGAATCAGTTATCATCAAGAAATGGTGTAAATATCAATAACACAACACTGAAGTAAGAAGAGACGTTTATATACGCCAAAATATTAGAGAATATACACAGTGAAATGCTACAGTCACGCAACAAGTTATTTCAAGGCACCTAAAAGGAATACCTCAAAATGTGACTTCGAATTCATCAGAAGCTACAAGCATTTTAGCCACCTCGAGTGGTGTTAAGCAAATAAGAGAACTCAGAAACTGATACATCCCTTAAACCTTTCAGACCTGCTGACCTAACCAGATACCCATGCAAACAGTGTAAAGCCTGATGAGATCTCATCAGGATCTACACTTTTTGCTATTTTGGCTTTTTGACTGATATCCCTATTTTTATGCCCAAATGCATTGTAGTCCATTTCATAAACTTAGGCTGGAAAGGGTAAAGCAGCATTATGTTCAGTCTGGAATAGTCTACATAGTAATGCATCAAGTGTTCTAAATAAATCAAAGTGTTCAAAAATTCTGAATAAATTAATCGTGTAAGAACGTCTATCCTTCCACAAATATGCGCTCATCCTAAATCATACATTTTTTAAACCGCATTTTAACCTCTTTATAGTATACTTCTACTACTACTACTACTATTACTACTAAAAATGTTTAGAAATAATAGCTGGCATGTCTAAAACATCATGAGTGTCAGCATAATTAAATTGTTGTCTGTAAATACTACACATTTGATTGAAACTATCCTTATCCGTTGCTTATGTTACAAATTAAATGATGATTGTATCTTTACCAACCGTAAAATCCAGGCCCGGATCCAGGGGTGGGCAAAAGGGGCACATGCCCCCCCGAAGTGACCGCTAGTCATACCTTGCCCCCAGTACTTTTTTGATATTACACTCTTATGCATAAGCTACCCAGATACCTACAGGGAGTTTATAAATGATAATAAAAGAGCCATGCTGTGATTGTCAATAACTTGTTAAAATTGCCCTGTTGATAGATAACAGATGGTCAGTTACACAGGCTTCTGTCTTATAAATACATGATTTCACACCTTACAGCTTCTTTTTATCTAGATATTGTACATGTATGAGCAGAAACGGTTTTATTTTGTTGTTCGAAGTGTTCTATTAATTTATTTTCGAGGAGATTTTAATCCTAACCACTCTCTCTGCTAACTCAGCAGTCGACAAATTGATGACATTTGTCTTATTTTTCCCTTTAAACAGGATTTGACATTTCATGCAAATTGTCTCAAAAACCTGTTTTCTGGGAAATATAAGAAAAATATTTCAAAATGTTGTCTGCTAAAAAAGTTACCTATGGAGCTGAGTGTTAATTTATTTATTTAGCCTCATTATGAGAAACCCTGTCTTTGGAGTTACAACCAGGTAATAGATCAGACTGCGCAGCTGCAGAGAAAAACTAGAGTATTGAAAAACTGGATGCGTTATACCATCTAAGCAGTGAACAGGAAATGAAGGCGCTGATCAGACTATGCAGATGCAACAGGCTAATCTGCGCCTTTGCAGAATAATGTTTCTTCTTTTTTTTTTTTTTTTTTTTTTTTTTTTTTTGAGGTAGGGCGTGGGGGGTGGGGGTGGGGGGGGGCATTCGGTGGGTTGGTTGTGTGTGTGGTGTATGTGAGGGGGAGTGGGGGGGCATGGCATGGGAGTTTGCTGAAGGGACAGGCAGGTTATCCAGGATTCTGCATGGCTAGCACTGATAATTATCAAACTAGCCAGACCTCCTGAACTTAACAGAAAAAAAATCAGCCTGTAAGATTAATGAAAATGACTTGAAAATAGCATGGAAATGCACTCTCAGGCAATCCAATTTTAAAACTTTTACGGGGGGTGCCCCCGGACCCCCTTATAAGTGGAAACCCCCTCTCATCCTCTCCTCGCGGCTTACGTCTCTCGATACATGCCCCCCCCCCCGTCTTCAGACCTTCTGGGTCCAGCCCTGAAATCGAAATAATTATTTCTTTGCTTGGTGCAGGTCAGGGATTGGCTGCGACTTGTAAATGTGGCACTCCCTGGGCTTTGTTTTACCTTTTATCTAATTTCTGCGTTTGTCTATAATACGATTCCCTAATTATATGTTATCAGTTTAAGAGTATAAATCAAGAATAGCTCTGTCCCGGTGCAACTCGAGAATTATACTTTCACGCTTCTTCCTTTACGTTTTTCGTTTTATATATATAGTTGATTCAAGCAAAAGTGTCGACTTCTTTAATCAAGCAACTTGTACTGAAATATTAGGCATTTTTCTCTTTTCATTCTTTTAACGTTTTTTTTTTTTTATCATTCTGCAGACATTTGGTGACGCTATTGAGAAAAATGTATTGCATTAATGATGGAATTGGAATCAGCGTATCGCAGATTGTCTTTTATATGCAAGTTTGGACCCGGAAAAGAAAAAACGTGTTGCCTGTCTTGATTAAATGCTTATATAGACTATGAAAACTCGAGTTCAAACCTAGATTTTCTACTTACTGGTGACTGCGATTAAATACAATGATTACGTAAGGACGGTTTACTTAAACTCATAAACAACTGACAAATGAATAAATCTACATTGTGTTATTTAATGTAATTGATATATAGCGACGCATGGAGTGTACACACTCGAATCAGTCCAGCATAAAAGGTATTCCATGACCAGAAAAAATACTTCAATGACAACCAGGCGACAACAGCAGTAACAGTACCATAAATTGCATGAACGACAACCAACTTATCCGTCGATTTTTATTTTTTTTTTCAACAAGAAAGACAATTTAGATGAATGGTATACAATACTTAAAATTATCAGTCCCACATAAGTAGTTGCGGTCATAGTACCTAAGCCGTAATCCAACTCATAAATCGATAAACGAATGACGAATCAGAATGTTCAGACCAACAGACATGGACCCCAAAATAAAGAGTGTAATCAGGTGTCCGTGGATAGTAAGCATTACTTGGTAAGCAAGCTTCGCTTACCATGCGCATAGGCCTGAACGAAGGAAATATCGGTAGAAGCGTATGTCGGGATTTGGGAAGTCTACTTATGGCGCGTCACTGGCAAAAACATCAGAAACAATTCTGGAAACTGCCACATTGGAGGGACTGACCAGATCATGATGTCTCCCATAGACCTTCTTAAGTGTTGCTACCAGTTTGGTTTCTTGATACCCCTGGCTCAACAACTTTGTAGCGAGCACTTTCCCACGCTCCATGAAGTCCTGATAATTTGAACAGGTTCTGGCATAACGGATTAACTGTGAAACGTAAACGCCCTATGCTGGTGCAGAAGGGATATTACTGCTCAGAAATGGAAAGTTAACAATGGGAAAATTAAAGTCATCCCGTTTGTCGTAAAGCCCAGTAGTAAGCTTTCCATAGTCAATGTAGAGATAACAATCCAAGTATGAGAAGGCTGCAGTCTCTGTTGTTTCCTTTATTTCAAGTTCACGTGGATAGATGAATTCTAAATACTCTGCAAATCTTGTGTTTTTCAGAGACAATACTCGTACATCATCTATATATCTGTAGGTGAAATTGAATTGTTGTGTGAGGTGTTTCTTGCCTGCTTGGAGGAGACTTTGTACAAACTCCGCCTCAGACTAGTATAAAAACAAGTCGGCAAGTAAATGTGCACAGTTAGTACCCATCGATATGCCGATTGTTCGCTGAAATATCCGTCCGCCGAACTCCACAAAAATATTGTCGATTAGATATTTCAGCATCTTTATGACATTTGCATCTGAGTATTTTTGTGGCGCATCAGAGTGATCCCGAACGAAGTATGTGTCTTTGTAGCCACTGACAACATACTGAAATCGACGGTTACCATTCTTTTGGAAGAAACACTGGTTGATAATTTCCTTTAATTTAGATATATACATTTGACGGAATGATGAGATTGTGCCTTTAGGTTTTCTAAAAGCTCTTTGGAGTTTTTCAGGATTCTCATCTGATTAACACCACTTCTGGCATATGCAGTGTCACAATTCTTCTGAAGGCCTTCTTTAACTGGGGTTAGGAGTCATGTTAGAATCTGAAAAAGAGGCTTGGTTGAGCACTTAGCTGAACCCGCAATATATTTCTGCCTGTACGGATTCTTGTGAAGTTTAGGAATCCAGTACAGTTTGGGAAGGTCAATAGCTTCCACTTGGAGGGAAATTCCAAATGTCAGCATCGCCGATTTGTGGTTTTGTAGAATTTCTTCCTTGGACATAGCAGTAAGATTATATGTAGGGTTTCCGGTCATGGTTCCCATACCAAGCTCTTCCATTAAGCAGTTTATATAGTGTGTTTTGCAAATAAACACAATGTTGTTAGATGCCTTGTCGGCTGGAACAACGACAAACTT